>WOXC01007597.1:0-428767 GCA_011680675.1 Gymnobelideus leadbeateri
GGAAGCTGAGGCAGAGTTTAAGTGACTTGCCCAGGGTCACAAAGCCAGTGAGTGTCTGAGGCTGAATATGAATTCAGGTCCCCCTGACTTCAGGACCAGTACTCTATCCATTGTACCACCCAGCTGCCAAAATTATACTATTATTGATGTGATTTGGCATCTTAGGTCTTAGAATAAGAAACAACCCCCTAAAAAAGAATAAACAGAAAAGAAGGAGAAGCATTGGAGAACAGCAAAGAGATAGAGAAGGGGTCTAACCTTTCCTTTGAGCAAGAGCTCAGGACAAAGAAGCCTGTAACATGGGGTTTGGGTTTGGGTTTGGGTTTTGGTTTTGTATTTTCACTTAGACTGTATAGGTCACAAGAAGTTTTTGAGGTTTTGTGAGAACTGACCAGCCCAAGAGTCTAAATAAATAAATGTATGGGGAGACGGCACTGTCCCTTGGGACACATTTGTTAGCCTCTCCCACAAGCTGGGCCACTCAGAGTAGGACATATTTTCCTGCAGAGGACACAGGGAAACATCAAAGAATAAAAAAAGTTTTGGAACTGAAAGGCATCTCAGAAACAATGGGGTTCAATCCATTAACTAATAATAAACATTTATGGCCAAGATGGCGGAGTAGAAACAGCTCATCCAAGCCACTCTGCCCCCAAATTCCCCCCAAACTATGTAAAAGGGGACTCTGAACAACTTCTGGAGCCCCAGCACCCACAGAACAACACAGAGAAGCTAAACTCCCGCTGAGGACAGCCCAGCAGCCCTGCAGGAAGGACCAGCGCAGAGGTCTGGGACCTGGCAGCGTGCAGAGTGCAGGAGCTGAGCCGAGCCCAGGTCCGCATGAGCCGAGGTTTTAGCCCCAGGGCGGCAGGGCCAGCAACCAGCTGGAGGAACCCCAGAACACCAGGAGCTGTGGTGACTCCAGAATTATCAACATAGATTTGCCTAGGACAAAGTAAGAGGTTAGTGTCCTATGGACTTTGGGACTGGTATTAGGGAATGCGTCGGCTCCCTCCCCTGGGGGCTAGAAGCCGCGGAGGACAAACGCCATTTTGTAGTTTTCAGAGGCAGCTCCCGCTCCCAGCCTGCAAATTTGTAGGGAGATCCAGCGATCAGTCTTGGGGGGTAATCGCTCTTGCTTTAACCTCCCCTGGATCTGGATTGTGATCTAGGGTGGAAGTCGTGGGTGGTTTTACAGCTTGCCAGAAACGGAAGATCCCCCCCACACATTCGAGACGAAAATTCCTCTATCTGGCCCTAAAGCCATAGTGTGGCAACAAGCCCAAAAGTCAAGTAATTAAGCGGCAACATGCCAAGGCAAAGGAAACAGAAAAATGCAACCCTAGACTCCTATTTAGAGGGCATAGAGCAGAAAAAGGACTGTGAGGTCCAAAAGTCCTGCTCCAAAAGCCCCAGGGGAAAACATGAGCAGGTTGCAGGCCATAGAGACCTTAAGAAGGACTTTAAAAATCAAATAAGAGAAGTGGAGGAAAAATTAGAAAGAGAAATGAGAAGGATGCAGGAAAAGTATGAAATGAGGGTCAACACCCTGACTGAGGAAAACAACACCTTAAAAAATAGACCAACTCAAATGGCAAAGGAGGCCCAAAAGGGCAATGAGGAGAAGAATGCCTTAAAAAGTCGAATTTGCCAGATGGAAAAAGAATCTCAAAAGTTCACTGAGGAGATCCATTCCTTCAGAGTTAGACTGGAGCAAATGGAAGCTAATGACTTTATGAGAAATCAAGATGCTGTTAAGCAGATCCAAACAAATGAAAGATTAGAAGGCAATGTGAAATATCTCATGGGAAAAACCACTGACCTGGAAAATAGATCCAGGAGAGACAATTTAAAAATTATTGGACTACCTGAAAGCCATGATCAAAGAAAGAACCTAGAAATCACCCTTCAAGAAATTCTCAAGGAAAACTGCCCTGATGTTTTAGATCCAGAGGGCAAAATAGAGGTTGAAAGAATCCACAGATCACCTCCTGAAAAGAACCCCAAAAGAAACTCCCAGAATATTATAGCCAGGTTCCAGAATCCCCAGATCAAGAGAAAATACTACAAGCAGCCAGAAGAAACAATTTCAATATTGTGGAAACACAATCAGAATAGCCCAGGACCTGGCAGCTTCTACCTGAGGGATTGAAGGGCATGGAATATGATATTCCAGAGGGCAAAAGAACTGAGAATGAACCCAAGGGTCACCTACCCAGCAAAACTGAGTATTTTGTTTCAGGGGAAAATATGGTCATTCAGTGGAATAGAGAGACTTTCAAGCACTCTTGAGAAAAACCAGAATTGAATAGAAAATTTGACATCCAGACACAAGAAGCAAGAGATGCCTGAGAAGGTAATCAGGGAAAAGAAATCAAAAGGAACTTATCAAAGTTGAACTATTTACATGCCTATATGGAAAAGCAATAACTGTGACTGATGATATCTTTCTCACTATGAAAATAATGGAAGAAGGGGGTGTGGTCATATGAATACATATGTGAATGTGTGTGTATATGGTTACAGCTATATATGGATAGAGGGCATAGGTTGAATTTGTTGGGAAGGGAGAATACTCAAGGGATGAAATTATGAGGTGAGAGAGGAAAGTGGCAAGAGGAGATGGGGAGAGACAGGGTAGGGTAAACTATCCCATGCAGAAGAAGCAAGGGGAAGTAGTTGCAAAAGAGGGGGAGAATAAGGAAGGCTAAAAAGGCAAAACCACATTCACATTGAATTTGGTTCAGGGAGAAAATGACATACAAACTAAATGGGATATCTCAACCTGCAGCAGGATAGGGGGAAGGGGGATGGGAGGAGGGATGATGGATGGGAGGGCAGCCCTGGGGTGAGGGGAGGTTGGAAGCACCCACTATAAAAGAGGGACAGGATCATGTAGGGAATGGACCAGGTGGGGGGTGGGATGAGTGGGAGGGAATTATAAGCCTTGTACAATATATCTACTATGATAATGTTTTGCATAGCTAGACATGTACAATATATACTGAATTACTTATCTCCCAAGAGGGAATGGGCAACAAGGGAGGAAGGAAATGGATCTGTAATTTGAGGTCGTAACATTAAATGTTTCAAATATATATAAATACTATTATTAATACTCTTTTGCTTGTAATAGGGAGATAAGATGTGCAGGCACTGGGATACAAAGACTCACCTTCCTCTAATGGAAAAGTCGATGGGGGTATGGGAGAAGGTATGGGAGAGAGCAGATTGGAGGAAGCGATATCTTGTGGGATTACTATTCTGGGAGGTTGGGTAGGGGAATAATGGGGGGAAAATGATTGTAACTCAAAATCTGGCAGAAATGAATGATGTAAAAACAGAAGTTAATAAAGCATTTGTTTAAAAAAAATAAAATAAAATAAAAAATAAATTAAAAAAAATAAACATTTATGTAATGCCTTAAGGTTTACAAAGTCCTCTATAAACATTATTTTATGTTCACAGTAGCTGGGGTTGGCAGAGGAAGGAGACATACTATTTTATCCCCATTTTACAGATGAAGAAACTTAGAAAGAAGTTAAGTGACTTGCCCAGGGTCACATGGCTAATAAGTTTCTGAGACTGAATTGAAATTCAGATCTTCCTGACTCAAAGGACTGCTGTCAGTCTACTGTACTACAATAGCATATCTGAACAAGGATTCCCACACCTCTCCCTAAAACATAACCAAGTAGTGGCCATCCAGCCTTTTCCTGAAGTGCTTCAGTGCAGGAGGGAGAGAACCCACTGCCCTCTGAGACAGCACACTCTGCTCTTGGACAATATCTCACTGCTGCTTCATTGAGCTTTCAGTCCCCTAGAACCCCAGATCTTCTTCTGATGGACTGTTATCTAGCCTCACTTCCACCGTCTTGTGCTTGTGGCTTTGATTTTACCCAAGTATAAGTCTTTACATTTGTTCCTATTAAGTGCCATCTTACTGGAAGTGTCTCAGCATTTCTCTCCTGGCTCTGGATCCTGACTGTCATCCAACCAGCATGTTAGTGATCCCTCCCAACCTTGTGTCTTCATTCTGATGGGCATTGCCATCTATACCTTTGTGTAAAACATCAGTTCAGAAATGCCAAGCAGTCCATGTCCCTGGGACGTTCCTCCAGGGATGCCCTTCCAAGTAGACATTGAGTCTTTGGGTGCAGTCATTCTTCAGGTTCTCATGGCCCCTAACTGTACAGTGGTTCAGTCTACATCTCTCCATTTTTTTCCATGAGAACAGAATGACAAACTTAGTTAAATGCTTTGCTGAAATCTAGGTGACCTCTGTCTATGGTATCCCCATGATCCACCCCTTTAAACAACCGAAAAGGGGAGGGAGGCTTTAGTGTCCCCTGTCCTTGTTGAAGCTCTGCTGGCTTCTCACACGTCTCACCTCCTTTCCCAGAGGCACACTAATGTATTTAGTAATATAGTCTAGAATTGAGTCAGGCATTGAAGCTAACTTGCCTATAATTTTTTGACATCTATTCTTGTCCCTTTTTTGAAAATGAGGCTATCTTAAGTTCAAACCAGAACCTTTATTAAAATACCCTGAACCTTTATTCCCTTGGCTGTTCACTTTTCTCTTCTTGATGGGTCAACATGCTAACTTCTGGAGATTTCCTTGGTGGAGAACCTTTTCCTGTTCTTTTATCTGTATTGATGAGTCTGTGATACTGAGCACATTAAACCATATTAAAAGTACTAAAACTTGAAAAAAAATAAAAAATGAGGCTATCTGGGGAAGATAGATGGTTCAGTGTATAGAGCACTTGGCCTAAAGTCAGGAGGACCTGACTTCAAGTCTGACCTCAGGCACTTATTAGCTGTTTGACCCTGGCAAGTCCCTTAATTCCATTTGCAAAGGAGGGAAGGAAGGAAAGAAGGGAGGAAAGAAGGAAATGAGAATATTTGTCCTCTTCCAGTCCTGTGGTCCTCCTCTCCTACTACAACTTCCCAAATGACTGACACTAACCCCATGGTTGTATCTACCAGTTCTTTCAGCACTGTAGGATACTATTCATCTGGCCCTGGTACCCTTCACTTCTAAGTGACCTCTTTTGGGGGGATTTTCCAGTCCCCAAATCACTCTCCTTTGCTACAGAAACAGAGTAAGATTTGAGCAGTTCTTTCTTCTTTCCATTATCCTCTATTGTCATTCTTTCCATTCCAATGGCAACTCCTGTATTTCCTTTGATTCTTCTTTTTTCTCCAAAATAGATTGTTTTTTACAAAGGGCTTTTTCACCCTTAGTTTTCCTGAAGTGTAACACTTCTGATACTATTCTTAGAGAACTGTACCAAGCTTTTATATCTATTTCCGTTACAGGCATACCTTGGAGATATTCTGGGTTCCAGACCACTGCAATAAAGCAAATATCACAATAAAGCAAATATTGCAATAAAACAAGTCACACAAATTCTTTTGCTTCTGAGTTCATATAAAAATTATGTTTATACTATATTCTAGTCTATTAAGTGTGCAATAGTGTTGTCTTTAAAATGTATATGTACCTTAATTTAAAAATACTTCATTGCTAAAAAAAAAAAATGCTAACCATCATCTGAGCTTTCAGTGAGTCATAATCTTTTTGCTGGTAGAAAGTCTTGCCTCGATGCTGATGGCTGCTAATTGATCAAGATGGTGGTTGCTGAAGGTTAGGGTGGCTGTGCCAATTTCTTAAAATAAAACAACAATGAAATCTGCTGCATTAATGGATTCTTCCTTTCACTTGAACACTTAGAGGCCATTGAGAGTCATCAGTTGACCTAATTTCAATATTGTTGTGTCTCAGGGAACAGGAAGGTCCGAGAAGAGGCAGAGACTTGGGGAAGGACCAGTTGGTGGAGCACTCAGAACACACACGATGCTTATTGATTAAGTTTGCCATTTCATAAGGGTGTGGTTCGTGGCACCCCAAAATAATTACAGTAGTAACATCAAAGATCACTTATCACAGATCACCATAATAAACATGATAATAAGGAAAAAGCTTAAAATATTGTGAGAATTATCAAATTGTGACACAGAGACACAATGCTATTGTAATAGCAGATACTATTGTACGTAGCACATGCTATTGTAATAATGATGCCTATAGACTTGCTCGGCACAGGGCTGCCACAAATTTTACAAATTTCAATTTTGTAAAAAATGAAAAACAAAAAATACAACTATTTGCAGAGTACAATAAAGTAGGTATGCCTGCACTTATTCTTGCTTCCGTCTCCTATACGTCTTTTTAAAATGTAAAATGTAAATTGATTATTAACGAATTCCCTGTACATTCATACTAATCTGTTTAGACAACACCCTAACATCCTCTTCATTACCATTTCTCTTTGTGTGGCTCCAGAGTTTCATTCTTGGGAGTTTCCCATCCATTCTGCACTGGCTTCCTCTGTAGCCCATGGGATGCCATCTGTCCTTTCTTTGAACCTTTTGAAATCTACTCTCCTAAAATCTAGGTTACAGACACAGCCAGCTTTCCTCTTCTTCTCTATCACAGATTCTAAGACTATGTGGTTATTGTCCACCCTACTACCACCCCCAGATTCTCATCCTCTTCCCCACCTCCAGCAACCATTTCCTCCAAACAGATGAGAAACACCTCCAGAGTAGATTTTTCCCTCCACTCTTGGAAGGATTATCACTAGGATAAGTGAAGAAATTGTTAGTTGTTCGGGTTTTGACAGGGAGAGCTCCAGATTATTGACATCCTGTCCCTACTATTTCATGCTTCCTCACCAAAGTTTGGGGTCTTGAGTATACCCGAACAATTCTGGTTGCAGTCATCCCCCACCCCAACAACAACAAAAAAGTCTCTCTTTCTTCTTCCTTTCTTTTTAGTTTCTTTTGTTAAGGAAACATCCTAAGGATACCAGGGAAGAGGTTTGGGCGTTTCAGTCTATCTCCAAGAAGGATGCACATTTTATTTTTCAAGTTTTGTTCCTCCCTTAATTATCCTAGAAGGACTGACTGACTACACACATACTCTGTTTAGCAAAAGTCAAAAAAGTTTCTTCTAACCAAAGATCTCATAAGGACAGAGCTGAAGGATGGGACTAGGTGAAATATAACATTAGAAAATCAGAGGTGAAAGTTAGGCTGGAGGGAAGAAGTGTGAAGGAATGAGAAAGTAACCAGTGAGCCGAAAGAGCCAGCAATCAGAGGGAATGGGAACTGTCAATTTAATGTGTTTTCCTCCAACTCTGAAACTCCTAGAGAGCTCATTGCACCCATTTATATAGTACAGGGCGGTAACTGAAGCTAACTAGATTTTAATGCACTCAGTCCCCCACCTAGCCAACAGACCTGGCCATTTTAAGATTCCTCTTCTAAGGGAATAATTTAATGCACTTATTTGACTCCTACTCTAAAATGAATGGTTTAGTCCCTTTGCTGAAATGAGCTGTCACATTGCAAGTAATGCCTACTTCTGACTTTCTGCCTCCCCCTCTCATGGTCCCTCTGACACTAGCATCACAGACTTCTCTCTACTCATCCCACCCATCCACCCACTTAGCTTATCCATTGCTGTGTGTGCATCAGGAAACCTCAGCTCTTTCCCAAGCAGAGTCATTCAAGTTGCTACCTGCTTAAACAGATTAGAAAGGCACTGGACTGGGAAGGAGAACCACCATCAGAAAACAGTCACACAGTGCCTTGGTGAGCCAAATCCTCATTGGTTAAGCCACTGGAGGTGAAGGTACATTCAGGGACCTCTTGTGTTTGGTGAGGATCAAGAACTAAATTTGGAATTTTCTAAGTGGGTGAGGCAGAATGCCATCTTTACAATTTCATCCTCCAAAAGCTCTCTCATTATCCCTGATGCTGAGAAGCAAATGCCGTGCTAACAGCTGCCTCCATCCAGCCCACTCAGATGTTCTGTCCAGTTAGTTTCCAATATTGCCTCAGTGAACTGCCATGTATTCAGTTAGCCCCTAATTTGTCCCCACCTCTCATAAAGCCAGAGATGCAATGGCATCTGCTTGTAGGCTTAGGGGAAAACAGTATTGGAGAGGTTTTCCACCTTGAAGAAGGAACTGCAAGGAAGCTGTTGTATACTGGAGGAAAAGGAAAAGGAGGAGAAGAAGGAAGAGGAGGAAGAAGAGGAGAAGGAAAAGAAAGAAAGAAAGGAGAAGGAAAAGCAGGATAAGGAAGAAGAGGAGCCACTGGCCTAGTCCCATTTAAATGTTGGATCACATTTCTTGAAATAAGATGACTTGTACCAGGAACTGAGGTCACCATTTTACCTTGGAGCTAAGGTAGTCTCTGTGACCCCATTCATGCCCTTGAAAGGCAGAAGAAACATGTTAAATGCCAGAGAGCTGTGCTTATTTCTTGTCTACAACTTCAGGGCATCAACATCTTCCACATCCCAGTGTCTATTACCAATTACAGTTTGAACCGGCACATCTGGTCAAGCACTAAGAGGATTGTGAGGAATTTCCATCTTGCCTATGCTTCTTCCTTTGGAGGACTCTTAGGAGACCTGACCTGGCATAATTGTGCTCTTTTGATACAGTGGCAGCATCACTGACCCACTGTCAATAAGACATGAACTTGAAGAGTTTGAACTTGGGCTAATGTGTCTATGGTCTCTGCCAGTTCTCTCCTGGCCAGTGCCATGCATTTGTGAGATGACTGACTGGTGGTATAGTGGCAGACTTCTCTCTTTCAGCCAGCAGACATTTATTAAGACATATTTCTGATGTGTCTGGCTCAGGGATAGGTGCTATGGGGAATGCAGGAGAATACAAAAACACATGTTGTAATAAACCATGTCTTAAAGTGAATCATTGTAAGACAAGGCCTGCCTTGACCCTTTTGCCTCTTCCCACAGTGTTAACCATCTCCTCCTCCTATGTACTTCTCCCTTGGCTTCCATGACTTTTTTCTTCATAGTTCTTCAACATATCAATCTCCTTTACTGGTTCATCATCCATCTTCTGTCCCATAACTGTAGGCATCTCCCAAAGTTCTGGCCTAGGACTTCTCTCTCCCTCCATCCCTCCCTCCCCTTCCCTCCCTCTCCTTCTCTTCCATGTTGATCTCATCCAGTCCTACAGTAGATTCAACTTATCACCTCTATGGAAATGACTCCAACTACATACAGTTTAAGCCTTGACCTCTTTCCTAAGCTCCAGTCCTACATCTCTATGTTGAAGTCCGGTTGGCATCTTAAATTCAACTGGACCAAAACAGAATTCTTCATGTTTCCCACTCCAGACTTGTCTATTTCTGTTAGTAGCCTCACCATACTCCCAGGCACCAGATTCTGAACTTGGGATTTATTTCTGAATCCTCCATTCAATCAGTCACTAAGTCTTATTGTATTATTGATTTTGAAGGTAGAATTGGGATATCTCTCCCCTTCTCTCCACTCCGTTCCTTCTGCAGCCACTTTAGTTCGTTCACCTCAAAACCACTCACTCAGACCATTGTTACAGTCTCCTAATTGATCTCCCTGCTTCCAGGCTTTGTCCTTTCCAAATGCATCCTTTATACAGGCACCAAAATAACCATCCTACAGTGCAGGTTTGCTATGTCACCTCCCTGTTTAGAAACTTTCAATGGTTCCATACTGCATCTAGAATAAAATATAAATTCATTAGCCTGGCATTCAGAACACTCCACAGTCTATCTACAGCCCACCTTTTCAGCTTTATTTCAAATATCACTGTCCTTCATACACTCTATACTCTAGCCAAACACACACTGTTAGATGTTCCTTGGCCATCTCCTGCCTTTTCCCAGGCTGACCCTCATGCCTGATATAAACCTTCTCCTCATCACTCCTCAGGTTGATGACATCATCATCATCATCATCATCATCATCTCTTCAATGTTTATATAGCAATTTTTGGTTTACAAAATATTGATATGATCTCATTTGGTCTTCACAAGAGTTCTGTGACATGGGTATTCTTGGTTTTGGTCTCTTTATTATCTCCATTCAGCCCTCCACCTCTGTTTCCAACCTTCTAGCTGCCACCCACCTAGGATAAGTAAAAGTCTTCATCCACTTCTCAGTGAGTGATAGCACACCTGGTTAGGACCCCTTCTTTACTCTCATCCCTCCTTGCCTTGGATGCTTCTCTACAAATTGTTGTATCCCCAAAGTAGACTGTAATACTTGAGAGTAAAAACTGATTCATTTTGGTTTCTGTACTGAGCTTTGAGTATAGTGCCTAGCACATATTATGAAGTGCTCATTCAAATGAATTGACTGTCCATGAGTGTCTTGTTGCTTTTGTCAGTCAGAGTATATTTATCATCCATTGAAACTCCCAAATGGGCAAGTAAAGGGGTAAGGTTTGGGTCTTGGGCAGCACTGAGTGAGTAGAATGAGTATCCTGTACAAATTAAGCATACTTTGGGGTTTACAGTTTAGTTGGAGAGATAAAATTAATACACATTCAACAGTTAATCACTAAACTGTATGACAGCAATTCTAAGTACAGTGGAGATTCAGAAGACCACAGAATTTCAAAGTTGAAAGGAGTTTCATTGACCATCTTGTCCAACCTATACTAGAAAATGAATTTGCTCAGTGACACTCAAAAAGAGGTCATCTAGCCTCTGCTCAAAGACCTCAAGTCTCTAGTTAAAGAACACACAACTTCCCAAACAGTCCATTACACCTTTGGATAGCTCTGGTTGGGAGGAAGCTTTTTCTGGCATCAGTCCTAAATTTGACTCTTAGCAGTTTCTACTTATTGTTCCTGGCCCAAACAGAACAAGACTAATCACTTTTTCCACATGACAAGCTTTCAAATATTTGAAAGTCCCTATCACCTTCCCCCTAAATCTTCTCTTCCCCCAATGAATCATTATCATCCCTCAACTGATGCTAATATGGCAAGACTGCTAGAAAGGAGAGATACATCCAAGCAAGGATAGCCAGAGAAAGCTGTATGAATAAGGGAGGGCTTGAGCTGAACCTTGAAGGACATATTTTTCACTGGGACATACAATGGGGGCTAGAGAGCCAAAAAGCATGTATTCTCTCTTGCCCTAATTGTGTCACATCATGACCCCAGCCAAGTAGAGTTTGATGTAGCAGAAAGAGTGCTAGATTCATTTGGGAGACTTGGGTTCAAATCCCTCTCTACCACTTACTACCTTTATGTAACCTTTGGAAAATCCATGTCTTTTTCAGGATCTCAGTTTCCTACTTTGTATAATAAAAGAATTAGACTAGGTGACCTCTCTGAAGGTTTTGGTTTGTCCTCTGACATGTTCTGCTTTAAGATCCCTTCCTGTCTCTTTCTCTTCTCTGGATCCTAGTATCCTAAATCACTTATCTCCTTTGAGCCTGATTTTCCCCTTTCTGTGATAAGGAAATAACAATAACTGCCTTTTACCTGCCTTGCAAGGACAGACAAGCTATAGTAAAATGTATGAATGCACTGTGAATAGTTTGGAGAGAGTGTTATAGAATACCAGGTGGTTGAGTGTCACTGTTTGAGTAAGAAAACCAAACTGAAGAAATAGAAGCGTATGTTTGCACATGCCGTTATCAACCTTTGGAAATGATTAACAGGCTATTAATGCCTGTCAGGCATCCCTTTTGCTATCTAGAATGTTGTTTTGTAAGTCTTTGGGGAGGTTGTGACAATCCTCAACTGTGGGAGCATGTGGGTTCTCTCCAAGGTAGAGCTGGACATCGATCGAGCCCATCGACATCAATGTGGAGAACAGAAGGCATTGTCTAAAATGGTAGAAGACTTTCTAGATGGTAGAGGGGAGATTCTTTTGGGCCACCAACTTGACCGTATCTGTTAGGGACGTTTTTAGCATTCTACTAGCATGCAGTTGATCAAATTATATGGTATAACGTTGATGTTCTGAGACTGTAGTGAGAAATAAACATGCCCTACAGGCTCTGGATGTGTGGTTGGTACCGGATCTGGTTTCTGTGTCTGATGCACTGCCATTATTTTAAAAGGAATAACAAGATTTTTTTTAAAAAAGCCACAATTTTTTAACAAGTCTCATTGGAGTTGGCAAACCTCATTGGCATGGCAGCTGCTTGGTGTGTTATTGTTCTGGACATACTAGTTGTTAGTTGATAACAGCTGGTACAGTGCAGAGGGTAATTTCTGTCTGTCATCTGTGGTGGAAAGAGTGTACTTACATTTCCTTACCAGCCATTCCCAGGGGCATCTGCCTAAAGCAGAGAGATGGGTGCCTGTGGCCACATGCAGAACCAGAAGGGTCCAAAGTGAGAATTTTAGAGAAGGCACCATATGGGGTGGGGAAAAGAGGGAGGGCCCTTTCTTCACCATCATCTTCATTAAATATTGATTAAGTGCTGGTGTCATAAGATCTTAATTCTGGAAGGGACATTAGGGATCCAACTCCCTTACTTTACAGAAGAGGAAACAGAGGCACAATGACCTGCCTATGGTCACAAAAGTAGTGAAAAGAAGAGTCAGAACATGCACCCTACTCTTCTGATTACAAGTGTTCTTTGTGTGTGTTTGATGCTCTTCTGGGTCCTGCACAAAAGAAAACTGAGCAGAAATAGCCTGTACCCTTGGGGAGCTTATGACCTAAGGCAGGCGATACAGATAAACAGACATCACACACCCCGCACACTAAGTGGGAAGAAATGTGTATCCCAGAGTCGCTAATGGCCAACATCCAATACTTTAGGGGAAAGTTTAAAATGTTAAAATGCACCTGGCTAATTACTCCAAGAAAACAACCTTTTGGGGTTAGAAAAGGTTCTCTTTTGGTAGATCTTGAAGTGAGAGAGAAAGAACAGCTTCTTTCTCGCCCATAACCCCACCCTCCCATGGATTTGTCACATTTTAGGGAAAGGAGGGAGCAGTTGTATCACCTCATTCTCTATTGGCCATGATCCTAGAACCATAAGATTTAGAGATGGAAGCCACCATAAAGATCATAATCTGACCCCTCTCTTTCCAATTAACAAAAATCTCTTTCCTTTCACTCCCACTTCTTCCCCATCAGATTAAAACAAAAACCATTATAACAAATAGGAATAGTCAAGTAAAACAAATTTTGCCTTTCTTTCAGTCACAGGACCTGGCCTTGACTTGACTTATGTCCAAAAATGTATGTCCCTGTCTGCACCCTAATTCCATCATATCACTGGAGGGGGGAAAGCTCTACATTGAATGCATCAGAAATGTTCAAAAGCAATGATGTGTGATTAAGAGAGCTCAAGTGTCTTTTAATTAAATGGCTTCAAACCTACTTGGGTGCAGAAGAACGACAGAATCTACTAGTTGGAAGGGACCTCAAAAGTTGTATAGTCCAACCTCTGCCTGAGAATGAGAGTTTCCCCTGCAGCACATCAAATGAGTGGCCATCCACCTTTTGAATTCCTGCAGTGAGAGACTGCCCTCACCTATTGGTACAATCCTTAGAGATAGCTGTAATTGTTTGGAAATTTTTCCTGTGATGGGTGGATTGACTGAAATGACTGAAAAAACAAAGTTTTGAGTTTCTGAGCCTATCAAGTTACTAAGCAATGCACACATAACAAATTGGGACCAGGCCTTGTCAGCTTGGTAATGGACCCCAAATACAGGGAGAGATGGATTTTTTAATGCATTTTAAAAAACAATAGGATATGAACCAGGATACAAAATTAGGTAATCTGATTTCTAATTGGAGGAAAGATGATGGATTTTCGAAGTTGGAAAGGGGAAGAGTGAGTTTCAGTCAAGTAGGGAAGGGCCAAGTAGGTTTCAAAGTCTTTCCTTTCCCAGAATTGGGAAATGCTGATTAATTGCATCCACCTGCATTTTACAAAACAATAGATGGTTTATACCATCTATTTTCCCAAGAATGAAATGTAGAAAAACAAGATGGAGAACAATACATGTGGCAGCACAAGATGGCGTCAGTGTTAATGAGATAGAATCCAAGTGGTTCTCTTCATTCTCATAGTAAACCAACTCCATTTTGTAACCAGCCTTCATTCTATTTCTTCTTTCCTTACATTAAGCCTAAATTTGACTTTTTGAAGCTTCTACCTACTGCTTCTAGTCCTGTCCCCTGGAGTGAGGCCAGAAAAAAACAAAGGCTATTTCCTTTTCCATGTGATAGCCTTTCAGGGATTTGAAGACAATTATTCTACTTCACCCTGAATCTTCTGCTCTCCAGGCTAAGTATTCCTAGTTCTTTCAACCATTCCTAATATGGCATGACCTTAAGGTCCTTTATGATCCTGGCTGCCCACCCCTAGCCACTCTTTCATATATCAGTACCCTTCCTAAAATGTGGCACCAAGAATTGAACTCAATATTCCAGAGGTGGACAAATAGGGTAGAATGGAGTGGCATCACCACCTCACTCTTCCTGAATGCTGTGTCTCTCAATGAAGCCTTCTGTCATGTTAGCTTTTTCAACTGGTCTGTCACAGTATTGACTCTTAGATTTGGCAGTCTGCTGAGATCCCCAAATTGCTTTCCAATAAACTAACGCTGCCAACCTTGTATCTGTGAAGTTGGGTTTTTTAACTCAAGTATAAGACAACATTTATCACTGCTGAATGCCATCTTATTAGATTCCTCAACTCTACAATTGCAGAGAAATTAGGTTGCCCTGGAAATTACTTGGTATATATTCATACCCACTTACCTGTACACATCTTATATACTCACGCACAATACAATGTAAGCTCCTTAAAGGCAGGAACTGCTTTTGCCTTTGTATCCTTAAACACCATAACAGTCATTAAGTAAACATTTATTAAGAACCTTTTATATGCCAGGCACTATGCTAAGCACCAGGAATAGAGCAAGAGGAAAACATAGGATGGATTGGAGTGGCACTTAATAAATGCTTATTGAATGAATTGATGAGTTAAGCCCAACATTTTAGCCTTCTGTGATGTCTTTGGAGCCTGACTCCATCATTCAGTACCTAGTTCTCTGCCCAGGTTTGATAAACCAGTCATCTATGCCTTTATCCAAGTCATTAATTAAAATTTTAACAGTTTAAATAACCAACAACTGATTTCTGGGATCCTTCTAAGGGAGAGTTCATTCCAAGTTGACATCAAACCAATAGTGACTATTCGATTATTCAACTACTTCTGAAATATGCATAATAATATGGAAAACAAAGGACAAATACAACCAACAGTAAGAATATCATCTCCTAGCCCACGTCTTTTTTTATTTGCTTTTATTTTACAGCATTCAGTTCCACAGTCCCTTGAGTTTCATTCTTTCTCCCCCTCCTTCCCCTCCCCCCCCATCATGGCAGCATGCACTCAAATATGGGATCTATAAATATCTTCACATTAATCATTAGTCAGGTTGTACAGAAGGATTATAACTGATGGAATGCTCCATGGGAAAGAGGAAGCCCAACAAAACAAGAAAAAGAAAGAGAGCAGGAGTTTGTTTCGCTCTGCATTCAGACTCTGCATCTCTTTCTCTGGATGTGGGTATCTCTTTGAGTCACGAGTCTTTTGGAGTTGTCTTATAACCTTACATTGTCCTAGCCCACATCTTGAGGGCAGCTAGGTAGTGCAGTGGATAGAGTGCCAGGCCTGGTGTCAAGAAGATCTGAGTTCAAATCTGGCCTCAGACACTTACTAGCTATGTGACCCTGGGCAAGTTACTTGACCCTGTTTGCTTCAGTTTCCTCATCTGTAAAATGATCTGAAGAAGGAAATGGCAAGCAACTCCAAATGGGGTCAGGTAGAGTCAGACATGATTGAAATGACAGAACAACAACAAAGCCCACATTTTACCATAGTTTCCCTTAAAATAGCATTGAAGATTGTCGAAAAGATTTCTTAAACTGTAAGTAAACCATTTTTTCACCATTTCCCTGATTTACCTGGATATGTACAGATATATGAAGGACTATATGTGCTATAGGAAGGTCACGGTGTGGGAATTTCTCCACCAATGCGGTTTACAGGTCATATTAATATTCCTATTTTATATTACTGTGCTGTAAGAAATGATGAATCCAGAGAAGCATGTAAAGACTTATATGAATTGATTCAGAGAGAGCTGAATTTTAGCAGAGCTAAAAATTACACACACACACACACACACACACACACACACACACACACACACACAATGTCTACAACAATGCAGACGGAAATAAAAATCACAAAACAATTAAACATGAATGTTTCTAGGAAAGAAGGAAGAAAATAAGCATTTATTAAGCAATTACTATATACAGGCACTGTGTCAAGTGCCTGAGATATTAATGTGGACAAAAAGAAAGATAGGGAAGCCAGCACACCAAAGGGAGCTGAAAAGGAGGAAAGTAGGGGCAGAAGAAGTTAAGGAAGTGATGGTTCTGAAGGTGGGGAAGGCCTCAGGAGTACCTGACCAATGTAAGAAGGTGAGGGGAAACCTGGCAGAGGTATATTCCAGAGGGAGAAGGCCAAAGGGTTAGTTGGCTATTCCTCCAGCACTGAGGAAAGTTCCAGGAGGCAGCAGAGGCATGGTTTGGTATTCTAGAAAGTCAGGAGCAGGGCTGAGGGGAAAATTTGCAAAATTATGAAGAAGCAGCATGGGCCCCCTCGAAGAGATATGAGAAGATAGCGTACCTCTCTTCTTGGCAGAGCTCAGAAGTCCACAAACGTGGCATGTTAAATGTGTTTTAGATCTTTCTGGTGTCTTGTTCTGTTTTCCTAATTGCTTTTCTCCCTTTCTTTCTTTAAAAAATATTTCCTATAAGGAACAACTCTCTGGGAGGGAGGAGAGGAAAGGATACTGAGAAATGTTGGTGATATAAAACAGGAAATAATCTTGATAAAATGTATTTTTAAATAATGCCCATATCTCAACGAGATCATAAAAATGGGGAAAGGACCCACATACACAAAAATATTTATAGCAGCTCTTTTTATGGTGGCAAAGAATTGGAAATTGAGGGGATGTCCATCAGTTGGGGAATGGCTGAACAAGTTGTGGTATATGAATCTAATGGCATACAATGAAATGATGAGCATATGGACTTCAGAAAAACCTGGAAAGACATATATTAATTGATACTAAGTGAAATGAGCAGAACCAGGAGAACCTTGTCCACAGTAACAGCCACATTGTGCAATGACTGACTCTGATAGACTTAGCTCTTCTCAGCAATGCCCTGATCTAAGACAATTCCACCAAAGACTCATGATGGAAAATGCCGTCCTCATTCAGAGAAAGAACTTTGGGGTCTGAATGCAGATGGAAGCACCCTATTTGCTCTCCTTTTCTTCTGTTGTTTTGTTTCTTCTTTCTTGTGGTTCTTCCCATTAATTCTGACTCTTCTTTACATCATGAATTATGTGAAAATATGTTTAATATGAATATATAAGTAGAGCCTATATCAGATCACATGCCATCTTGAGGAGGAAGGAGAGCGTTTAAAACTCAAAATCTTGTGGAAGTGAATTTTGAAAACTAAAAATGAGTTAATTAATTATACATTAATTAAATAAAAATGGTGCCCATGTACCAGTGAGGAAACCAAGCCTGGGAAAGACTAGGTGACTGTGGTCTTAGGATGAAGATACTCAGAAAAGTCAGCACTGGACTTCAAAACCAGGTCTTCAATTCCTTCCCCATACCATGATATTTACTTTGCTAGAAACTTAGCATCTAGGTACTAGAAGCATTTCTAATGAAATACCACCTTTTTACTTATCCAAGGGAAGTAGGTGGCCTGTATGATGGCCTGGGTCAATACAGAATCACTAGCATTGCACTCTGCTTGCCTGCTATGGAACCAGCAGAGAAAAAAGGCACTTCCAGCACCAGCAAATCCCTCGCGTTCTTTAACCAGGTCTAACTCTTATCTAGCCATGCTAAGGACTAGAAGAATGGCTCTGTGAATGGCTCTGAGATCCTCCAAATGACTGGGCTCTGTCGATCCTACTCTCCCTTCTGTACGTCTGAGATTGCTGATTTGCCAGATATCATGGCCGGTTCCTGTGTGTGAGCTTTCAGACCTCTGCAGTCAGGCCTGTCAGTGAAACCCCAGTGGGGAATCGAGCTCAGTGTGTGAACACAATAGAACCTTGCATCATTAAAGAGAGAAAAAAGATTGACAGGTAGGTTAAAGCTAACAGCCCCCTGGTGCTCCTATCAAGAGTCTGAAACTGAAATCAGAGGCCAGGAGACACCTTCCCTCCTCCCTCTACCCTTAGCCCAAAGGTTGGCAGAGGCTGTATTAGCAGAATGGGCCTAATCATGTTAAGGAGCTATCAAAGTGCAACAGTTTGTTAAGCATTTAGCCAGGTTGTGCTGAGATGACCCCGATCCTCCATCTTCCCAGGACCAGAAAGAGTGGCTAATTACCAGAGCACACCTGCCACACTCTTCATTCTTTGCTTTCATTCTCCCACCCTCCTTCTGAACTCTGCAGAAGGAATTCTAATACCATCGACTTTCCTCTCCTATCATCCCCAGTGACATCCATGCCCTTTCATAATTACAGCTTCTCCTGTTCCCTCGCCTGGAAAAATTACCACCCCAGCCCCGTGCCAAAGTCATCAGATTCACGTCTCCTGGTTTTATGTTGCATTTACAAACTCCTGGATTTGAGGATCTCAGAGCCATTCACAAGCATGGCAGTGAGCCTCATATGCACAGCTAGAGATCCAGGGATGTTTGGTGATGTTTGTCAGGGACATGGTGCAAGATGGAATGGATTCTGAGAGCAGAAACCAGAACTCCCAGAGAAAGCCTCCTGGTGGGGCTTTCTAATTTCTCCCATGGCTAAGTCTTTCTTTTATTGAAGAGTGATGGAAAAAATATATAGATTTCAGATTTTGCTCAGTGTTTAGATCGAAAGATCTTTTGGGGGAAGAGTAAGTCATCAAGAATTTATTGAGGTAGAAACAGCATTTCCAATGTGCTCTGCCCCACACAAATTTCAAAGAATGTGAAAGGGGACTCCAAACAACTTCTGGAGCCACAGAACCCACAGAACGGCACAGAGAAGCTAACCTCCTGCTGAGGACAGCCCAGCAGCCCTGCAGGAAGTGGCCAGCGCAGCGCTCTGAGAGCAGGCAGCACAGCGCACTGGGAACCAACAGCGCATTGAGCAGAGCCGAGCCCAGGTCTGTGGTTTTAGCCCCAGGCTGGCCAGGCCTTCAGCCAGCTGGTGGAACCCCAGAACACCAGCAATTGTGGCGATACCAGAATTATCAGTACAGATATGCCTAGGACAAAGTGAGAGGTTAGTGCCCTATGGACTTTGGGACCAGTATTTGGGGAACGCGGCTGCCTCCCCTGGGGGCAAAAAGCTACCGAAGAAACGCAGCACAGAAGCCATTTTGCAGCATCAGTAGTGGCTCTAGCTCCTGGTCTGCGAACTGTAAGGAGATCCAGCAATCAGTCTGGGGGTTAATCGTTCTTGCTTTAAACTGCCTGGATCTGGATTGTGGTCTGGGGAGGGGGGGGAAGTTTGGGGTGGGTATCCAACTTACCAGAGTGGGTGGAGGCTTTACAGAGGCCACACAACTGGCGGAAGTTGTGAAGACCCCACGTTTGGGCGGAAGCTCCCCTGTCTGGTGGCAGAGTCCTACTGTGGCAACAAGCCCAAAAATCAAGTAATTAAGTGGCAACATGCCTAGGCAAACGAAACAAAATAAACAGAAAAGTTCAACATTGGACTCCTATTTTAGGGGCAAAGAGGCTCAAAGCATGGAGGAGGACTGTGAGGTCAGAACTCCTGCACCAAAAGCCCCAAATGAAAATACAAGCTGGCTACAGGCCATAGAGGACCTTAAGAAGCAGATAAGAGAAGTGGGGGAAAATTTGGGAAGAGAAATGAAAAAGATGCAAGAAAAGTATGAAATGACAGTCAACAGCCTGACTGAGGAAAATAACACCTTAAAAAATAGACTAACTCAAATGGCAAAAGAGGCTCAGAAAGGCAATGAGGAGAAGAATGCCTTAAAAAGTCGAATTTGCCAGATGGAAAAAGAATCTCAAAAGCTCACTGAGGAGATTCATTCCTTCAGAGTTAGACTGGAGCAAATGGAAGCTAGTGACTTTATGAGAAATCAAGATGCTGTTAAACAGATCCAAACAAATGAAAGAATAGAAGGCAATGTGAAATATCTCATGGGAAAAACCACTGACCTGGAAAATAGATCCAGGAGAGATAATTTAAAAATTATTGGACTACCTGAAAGCCATGATCAAAGAAAGAACCTAGAAATCATCCTTAAAGAAATTCTCAAGGAAAATTGCCCTGATGTTTTAGACCCAGTGGGGGAAATAGAGGTTGAAAGAATCCACAGATCACCTCCTGAAAAAGATCCCAAAAAGAAAACTCCTAGGAATATTACAGCCAGGCTCCAGAACTCCCAGATCAAGGAGAAAATACTCCAAGCAGCCAGGAAGAAACAATTTCAATATTGTGGAAACACAATCAGAATAGCCCAGGACCTGGCAGCTTCTACACTGAGGGATCGAAGAGCATGGAATATGATATTCCAGAGGGCAAAAGAGCTGGGATTGAAGCCAAGGGTCACCTACCCAGCAAAACTGAGTATCTTGTTTCAGGGGAAAATATGGTCATTCAGTGGAATAGAGGACTTTCAAGCATTCTTGATGAAAAAACCAGAGTTGAATAGAAAATTTGACATTCAGACGCAAGAAGCAAGAGATGCTTGAGAAGGTAATCAAGGAAAAGAAATCAAAAGGAACTTATCAAAGTTGGACTATTTACATTCCTATATGGAAAAACAGTAACTGTGTTTGATGAAACCTCTCTCATTATGAAAATAATTGAAGAAGGGTACATGGCATATGTTCACAGGTATACATGGATAGAGGGCACAGGTTGAATTTGATGGGAAGGGATGATTCTTTTTTTTTTTTTTTTTGGAGGGCAGTTGGGGTTAGGTGGCTTGCCTGGGGTCGCATGGCTGGGTTTTTGTTTGTGTGTTGGGTGTCTGGGGCCGGATCCGAGCTCGGGTCCCTCTGACTCCAAGCCCGGCGCTCTGCTTGCTGTGCCACCTAGCCGCCCCAAGGAAGGGATGATTCTTAAGGGGTGAAGTCAAGAGGTGAGAAAGGAAAGTGGCAAGAGGAGATGGAGAGAGACAGGGTAGGGTAAACTATCTCATGTAGAAGAGGCAAAGGGAAATAGTTGCAGGGGAGGGGAAGAACAGGAAGGCAAAAAGGCAAAAGCATATTCTCATTGAAGTTGGCTCAAGGAGAGAATCACATACATACTAAATGGAATATATTACCTTCACTCACTCTCCTTAGTAGGGGAAAGGAGGATGAGAGGGGGGATGGTGGAGGGGAGGGCATTCTGGGGGGAGGGGAGATTGGAAGTACCCACTATCAAAGAGGGACAGGATCAAGGTAGGGAATGGACCAGGTGGGAGGTGAGATGGGTGGGAGGGAAATATAAGCAGTCTTTTACAATATATCTGCTATGGTAATGTTTTGCATAGCTGTACATGTACGACACATACTGAATTACTTATCTTCTCAGAGGGAGTGGGTGACAAGGGAGGAAGGGAATGGATCTGAAAATCAAAGTTCTAAAATTAAATGTTTCATAAGATGTGCAGGCATTGCGGCCCAGAGATTCACCTTGCCCTAATGGCAAATTTGAAGGGGGCATGGGAGAAGATATGGGAGAGAGCAGATTGGATGAGGGGATATCTAGTGGGACTGCTATTCTGGGGTGGTGGGTAGAGAAAAATGGGGGGAAAATGTAACTCATAATCTGGTGGAAATGAATGATGTAAACCAGAAGTTAATAAAGCATTTGTTTAATTAAAAAAATTTTTTAAAAAAAGAATTTATTGAGTACTTACTGTGTGCCAGGCATTTTGGGGATATAAGAAAAAAAAGACAGATGGGGGCCTCTTGAGGAAGGGGGTAGGACAGTGAGTCTGCAACCACTTGGTGGCCTCTTGAGCGATCCCAGAAACTCAGTGGTGGGGCTCTTAGCTCCTCTCCCCCACACATGCAACTTCGGAGATGGTCTTCATAAGCTGCTCGCCCACCAAGTGATTAATTTGGGGGCCACAACAATTCGTGAAGACCATTTGCCACTCTTTGTCTTTAAATGATAAACAGCCAGTCCATCCCTGGCCTATATTACAGAGAACTTTCTAGTTTCATGGTCAGCAAGTCAAGAAGCAGTTATTAAATGCTTGCTAGATGCCAAGCACTGTACTATGCACTGGGTCTACTGAAAAAGGCAAAACCATGGTCCCTGCCCTCCAAGAGCTGACAGTCTAATGGAGGCTGGCTGGTTTGTTGTCCTTCATGCTTGAAGAGGACCGAAATGACCTCACTGTGTCGGGGTCAGTGTAGGAGACAGCACACAAATCGCTTTGTATAACAATTCCTATTTCATCCCATTGCTCAGAGACAATAAGACTGCAGCTAACCATATTGCTGGGGTTGGCATTTGCTGGTTAATATAATTTCAGTAAACTGAAGCTGAACAAGGAATAGATGTGAACAGGGATTGCCTCTTTTTTCCAGGAGATACAGCCATGTTCAGGGATAACAGATACTGGATCATGGGCCGGACGTCCGTAGACATCATTAAAAGTGGCGGCTATAAAATCAGTGCTCTGGAAGTGGAACGCCACTTGCTCTGCCACCCGAGCATCGTGGGTAAGTGCCTGCTCTGCCAGGGGCCTCTCCAGCTATTGGAGGGTCTCCCTCTCTCATCTGGGCTGGAAAGGCAGCAGCCAGCCATTTGTGGGCCCAATGCCAGGGCTGATAAATACAGAACTTGTCCTCTGCTCCCTTCTTCCTCCTGGGAGCTGGTTTGCTTCACAGGGGCTCAGCATGTCAGTGCTGGACTTGGTTCAGACACTTCATTAGCTTTTATCCCACACTCAAGTGACCCACTGACTGGCCTTAGCCTCTGCCAGTAGCAACCAGTCAATCCATAAACATTTATCAGATGCCTACTAGGTACAGTAGAAGAGGTCACAGGTATGCACCATCACACCAGGCTCATTTTTAGAGTTCAAAAAAATTAACATGCGATCTTTAACTTTAATAATTTTCATCTTCATTTCATAATAATAATAATTGTTTATTGAACATTTTTAAGGTTTGGAGAGCATTTTACATATGTTGTATCATTGGATGTTCACAGACACCCTGGGAAGTAGTTGCTATTGTTAGCCCCATTTTATTCTTGAAGAAACTGAGGCAGGCACAGGTTAAGTGACTTGCCCAGAGCCACCCCACTAGTCAGTGTCTGAATAATTTAAACTTATGGCTTCCTGACTCCAAATCTAGCATTCTATCCTCTGGAGCAGCTTGTGTTTTCTGTCTCCTCTTCTTTGTGTCCTCCTTCTTTGTAGGAAAGAATAAAATGAAAGAGAGGTCAAAGGATAATATATTAAATCTTCCACAGCCAGAGTTCCCTGTCTCTGCAGAGAAAGGAGGGTCTCATCACTTTTTCAGGGCCAAGCTTGACCAAAAACTAATTTTATTATGCCATTTGTCTTTACATCATAATCATTTGGGAGGGCTTTTTCAGATCAAACCCTCCTTTATATAATCATTCTCCCAAAAAAAAATTTAAGCAAGAACAGCTGATAACAATGACTAAATTTGGCATGTGTATCTTCAGGATTTTATAATCCTGCCCTAGATAAGTTCACCTCTTTCTGTTGAGAGTAGGACATATTTTATTTCCAGGTCTATCACGGGGATTTTTCTTTATTCTGAAGTTAGTTTCTTCTTATTTACATTATTGTAATCCTTATATATATATTAGTCTTTTGGTTCTGCTCATTGTAGTCTGGATCAGTTCATACAAATCTTCTAACAGTTCTCTAAATTCCTCATATTCATCATGTCTGGCCATTCTAAAATAATGCCATCATTGAGTGATCATTGCCTTAGGATATATTATTCTCCCACTTAAGGGATGTTGAGTAGTAGAATGATATATCCTAAGGTGATGGTCACTCCAGTGTCTTCGGATGGTAATATTCATTACCTCCACTAAATACCTTCTCCACTGTCTTCTTGTGGCATGGAAGTAACCCTGGGCTAGTCCACTGGATTCAAATTCTGGCAGACCCTACCAAGTTCAGTGATGGATTCTGTGTCTGCTATCTGAGGATTGGTCTTGGTCAGTTCAGAAAGCCTGATCATAAGGCTGGCCTCAGGGCAATGAATTCTTTGGGAATACAAACTCTCAAAGAATATCTACTCAGTTGCAGAGCATATTTCCACATTGACAAAGTAACATTGGCAAAGGGATTTAGTGGAGATAATGAAAATTAGCATAAGGAAAAGAGCCCTAATAATTCTTCTAGATTTTCCCTTGATCCATGTTACACCTGTCACTCAGTACCATAACCTCTTAATATCAAAGCTTAAGCACTGGGCCAGTTTTGGTTGTGGTATTAGTGACCATGCCTTAGTCTGGACCCTAGATATCCTGAGGGTCATAAATTCTCCTTTCAGAAAAACCAGGGAATAAATAAAGCAGGATCACTTACAGGTTTAAATATTCAGCAATCATATTTTATTTATTAGAGTTGGGAGGGGCTGAATTAAAAGTCCAGGATGCCTTCTTGGTTAAGAACATGCCATCAAGTAGGATAAAACAGACTGGTGATTTTTTACCTTGATGACATCTCTGCTTCCTTATTGAGATTATATTCATTCTTACTAGATATTGGGGAAACAGAATATTCCAATAGGCTGGAACAAGTGACTGCTTCAAAGGATATGATTAACAGAATTGCAGACTATTGCCAGTCCTATGAAAGAAAACTCCAAAGTGCTAATAATAAAAGAAATGTACATCAAATAATTTTGAGGTTTTACTTCACACACAGAAAATTGGTAAAATGACAAAAGATGGAAATAGTCAATGTTGGAGGGGTTGTGGAAAGATAGGAACACTAGACATTGATGATGTAACCGTGATTTAGTTTTGCAAAACAATTTGGAATTATTCGAATAAAGTGACTACAAAGCCTGTACCCTTTGACTCAGAGATTCTATTACTGGGTGTAAAATCCCAAGGGAGGTCACTGATAAGAGAAAGTCCCCATAGGCACTAAAATATTTATCTTAGCACTTTCTGTGGTAGCTGAGAACATGAAACAAAGTAGATGCCCATCAATTGTGGAATGACTTTTTTTTAATTATGAATTTAATAGACTATTAATTACTGTTCTGTAAGAAAGGACAGGCAACTAGGTGGCCCAGTGGATAGGGTGCCAGGCCTGAAGTCAGAAAGATTCATCTTCCTGAGTTCAAATCTGGCCTCAGACATTTACTAGCTGTGTGACCTTGGGCAAGTCTCTTAATTCCTTAACCCCTCACCTTCAAAATGAACTAGAAAAGGAAATGGCAAGCTACGCCAGTAATCTTTGCCAAGAAAACCCCAAATGAGGTCACAAAGAGTTGGACACAACAACTCAACAACAACAACAAAAAGAAAGGATACACATGACGAGTATAGAGAAGCACTGAAAACTGACATGAACTGATGCAGAGTGAAGTCAGCAGAACCAAGATAACACTGTCTGCAATGACACCAGCAATGTAGTGGAAACAGCAACACCGCAGAACAACCAAAGTTGTGGAACATGGAAAAGATATTCAGATATTTTCAGTGCATTGATCCATGTTGCTGATTTCTCTGTCTCTTCTTACTCTTTTTCTGGTTTTTTCTCTTCAATAATATTCCTTGTCACATGGGGTGGCTCTCTGGGTGTGAGGAGGAGTGATATAGGAGAATGTTAAATGTTAAAAGGGGAAGTGTAGGGGCGGCTAGGTGGCAGCAGTGAGTAAGAGCACTGGCCCCTGAGTCAGCAGGACCCGGAATTGGCTCTGGCCTCAGTACTTAGCACCCACACATAAATAACTAGCCGTGTAACCTTGAGCAAGTTACTTAACCCTAATTGCCAAAAAAATTTTTTTTAAATAAAAAGGAGGATGGAGACAATGTATTTAGAAAAAGCAAACAAGGATTTACAACTGAATTTGAATTTTAGGGCAGGAATTTTGCCCCTGTATTGTGCAAAGCAGGCTAAGGAAAAGGGGACCTTGCTAGTGAAGCCCATGTCTGCCAGTGCTGTTGGGTAACCTGGCCTCCCCGTCTTTCTCCCTGGGTATGGGCTTTCCTTACTAGTGACTTTTCTGTCACTTTTCTGTGACCCCAGCACACATATGCCATCAGAACTGTGGCTTCTACAACTCTTGTTCTAGTCTAAACACAGTTATGACTAACTACCAAGCAGTCTCTGCAGACCTTAGGAGGTGCAAGAAAGGAGGCCACCTAGAGACTCAACATGGTATAGCACATAGAAGAGCACAGCAGTAGAAATCTAGACACGTTGGGTGAGTCATTTCCTCAGTTTTCCCCTCTGTGAAATGAAGAGGTTGGATGAGATGAACTCTTAGGTCCTTTGTATTTGACTATAATTCTGTGCTTCTATTACGATCTCTTTAGGATGTGGATTAGCAAGAGGCTCCTTTGCAAAGTATGGCTAGGTGATGTAGTCAATAGAGCGCTAAACATGGAGTCAGGAAAACCTGAGTTCAAATCCTGCCTCAGACACTTGCTAGCTGTGTAACCTTAGCAAGTCACTTGACTTATCTTTGCCTCAGTTTCCTCATATCTAAAATGGGAATAAAAACAGCACCTCCTCCCCATGGTTGTTGTGAGGATCAAATGAGATAATATTTATAAAGTGTTTTGCAGACCTTAAGGCATTATATAAATACTAGTTGTTAGCTATTATTACTATTATTATTTCAGCTTGGGCCTCCAACATTAACTAGGTTGTTAATTCTTTTTTTTTCTTTGCTTTTTGGAGGGGGGAGGGCAGGGCAATTGGGATTAAGTGACTTGCCCAAAGTCACATAGCTAGTAAGTGTTAAGTGTCTGAGACCGGATTTGAACTCAGGTTCTCCTGACTCCAGGGCCGGTGCTCTATTCACTGAACCACCTAGCCACCCCTGATAATTCTTTTAACACATTATAATGCTCCTTCTGCCATATTCTTCATTGTTTTATTTATTATCTGAACCTTCCAGAGACTTTGTTCATTATGTCCTCAGTTTCTCAGTGTCTTCAGGCCACTTTTTTTGTCCACAGATGTGGCTGTCATTGGAGTTCCAGATATGACATGGGGTCAGCGGATTACTGCTGTGGTCCAGCTTCGTGAAGGCGAGTCACTTTCTTACAAAGACCTGAAAGAATGGGCAAGGTATAGAAATTATTTGATTTTTCAAATTATTTCTGAATTATAATTAAATATTGATTATCATTAAAATTATATTTGAAATGACACATGCAAAATTATTCCTGGCATCTCCATAAACCAATTTTAGATCAGCCCACATGAGGAGAGGGCTGGGGTCCTTGCAAAGCACAGTGTAATTTGGGGATGGTTCACTGCCCTCCTTTGCCTTCTCTTCCCCCTGCCCCACAACCATTTCCCTCCAACTCAAGTAAATAGATGCTATACTTTTCTAAAAGTCTTATTATTTAGTTTTAACACTTCTTAAATATTGAGTTCTAAATTCTTTCCCTCCCTCCCACCCCTTCCCCACCCACTAAGAAGTCAAGCAAAATGATATTGCTTATACATGTGAAATCATGCAAAGCATATTTCAATATTAGCCATATTACCAAAAAAAGCAAGGAAAATCAAGAAAGAGAAAATTATACTTTGGTCTGCAGTTCATCAGTTTCCCCCTGGAGGTGGATGACTCATCATGACTCCTCAGGAATTGCCTTAGGTCACTGTATTGATCAGAGTAGCCAAGCCTTTCACCATGGTTCATCATTACTTCATTGCTGTTACTACACACAGTGATCTCCCAGCTCTGCTCCCTACACTTGGCATCAGTTCATAGGGGTCTCACCATGTTTTTCTGAAACTACCCCTCTAGTCATTTCCTATGGTACTCAATGGTACTCCATCACAATCATATGTCATAACTTGTTCAGCCATTCCTCAATTGATGACGATCCCCTTAGTCTCCTATTCGTTGTCAGCACAGAATGAACCGCTATTAATATTTTTGTAAAAATAGGTCCTTTTCCTTTTTTTTATCTCTTTGGGATATAGACCTAGTAGTGGTATTGCTGGGTCAAAGGGTATGAGCAGTTTTATAGCTCTCTGGGCACAGTTCCAAATTGTTCTGCAGAATGAATGGACCACTTCACAATTCTACTAACAAGTTATTTGTGTACCTAATTTCCTTCATCCCCTCTATCATTTGTCATTTCTGAAAGGTGTGAGGTGGTACCTCAGAGATGTTTAAATAATACTTTTCTCTAATCAATAGTGATTTAGAGCATGTTTCATATGACAAAAGATAGCTTTGATTTCTTCTTCTGAAAACTGCCTGTTCATACCTTTTGACCATTTATCAATTGGGAAATGGCTCTTATTTTTATAAATGTGATTCATTTCCCTATATGTTTGAGAAATGAATCCTTTATCTGAGAAATTTGCCCTTATTTTTTTATATTACTTCATTATCTATGGTACCTTTTAGCAAAATGTAGTTTTCCCCATTGCTTTTTTTAATTAGGTCTGGTTTTTTCTTTTGCTTTGTCTAAGATCATGATTGCTATCCCTGCCTTTTTTACTTCAACTGAAGCATAACAGATTCTACTCTAGCTCTTCATTTTATCTCTGTGTGTGTCTTTCTGTTTCAAGTGTGTCACTTGTAAACAACATATTGTTGGATTCTGGTTTCTAATCCATTCTGCCCTCTGCTTCCATTTTATAGGTGAGCTCATCCCATTCATATTCAGTTATGATTACTAACTGTGTATTTTTCTCCATCTTATTTTTTTCTGCTTATCCTTCTCTCTCTCTCTTTTTATCTTATTCCTCCTCAAAAGTCTGTTTTGCTTCTGACCACTGCCTCCCTTAATCCATCCTCCCTTTAATCACACCCCTTTCTCATATTCCCCTTCCCTTCCTCTTTCTCTTTTGAGTAAGATAGATTTTTATACCCAGTTGAGTCTGTGTATATATATATTCTTCCTTCTTTGAACCAATTCCAATGAGAGCAAGGTTCAAGCATCTCCCACCCCCACATGCATTTTCCCCTTCACCATAAAAGTTCTTCCTTGAGTGCTTGATAGAAGTTATACTTATAAAGATAGAAATCTTCCCTTTATTCCCACCATTGAGAGCTGAGAAGTCTTATAAACCAAATTTGAAAGTATTTCCTCCAATCTAACCCCAGGGAATCTGAACTTGGAGTATAGAGTGCAGCACTGTGGACAGACAAATAGGAGCATATGGAGTGACCCACCCCACAATGTGCTAGGAGCAGAACCTTTGGGGGCTAACAAGTAAAGGGTATCTCTCTTAATCCAAGGAAGAAATCCAGAGGGGGAAAATGTGTTTGACTCTCTCAGAGAAATCCATGTGGATGGAGCTGAGATGCAAAGCAAATCCAGCTGTAGAAATAAATTATTCAGGATGAGAGGCATAGAGAAGGAATATTTGTGAAGAAGCAGACAGATTTCTTATTTCTTTATTCCTCTCTTGCCCCCAGATCAGGAACAAGATTGTTAATTAGCTCTGTTCCAAAGGCCTACTATAAAATGCAAACACTCTTGGGGAGGAGGGGAGTTAATGCTCTATTTCACCCTCAAAACAGAAGTGCCGAGACCTCAATTGTCTTTGTTTGAAAGCAAATTTGACTCCTGAGCACCTCAGCCTTGAAGCTGCCTGCCCTCCTCCTTCCCATGATGTGACTGCCCTGTCATATACCACAGTTCCAGACACTCACTGTCCTCATCACCCCAGTCAAGAGACTGAGTACCCCCTAAAATATTATAGGATGGTTTTGCATACTTGTTCTTCAAATTTTTCTCTTTTTTCTATCTTGAATGTTAATATCAACCAATAGTAATGTTGCCATTTCCAAAGAAAAGAAAAAAGGTTATTTATGAAACCATAAATTTCTATTAATATGTATTAAATTTGACATGATTGTGATTATCTTGGTCCCCCTTCCATGTGGTCTTTGGCACTTGATCATTGACACACTTTTCTTTTTTGGTATCCCTATAACTACACTCCCCCATAATTCTCCCTACCCACCCACCCACCCCCTGCCAAATGAGAGCCTTCTCTTGTAACAAAGAAGCATAGTCAAGAAAAACAAATTTACACATCTGAAATGTATGCCTCATTCTGTACCTGTGGTCCACCACCTTTCTGCCAAGAGATGGTGAGGTCTGCATTCTTATTAGACACCCTCAGTCTTTAAGACAGTCACAGCCTAAGGCTTTCTCAGGGTGACCTTTCTCTCTATTCTCCTTAAAGACAATCTGACAACTAGACTCTGCTCTTCCTCATCTCCTCCTCCTCTCCCCTCTTTTGTTCCTAAACTTGCTGTGGTTCTCCCTCCCTTCTTCTCTCTACCAATGTTCTCTCCTGGTTCTTCCCCAGAGAGAGCTTGGTGATTTCTACTCTCTACTGAGCGCTCTTATTCTCTCACCACTTCATCACAAGTGTCAAAGCACTAGACTCACCACACCCAATGGTACTAGGCATAGCCAGGGTCCAAAAGCAGAGGCTCTTGGAGGACATTTTTAAGCAACGTGGATTAAATTTTAGCTTTGCCTCTGTCAAATATGAACATAAGACCATTCCCAATTTACCCAAGAAACCTTCCTCCTGCTCCCCCTTCCCCCATCACTCCCCACCCCAATTTGCCTCCTTCTCCTCAGTGCTAAAGATATTTTTGGCGCGTCCAACATGATTTCACAAACAGTAGGAATCCTTGTTTCATCAGGGGCGGCACAGCTGGGCAATTAAAGATTCCCCTGGATTTGCAAAATCACAGTTGGAAGACTACAATTTAACAAAGGCAAGGAAGATTCTGGTTGGCCAGTTGCTGCTTTGATTAAACAATTACTTTGGTTTGGGGGGTAAACGGGGGGAGACTGCTTCTCAAGCACCCTAGGCTGAGAGCCTTCCTGGAGACAGTTTCACAGAGTCCGGCTCCCCAGGTGCAAAGTTCTGCTGTCTGTCGAGCATTCAAGGCGAATAACATGTTAACCCTTTTGTGCCCAAAAGGAGGGCCAAAGAAGGCTGAGAATCTGTACTTCCATCAGCAAGTCAAGTTTCTGTGCTTCTGGTCAATCTTCCTGACTCTCTGGGAGTAGAGATAGATGCTTTTTGCTCAGCAAAGAAATAGATCTTTCCTTCTAGGGCTGGTTGACATTATGTAGTCCTCTCCCTCCTCCACCCACCCCCCCCCCCATGCCAAGAGGATCTATAGCTAAACCCTCCAAAATGGTCATCCATCTTTTGCTGAAAGACTCTCCCTGGATGAAGATCTTTTGGTGACCCTTTTGCAACTCCTCCCAGGTTTTCATCATGTGTGGTCCAGTCCAGGACCCAGGCTAAGAGACTTTTATTTCCCTTTTCATTCTAAGACAAGGACTTTAGTACCTTCCAGCTGAGCTGGTCTTTCAGGAGGATTTAACCAGGTCATAAAACTCAATGCAAATGCACGGAATCCACCCAGGGTTATCATCTGCTAGAAAAGCAAAAAGAACAAGGCCACATGGGGTACAGAGATGGGAAGGGGCTCAGGCAATACAGGGGAAATTCCCCTAGGACACTCAGGCTATTCAGGGGCTATTATGATTAGCTGAAACGAGTGGCAAATGATTGCATCCACTCTGCTGCCAGGGTTTTTAAGAGAGAGCCAGACATCTTGAAAGTACACTGGCTTCTATGTCGTGGTGAAGGCAGGGAAAAGAGGCTGTGTCAGAGTGAGTCCAGGGGAGGGACTGATGGAGGCCAGGAGCAGCTGTGGCACCCTCTGCTCCCCGGTCCTGGGTCTTTTTTCCCTTGGGTAGTCATGATGAAGTGAGTGTGATTGTGGTGTCTGTATCAGTTTCCAGTTGTGACTTGACCCGGAGGAGTAAGCCATGATGGACATTGTGGTCATGTCCACCCTCAAGCCTCTTTCTTGGCTTTGTACCAAATGAGCTTGTACTCACTTTTCTATCCCTAGAAAAAGATGCCCAATGGAGGTGCCCATCATTCATGTTAAAAGAAATTTCTTACATTCTTAATTTGTACTTTGCAGTAGGCTAGTGAGTCTAAATTTCTCTTCTAGCAGTGACATAAAAAAAATATAAGCTTGGATACAAAGCCATAGCCTTTTCTGAGCATCCTAGGCCTGTGAGGTCACAGAGAGAGCAGTCTTCTATCCCTTTGCTCTGTAGTTGAGCTGAGCTCTGTGACACTCTCCCAGCCCCCGCTTACTATGCACAGACAGCCGCCATCATTCCATTGAGCAACCACAATTGGTCTTGATGAAGCTTCTGTGAAGGTTTAGGAAGGAAAGTGGGCAGATGGTAGGAAGAGCTCTCAGGACACCTTGCTGTTTGTGACTGCTCCTCCAGGGTCCTGGATCCCCTTCACACTTCACCATGACCCCTGCCTTATCAAAGGTCACCCTGAAGTTGAGCTGGAAAGCACCATATCAGCCAAAACCAACAACTCCCCACCAAGTGACCTCTCATTCCAAGGCTCCTCCCTGGGTCTTGTTGCTGAGACAATCATGGGGAAGGAGAATAGGAGAGAGGAGCTATTGTTGAAGGAGGAAAGCCCTCCCATTGCCTCTGTGCTGCAGTATTAATCAATGGCAATCGGAATCAATGCCGTTGTTTTTTTCTTAGACCTCTTGTATTTTTTCAAGATGTTTGCATCAGATTTCCCTGTCCACAAAGCCCTGTTGCAGGGACTTTCTTCTTGTTTTGTTTGTGTGGGGTTTTTTGTTATGTTTTTGCTTTGTGTCTGAGTGCTCCCAGATCCTAGAACAGCATACAGGAGGAGCTTAATAAACATGCTGTGGTTACTCTGAGTTACTGGGCCAGATCTGCTTGGAGCCAGTCTGTGATCTGAATTCCGCTTGGCTTGTTTGTGGGGCTTCCTTGCCCCAGTTGATTTGCTTCTAGCCCCCTGATGCACGTTTCAGGGAGCACATTTTTTTTCTAGATGTAGGCTAAATCACAGCCCAGAAACCTCAAGAAAAGAAATCTCCCTGTTGCCAGTTTTCAGCTTGGCAGGTTGAGAAGTCATCACCATTATTATGTCACCCAAGCCCCAAACCTTAGTCACCCTTAACCTTTCCAAGTCTCCCAGCCCCCACAATGCCCTCCCATAGCCCATAACCCCCAAATCTAGTCAATCCTAACTCCACAGTGTCTCCACCCCTGCCTTTCATTATCTCTCAGGTCCTCAGTTTCTTTTGTCTGGGCTATTGGATGACTCTCTTGTCTCCCCACTACTGGTTTCTTATCCTTCTAATCCATCCTATACACTTTTGCCAAATTAGTCTTGCTAGAGCATGTTTCTGATCATGTCATATACCCACAGGCAGCTAGGTGGTACAGTGGATAGAGCACTGGAAGACCTGAGTTCAAATTCAGCCTCAGACACTTGCTAACTGTGTTACTCTGGGCAAGTCACTTCACCCTGTTTGCCTCAATTTCCTCATCTGTAAAACAAATTAGAGAAAGAAATGGCTAAACCACTCCAGTATCTCTGCCAAGAAAACCTCAGCTCAACAGTAACATACGCCTGTCCTCTCGCCACTCACAAAATTCCTTTGGCTACTCACTGCCTCTGCCATAAGGATCAGACTCCTTCATGCTTTGCATTTCCCCATGCTCTGGCCTCCACCTGCTTTTACTTGGCACCCTGTGTGTACCCCGTGGCTGGTCCCCAAGCATAGCCACACTTGACATTATGCAGAGATTAATAGTATTTCCTCTGCCTGAGGTTCCCACCGCCCTCTCTCTCCACCTATTTAAATAAGCTTGGACATTCAGCCCATCAAGGCCCAGCTCTCGAAGCCTTCCCTGGGCCCCCTAAGCAGATGTGACCCCCCCCTTCCTCTTAACACCCCCTCTTCTTTATGTTTAGTTGTTTTCAATCATGTCCAACTTTTCATGATCCTTTTGGGGGTTTTCTTGGCAAAAATACTGCAGTAATTTACCATTTCCTTCTCTAGCTCATTTTACAGATGAGGAAACTGAGGCAAACAGGGTAAAGTGACTTGCCCAGGGTCACACAGCTAGTAAGTGTCTGAAGCTGGATTTGAACTCAGGTCCTTCTGATGCTAGGTCTGGCCTCTGTGCACTATGGAGCCTCCTAACTGCCCATCTTTTTGTTAACAGCTATTTGATTACTTCTCTTAGCCTGCTTGCTTGTGGACAGGGGCCCTATCTTCTTTGACTTCACATCCCATGCAATGCCCACTTTACTTGTTGAACTGGGTTGCCCACTCTGTCATCGGTTAGGAGACACACACCCAGAGCCTCAGTGGCCTCAGACCAGGCAAACACAATCTGCATAATAAAAAACACACAGCAAATGTCAAGAACATTTATTATTATTATTATTATTAACATTAACATTTATTATTATTATTTATTTATTTATTATTAACATTAACATTTATTAAGAGCTTACTATCTACCAAACACTGAGGATACAAAAATAAGAAAGGGAGACAGTTCTTGCCCTCACAGAGCTTCCATTCTAAAAGAGGAAGACGGAAAAACAAAGGGGAGCTGAAAATGGGAGGTAAGGCATGCCTGCCCCCAGGGACAAACAGCAGGCAGGAGGTGGGAGCTGGACCAGGAGGCTCCAAGCAGGCACTCATCACTGCATTGGCCTAAGTAAGCAAAACAAGAGTTTGAGAACAGGATGGTCCACTGAGATCCCTTCTGTTAATGTTCTGTTCATTGTCTCTGACAGATGCCAACCAGACAGGTCAGATCTCCTTTCTGCAAATGTTCTCATTTATTAGGTAGGGAATTGTGTTCCTCTAAACTTCCCCTTTACAAGATTGGCCTCCATTTAGGACTAAGCAGCCACAATGCCTTTGAGAGCTCCCATGTGGTGCTTTGAGGATGTTTATCCACTGCCCCAAATCTCCAAACCCAAGGAAGGCAGTGACTCATGACAATGCCACAGCCTGCTCAGACCCATCCTGTGTCTCTCCATTATTCTATGAGTCACCTGCAATTTTGATTTGGAAGCTTATTTGTCAGATCTTCCTTGGGGGTGCGAGGCACCCTTCAGACTTGGGTATCCAAGTTGGAAAAGGAAAATGGGAGCCCCGAGCCTCTGCTGCTGAGTGCTTGATGGGAGGTGGCAACACCTCCAGGCATCCCCACCTCTCTCCCCAGCTCTCATCCTAACGTGTCTCGCAGGCACCAAACCAGCTGCCTCTTCCCTTCAATCTCCCCTTCTCTCTCTCACCCTGTCTCCCTCCTTTATTTTAAATGTCACTTCCATTTGTTTTCCCCACTTTTCATGCTCACTGGCAGGAGACACATGTCCCTCTTCAGAGTGATTCATTTTGCAGCCTTCGCCTTCGATCTGACTTCACGGTGACAGGCGCCATCCTGCGTTAGAGCCGTCCATATGGCAGGATGTGTTGATTGTTGGGTTTGGAGACAGGTTGGGGAGCGATGGTGGAGATGCTCCGTGGACTTGGCATGATGTACCAGGATCAGTGCCAGGGAACTGCCTGTCAGTGCTGGGCATGGCCCCAGGTTGGTGACATGGAGGCAGCTGAAAGTGAGGGAGAGGGAGAGACAAGCTCCCCTTCCAAAGGGCAAAGCAGACTTTTTGAATCTAAGCTCCCATTCCTCTGCAGTGATTCTGTCTTCTGCCATTGAACGCTCATGAACCAGCCTACATTCAGCTGACATTTATATGGCATTTTATGCACATCATTATATCCAGTATGCAGTAACCCCTGAGACCTGTAGTATGAGCGTTATTCTTCTCTTTCTCCAGAGGAAAATGAGGCTTAAGAGATGCTCAATTATTTGCTCAAGATCAATTATTTGCCCAGGTGGAACCTGACTGAAGTAGTACTTGAACTCAGGTCTTTGGAGTCTGGTGTTCCCCCCACAGAATCACTCTGAGTCATTGAATTGTGAATTTCTTGAGGGCAGGAACTATTCACACTTTTGTCTTCACACATATGAATTCAGAAAACCTCATGTTAACATTATATATGTTAGTTATGTGACATTATATATTATATTTTTATTTTGTCAGATGTTTCTTCAGTGCCTGCTATACAGTAGGTGGTTAATAAATGCATGTTGGCTAATTGATTGATCAGTACATCTCCCCCATGGATATACAGATTAACCAGAGAGAAAAAGAGATTTGTATACTCCAGTAGTGAGAAAGACTGCAGTGTTCTTTAGGGTTTTGACTTCTTAATAGTGTAACTGTCTGTTTATCTGTTGTTTTGGCTCCATTATCTAATTTTAGGAGATGATTAGTATCTATTAAAATCTATATATTCTGCTAATTAAAGGGTTATGTTCATCCTTCCCATATGCAAGCAGACTCCCACACAAACACACTTGTAGGAAGCATTTTTGATTAGATAGTGTGTGTTGCAAATATTCTCATTTATTACATAGAGAGATGTGTTACTCTACACTGCTTTTACAGTATTGAATCTCACTTAGGATGAGACAAGTTCCCTTGAGAGTTCCTGTTTAGCGCTTGGAGGACACTCATCCACTGCCCCAAATCTCCAAACCAAAGGAAGCCAGTTGTTAAAGACAATATTCCAGCTTGCTTATATCCATCAGAAGTCTCTCCGTGGTCCTTTGGGTCACCTGCAATTTTGATTCTTCTAAGACCTGTTATTCCTTAATTCCCAGCCACAAAGCATCCCTAGAAGATTATTAAATGAAGTAACATATGCAAAGCTTTTTGAAAAATACAAAAGTTGATGATTATCTACCAGAGTGTAAACTTCATGTGCATAGGGACCCAGATCTTATTGACTCTTTGTATCTCCCCTGGTGCCTAGTGGAGTGCTGGACAGCAATGGGGTCTAACTGAAATAGAGATGGGAGCCACCAAACTATACATAAGCATCTCCACAGGCCACATATCATCTCAGAAAACCCCACATTAACATTATACATGTTAGTTATGTAACATTATATATTGTATTTTTATTTACTTTGTCAGATATTCCCCAATTACATTTTAATCTGATTTCAAGGGCACTCAGGAGTTTGTGGGCTGTGTTTGAAACCTCTGTTTTACATCCAACAGGCTTTAATAAGTGTTCATTGAGTTAAATTGTATTAAGTACTAAAAAATATAAAAGGTTTTAAAGTCTGAAAAAAAAACTTCATGCCAACTGACATTTCATCAGCACCCTACATGCTGATAAATATATAGTTTAATACCTTAACACCTTGGGTTTATTCTTTATTGAGCAGCATATCTTAACCAAACTACTTCTTTGTCCCAGTTTTCCTTTTCGAAGGATGTAAGAGGGTCGACTAGGTGACGCAGTGAATAGAGTACTAGCCCTGGAGTCAGGAGGACCTGGGTTCAGATTCAGCCTCAGACAACACAAAAACTAGCTTGTGACCTTGGGCAAGTCACTTAACCCTGATTGCCCTAAAAAAAAAAAAAAGCCAAGGATGTAAGAAATAATAGAATTGCCTGCAAAGTAAATGGCTGCATCACAGACAAGGATTTTCAGAAGAAAACTTGTTATTTATAAAATTGCTATGCAATCTTCTTACTTTCTAGTCCAAGATTTTGACTGCTATATTCTATCTTATATTTCTTTTTACTAAATTTGAATTTGTATTTCTAGACAGTGCCTTAAAATGTAGGAATGACAGGCTTCTGACCAGGAGTGGAACACACCTAACAAAACCTGATAAGAATTATTTGCCTAGAGTTTAGCAAATCTAATCAAAATTAAATTGAAAGGAAAAAGGGAAAGGGAAAGACTGCCTATTTATATCCCAGATACCACAGGAAGTAGCAGTGAAGGCAGATTATCAGTTGAGAAACAGTAGAGAAAATCCAAGAAAGAAAGGAATAATAAAGTCAGGCCTGAGATATCTATATACAATAACAAACAAGATTAACTAGAAATCCTAACTTAAGGAGGTAACTTTGATCTCAGTTATCACTGACACTGGTGAATTGGTGGCTCTGAAATGGTATACCTTATTCAGAAGAAACAAGAGAGATAACATTGGTGGTGGGAGGGTGAAAGGAGTAACTTATATATTGTATAATTAACTTGTATATTATTATATATAATTATATATATGTATGTAATTAACTTGTATATTAATAAAAAGTACTCGTGTGCGGAAATTCAGGTACCAAAGATGGAGGATGTGAAAATCAGTGAAGGTAGGAACAAAACCAATATATTCATCAGATAAGAGGAAATAGATAAGGATTTTGAGAAACATGTCACAATTCTGACCCAGAGGCAGAATAGAATAGTGATAGAAAATTTGTGTTATCCAGAATCTGCTGGATCTCTTAGGCAAAAGCAGAGCAGCTAATAATGTCTTGACTTTCTTAAATGATCATTTCATCCTTCCAAAGGAAGAGGAACTAAAAAGGAGGAAATTCTATTCTGTATCTGATTTTCTCCAACAAGGAAGTAATGAACTGGAGTAGAAATTATGGGTGCTTTGAGGGGAAATGACTTCTGTCTTAGCATTTGTGATAGGGAAGGAAAAGAAAGACATGAATAGTCTAGCACATACTCTAAAATTTGGGGAAAATGGATTTTAAAGGGTTCATAGAAATGTAACATCCCATGAGGTATAGGTATAATGAAGTTATCCCAGGAGGAATGGGGAAGATCTAAAAAATGAAATTTGAACAATCAGTTCTGATGAGGAAGAAAAGGGGCAGGGGTCTCAGGAGACCAGTGCAGGTGTACATGAAACTCCCAACCAGTTTAGGTTTTTAAAAAATCTTATTTTTAGTGATATTTTTTGTTTTTGCATAATTTTCATTTCCAAATATATTCCTTCACTACCCAGCTAGTAAATATCCCTTGATATAAAGGGTCAAAAAAAAAAACAGAGAAAAAAGCAGTTCCGCAAAAATGGTCAAGCACATCAACCGTATCTGATAGTATATGCAATATTCTACATCCATGGTTCCCCACCTCTTCCAAGAGGAGAAGAAGTTATATTTTCTGAGCCCTTCTCCAGAGCCAAGTTTGATCAATACAAGTACTTACACAGAATTCCTCATTTGTTCTTCCTGTTTACATAATTGTAGCCATTATGAATATTTTTTCCTTGTTCTACTTAATTCACCCTGAAGCAGTTTATAGATAATCTTCCCATGATTCTCTGAGTTCTTCACATTTGTAATTTCTTATGGTACAGTAATATTCCATTATTCTATGTACCATAATCTGTTTAGTCCTAATTCATCAGCACTCATTTTTGTCTCCCAAGCCACCAAAGCTTCCATTTTATATTTTTAAAAACTTGTTGCAGTTAATGATAACGATAGCTAACTTTTAGATGCTGTATTAAAGTTTACCAGGTACTTTATATACATTATCTCATTTGATCTTCACAACATCCCTGAGATGCAGGTGCTGTTTTCATCCTCATTTTCCCTATGAAGAAACCAAGGCTGAGAGAGGTTAAGTGTCTTGCCCAGCTGTCTGAAGTGGAATTAGAGCTTAGACTTTTCTAAGTCCAACTAAAGGGTTCCCTCTACTCCGAAGATGGAAGCAAAGGCAGGTAGCAGAAGGTGAAGACTTCTAGTCTTCACTAGTGCTAAAGCTCAGAATGAGCTGAGGCTAGCAAAGAAAGACAAGGGTGGCAAGAAGGATTTTGTTTGCACATATATTGTGGGATGGGGGAAAGGAGGATCAAAGCAGGAATAAAATCTCTGCTTGGGCTGGAGGGGCAAAAGACAATCAGTAGTGGGGGGAAGGCAGAGGCTGTTGAAGTCACGTTTTGCTTCCGTTTTTTCTGCCAAGGAAGATGATCTTTGGACTTGAAAAAAGAGAACAAAAATGACTAATGGGGAGTTAATTGACATCCAAGAGACACAAGGAGGGAGTAACAGATCACCCAGGCAGCCTTGATATGTTCCAGTCATCTGGTTCAAAGAGCATCCTTGGGTACCGAAGGATGATCAGAATCTGAGGTCCCATGGTATTGGAGCGTCCCTGGTATCTTCAGACTGCTTGTGTGATTGATCAGATACAAAAGTACACTTGGTTTGACATCAGCTTGGAAGGAGGGCTCCTTTAGAGTGCCCCACAGATCTGTGCAGTTCAGCTTTGTCACCAGGGAATGACATGGATAACTTGACAGCAAAGTGGCAGGTGACACCAAGCCTGTCCCCCTTTCCCCTATCCCCCTCTCCCTCATCCCCCAGGCCTGGAATGCTCTCACTCATCACTTCTACCTCTTAGTTTTTCCTTCAAGTTCTACCTTCTATGGGAAGCTTCCACCCATAGTTCTGGTCCCCACAGTCCCTTCTGAGATTACCTCCCATTTATTGTGTATGAATCTTATATTTACCTAGATGTTTATATGTGGTCTCCCGCATTAGAATGTGGGCTCCTTGAGAGAAGAGATTCTATTTTGGGTTTTTGTTGTGGTTTGGTTTTCGCCTTTCTTTGGATCCCCAGTGCCTAGCATAGTGCTTGTTAATTAATTGATTGATAGGCGTTGTAGAGATCGTTTTTCAGATACTGATTGAACCACACAGCCTTCTAATTCTGAAATTCTGGAATCCTGAGATTGTCAGTTGTTGTTGCTCAGTCATGTCCAACTCTTCATGACCCCTTGGACCATGTCCTCTGGGGTGGTTTCTTGACAAAGATACTGGAGTGGTTATGAAGCGATTTTTCCTGTCACCCAGGTAGGAAGTATCTGAGGCCAGAGGTGACTCCAGGCCCAGCACTCTCTCTACCGAGCCACCCACCTGCATCAAAGTTTTCATTATTGTTGTTCAGTCATGTCCAGTTCTTTGTGACTCCATTTGGGGCTTTCTTGTCAAAGATACTGGAGTATTCCAAAGGATGCATGACAGAAGATGCCAGCCACATCCAGAGAAAGAACTATGGAGTCAGAATGCAGAGCAAAGCAGACTATTTTGTTTTGTTTTGTTTTCTTTCTCATGGTTTTTCCAATTTGTTATAATTCTTCTATGCAACATGACTGTGAAAATGCATTTAATAGGAATGTATGTATAGAGCCCATATCAGATTGCAAGCCATCTTGGGGAGGAGGTGGAAGGGAGGGGGAGAAAATTTAAAACTTACAGAAGTGAATGTTGAAAACTAAAAATAAATAATTTAATAGAAAGAAAGAAAGAAAGAAAGAAAGAGAGAGAGAGAGAGAGAGAGAAAGAAAGAAAGAAAGAAAGAAAGAAAGAAAGAAAGAAAGAAAGAAAGAAAGAAAGAAAGAAAGAAAGAAAGAAAGAAAGAGAGGGCGGCTAGGTGGCACAGTGAGTAAGAGTGCTGGCCCTGGAGTCGGAATGACCCGGGATTGGTCCTGGCCTCAGAAAATGAGCACCCACACATAAATAATGACTGGCCATGTAAGCTTGAGCAAGTTACTTAACCCCAATTGCTTTTAAAAAAAGAAAGAAAAAATAATAAAGATACTGGAGTGGTTTGCCATTTCCTTCTCCAGCTCATTTGACAAGCTAAGAAATTAAGGCAAACAGTGTTAAGTGACTTGCCCAGGGTCACACAGCTAGTAAATATCTGCGACTACATTCAAACACAGTTCTTCCTGATTCCAGTCCTGACACTCTATCCACTGTGCACCTGGCTGCCCAGTTCAGGGATTACTAGGTCCTGTTGTTGGGTCATGTTAGACTCTCTATGACCCTATTTGTTGTTTTCTTGGCAAAGATACTGAAGTGGTTTGCTATTTCCTCCTCCAGCCCATTTTACAGATGAGGAAATGAAAACTGAGAGAGACCAGATAGTAAGTGATTGCAGGGAGACCCTCCTAGTGGCCTTCTCCCTCTTATTCCAGCATTCCTTCCACTGTTTCAAAGCCTGGCAATGAGAAAACATCCTTTGGAAAAGGACTTGCTTTAAAAGGGTCCAAGGAGATAGTCTATAATTTATCAGGATCCTATATTCAAAGGCCACCTACGTCTAAAAAAAAGAAACTCCCACTTTTCAATGAAGTGACTGGTCTGCTTCCGAAAGAATTTCGAAGCGTTAGTAACATTTAAGCCCACATCCTTAGTAACATGATGAGGTTCCTTATTCATTTTAATAGCTTCTCTAATAGCCTGATGAGTGATGTTTTTCTTTAAGAATGACACAAACATTAGGACACATATTGTGCTGTACTAGAATTACACTGAGTGGAACCCAGCCAAGGCTGCGTTGAATAGATATTGGTTGTGAAGGCTTCCCAGAGGATTTTTCCTCTTCTCAAATTTTCTTATGGACATTTCTTACTTTCCTTCTCACCCAGATTTCCTCTTCTGATGTCATTAATTCAAGATTATTATTCTTGGGACTCCCCTATTACATCTGTTCCTTTCCTACTAGACAACTTTCAGGTCCTCCAACTTTACCTGCCCCCATTGTGATCATCAATATCCAGTGTTTCCCATAGGCCTCCACTCTGTTTCTCTCACTTTCCAGCATAGATATCCTGGTCTCCTACCACTTCCCACCTTCATTAGCATGATTTCCTTTTCCCCACTGACTTTTGGCCAAGATAGAGAGTCTCTGCCCTGACTTGTCTAAGTATCTCTCTTTACACTTGCACCTCTGGGCACTTATCTGCCTTGTTGGATCTAGCTTCTGTCTATAAATTGTTCTCAACTTCATTCTTTTCCATACTGACCAGTCCACTTATGTTCCATAACCAGTGAGACTGGGCTAGTCAAATGGGCAGATTCCACATTACGCTTAGCAAAGCAGATGCCACATGGAGTCCTTATCAGAATCACAAGGTCATGGATTTCAAAATGAAGGTCAGTGGTCACTCATTGGAACCTAATCCAACAACCTCAGTTTTATAGCTGAGGAAACTGACGCCCAGACTCAAATCCAGTGCCTTTGCCTTTGTACTGTATCGCCTCTCAAAAAGGGGAGCTGTGGACCAAATGACCTGCAAAGGTCCCTGCCCTCTCTGAAGTGATCATTCTGTCATCCTGTGTGTGGTCTCTTTTGACCCTAGTTACACATCTTCCCTTCTCAATTATCTCCCTAGGCAAGCTTCCCCATTACTCTGAATTACAACCATCCTGCTTGACCCAAAGCATACAATTCTAGAGTCAGATTCAATTTCTCATTTTTCTACCCAGTCAAATGCTATATCCTGGAAGCCTGTCACCAGCAGGGCCTATCTGCTCTGAAATCCTATGGGGTCCTAGTCTACATCCTTTGATTTACTCAGGACCTGGGTTTGTGGACAGCTAGATACTGATTCTGGAGAAGATCATGGCAAACCACTCCAGTGTCTTTGTCAAGAAAACCCCAAATGGGGTCATGAAAAGTCAGATTGAAACAACAAACTATCGATTCATATTATTGTCAGTGGTGTTCTCAGAAATCCATCTAGTTAAGAAGTATCTGAGATATCTAGAATGATTGTGTCACTCACTGATTCAAGTCAGGTAACATCTGTTAAGCCCCTTTGATGTTCATAGCATTGTACTTGATACTGAAGGATAAAGGTCCAGGGTAGTCATTAGACTGGGTAGCCCAACATATGGACAAAGGGTGCTTGTCAGGTAGATACAAGGCAGTAGATGAACTGTCAACACAATGCTGGAGAAGGGAGAATGTTGGTCAGTTCCAAGAGTGAAACCTCAGCAGCTGGTAGGAAAGTTTTCAACTCATGAGACAACAGGAAGGAAATTCAGGAATCATAATGATGTTTCAGTGAAATGTTCTATATCATTATGCTTGCTAGAATGTGGCACGGATATTTTTAGCCATTAATCAGGAAACAAAAGGAACTGAATGTGGCAAATTATTTATTTGCTAGTAATACATTTTTAATTGCCTGTTCATTCTAATGGGGCTTGCTGTAACTACGCCTGAGTGCCATGGCCTTGTGTTATCGATTCCTTTGAATTCCAGAAGAAATTGGAATATGATCATTGTTCAGGAGGGATGGAGAGGGGACTTGTTAAGTGTTACCGCATGGGGCAGGGGAGGTCATAGCTCAAAAAACCTAGTGGTAGCACATTTGTTTGAAGCACACAACCCTGGGAACCAGAAGAATTCTCCAGTGTACCTCTGCTTTTGTCCTCTTCCACTGGAGGGAGCCTAAGAGAAGCATCTCTTACAGAGATTGAGGAGAAGCCTTGGTCTGTGCTTATTGTGGATCCCAGAAGACAGTCCTGGGATAACAGTCCAAAAGATACTTTTAAAAGTTGGTAGATGTTCTGTGGAGCAGCTTGAAATAAACCTGTATTCACTTGTTCATTCATAACAGGAAAATGCCTTCCTTACTCCCCCTCTTCCATGGCCCCCACCACCACTCCCAGTCTCCCTTTCCCAAACCATGACTGTGTGAAACCTCCCCAGAAGCAAGTTTAGGGCATGAATAGGTCATGCCTTAGGTTTGTTTACAGCCTCAGGCTCCTCTCAGCAAGATCCTGACATTCAGACCAGACCAGCCAGTACTGAGTGCCTTCTTTGCACATTTGGGACCATATTGGCAGTCTTGAATGCATTCAGTCAATCAGTGGGTACTTATTAAGCACCTACTGTTTATTGGGCCCTGTCCTAGGTTCTAGTGATAGAAATACAATGAGTGAAATATGCCCTGCTCACAAGGAGCTTGAGAGAGCAAGGACATAGATAAGTATTTAATAAAAAATTAAAGTATCATAAGCATTTAATAAGTATTTAATAAAAAATTAAATGTCAGGTCATTTAGAGGAAAGGGCACAAGTAGCTGGGAGGAATCAGGAAATGCTTCCTTCAGAAGGTAGTACTCAATCTATACCCCAAAGGAAGAGGGGGATTCTGTGAAGCAGGGGTGAGGAGGGATTGTATTCCTGGCACTGATTGTGTTTACACAGTCAGTGTCAACTTTCTAAATACACTTATTTGGTGGAAGAAGATCAGGATGGTGAGGAAATTAGAAATCTTACCTATCAAAGCTAGATTGAAGGAAACACCATTGCTTCTTCTAATGGATGTGAAGAGGGCTTGGTCTTGTTCTTTTTGGTCCCACAGAACAGAACTAGAACTAATGGGCAGTAGAAGTTACAGCATATCAGATTTTGGTTCAGTATAAGGAAAATTTCTAGATAATTACAAGTGTACAAAGATGGAATGGGTTACCCTGGGGACTCATGAATTCACTGTCATTGGAGGTGTTCAGACAGAAGCTTGATGACCATTTACTGTAAATATTTTAAAAGGGATGCTGCATGAGGCAGGGGTTGGAATCAATGACCTCTAAGACTCCTTCCAACTCTGTTTCTGTGATGCACCTTCCATTCATTAAAAACTCAGAGTAGGAATGGAGGGCAGACTACCAAAAAACCAAGTGTGGGAATTATATGTAAGAACTGAGTGGAGCATAGAAACCCTCTGATCATGACATTCTGCTAGCCATGGTAATAAATGTTCACATGAGAAATTTTCTGGATAAGGAGTGGGACTTTACAGGAAGAAAATCTCACCATAAATCCTTATGCCCATTATTTGAAGAAAAAATCCCAGACACCCCCCCCTTCCCCACTTTAGACCTTGACTGTGGCTATATTGGTCAGCATTCCTACAATGACAAGGCATATAGGTTTGTATTGCATACATGCACTCAAACACATACACACACACACACAATATCACATCCCTATAGGTCCATTCCCATGCTTATGGCAATATATAAGTCCAGAAACATTCTTGATCCCACCAACAGCTGCCGATGGCACACAGATGTTACCTACCCATGTAAGGTTGCCCACCCAAGGGGTTTCTAGGAACAATGTCACCCACAATTGGGGTTTCACAGCTGTATCCAATCACAAGTCAGCACATAGTGGAGGGGCCATAAATTGCAGCTTCCATCCCAAGATCCCCTGGTGTTGATGGGTAAGCCATTGTTGCTGCAGGAAGCCATAGCTGTAACCCTGTCAGCTTGCAGCAGGATGCATTAACAGCGCCATGTTATTGCGTGATAATGGCGCCATTAAGGCATATCACCAATGTACTCCGTCGTGTCCGCTGATGCTTGCTAGTTGTGGGCAGATGTACACAGACCTATAAGGCTATTAGGCTCATGTTTATTCATAAACAACACCATCTGTTAAGGCCGCGATTTGGGATTTCTCAGCCACATCCAATTGCTGGCTATGCAACATGACACAACTGGAAATACCAAAGAGTTAATCCTCTGCAACTTCCAGAAACTTGTGCCAAGCCATGTTTATTTTAATATAGCCTTGCAAACGGCCACTTGCCCATAATGAATAACAATTCATATTGGACAAATCATAAAGAATGATAATTTCATTTCTGTTACCTATCCCTGTGCCCCTTTGGGATAAAGCAACTATAATAAAATGAATCCAGGCTGGCAAATAATGAGTACTTGTTTACCAAGATGCATTAACATACTGTAGCTGAATGAGTTGCTTATAGAGGCTCTTTGGTTTAGAGCACAGTTATCATAAAGCCAGAGTTCAGTCCCCAGGAATGGTAGGCAATTTTGCTCTTTTTACGTCTTTCCCATGATTCCCTAAGCTTCAACCAGTTCTCTTACAATGGAGAATCATGATGACTATCTTTAAAATTCTGAAGGATTGACACATCTGAATGAGGACATGGTCTTGTTCTGTGTGTCTCCGAAGGTCAGAACTTAAGGCCAATGGGTGGAATCGAACAAGGAGACAAATACTGGTTTAACAAAAGAAAAAAATAAACTTTAAGGTGAAGGTGTTGGGCTAGATGGGCTCTCAAGCTGTGTCCAGCAGCAAGACTCTCTGAGTCCACCGGTGGGATGATGAACTGCCATTTGAGTTAATTAAATTCCTCCTTCCTAAAAATGTTCCAACTGAGGTCAGGTGACCATCTGTCAGACACACTGTAGAAAGGATGCCTGCACTAGATGGGAGATTGGATTAGATGACCTCTAAGTGCCCTTCCAGGGTTAAGAGTCTAATTCTGTGAAATGTGGGCCATTGGCCAGAAATGAAACAATCAAATCCATCACCGTTACTGGAAAATCAACTCAAAATAGTATGTCATTGGTTCATGGTAACTGAAGTATAATTATGGGGGTGGGAATGGGAGTGGGGGAGGAGTCAGAGACAAAAAGACAGAGACATAGAGAGAGTGAGAGAAGCAAAGGAAACCCATCTTTCCTGTCTATCTTTACAGTGGAACAAACCTTCATAGAATATGGAATAGATAAGCCTTGGGAACACCAAAGAATTTAATATTCAACTGCTGTTCTCATTAAAGGAACTTCAAACCAGATTTGCACATACCACCCCTCCCAGGAGGAGGGGCAATCCTAGCCTTCAGCACTCTTTGAGTTCATATGTCCAGATCACTCAGGTTTGATCCTGGCAGCCTTAGGAAACTTACTGTCTGCTGACTTCAAAACCCTTCCCAAAATGGACGTGAGTATTTGTCTATGTCATTCATGGTCTTTGACTCATATTAAACTCCCAGGGGGTTGTATGCCTGTTCCTGCTTGGTGCCTAGTAGATGCTCATTAAATATTTGTTAGTTAAGTCTGGATTCATAAGCCATTCCAAGACAACATGTAGAATGAGTGTGTTTATCATGTTGGTGAAGATGGTTAAGCTCTGTCAGAATACACATTGGCACAGCCAAGGTAGTGTGAAACTTGATTCTCTTTTAATGGAAAGAAGGACGAGATCATTATGGTGAAACATGGGAACCATGGGAACCCATTTCTATTCTGTGATATCACAACATCATTTGGGAGCTTTGTATTTCGTACATGTGATGCCTGATTCTGAGTGTACACAATGTGCACTGTTGAGTCAGGGGCCCTGGATTGGACTCCTGCCCTGCTATCCTGGCTTTATGACTTTAGGGAACTCATTTGTCTTCTCTGGGCCTCAATTTCTTTATCTATGTCATAAAGGGGTTCTATGTGGTGATCATTCATTCATTTAATAAGCTTTTATTAATTGCCTACTATATCAGACCCTGTACTAAGCTCTGGAAATTCAGAGACAAAAATAATGCCTGCCCTCAAGGTGCTTGCATACTTAGGAGAATCAAAGTATGCACAGGTAAAGAAATGCAAAATAAACGTAAAAGAATTTGGGGATCTAGGAAAAGCACCAGCAGGGTGTTCTCAACCCTTCCAGGTGAGGGGATCAGGAGAGGTAATGTAGGAGGTAGCACTTTAGCTGAGCCCTAAAGGAAACCAGACATCCCAAGAAATAAAAATAAGGAAAAGGTGCCTTCCAGGTGACCAAGGTATAGGATGTTCTATGAAGAATAGAAAGTAGGGCCATTTGACTAGAACTTGAAGTGTATGATGGGAAGTAAATTGTCCAGAAAGATTGGCTGAATCCGGATTGGGCGAGGGCTTTGAGTACCAGCCAGAGGAGCAAGAGTTGGTACTAGATCCTAGCGATACTAGGGAGCCATTAGTGAACAGGAGAATGATATGGCCAGGCGTGTGCTTTATGAGAATCTGTTGGGCTGCTTCATGAAGGATAAGAATGGAGGGGCGAGAGAGGTGGGGCAGGGAGCTCAGTTAGAAGGCTACTGTAGTAGTCCAGGTAAGAGTCAATGGCAGTTGGGTATGGGAGAGAAGGAGATGGATGCAAGAGGTAGCATGGAAATAGAATCAGTAAGACTTTTGGAACCAATTGTTACAGGGGATAATGAAGAAAGAAGAATCTAGGATGCCTTTGGGGTTGCAAACCTGGGTGACTATAGATGAAGCAATAGCAATAAGGGGTTCAAAAGAGGGCTAAGTTTGAGGGGGAAGATTATGAGTTCATCTTTGTAGACAGTGAGTCTGAGATACCTATGAGATACCTATAGATACCTATCCAGTCTGAATGGTTTAATAGACATTTGGTGATGTTGAGACTGGAGCTCAGGAGAGCCCCCAGACTGGATATTTAGAGCTAGGAGTGGTCTGTGTGGAGATGGTCATTAAACACCCTAGGAATAAATGAGATCCCTGAAAGAGAGAGAAGAGGGCCCAGGAGAGAGCCTTGGGAGACAGCCACAGTTAAGAAGCAGCAGAACAGGAATGGTGACCATGAAAAAGAGCCTGAGAAGGGCTGGATGAAGAGGTAGGAGGACAGGCACACATGTGTCTTTGCTAGTGGTGGTTGGCGTGCTGTATCTCCCACTAAGATGTGAGCTCCTTGAAAGGGACTGGGTTTTCCTTTCTTTATATCAGCACAGTGACTGGCACATAGTAAGCACCTAATAAATGCTTGTTGCTGATGATAATGAGAAAACAGTCATAAAAACCCATCCTGTGTTGTCTGTACAAGGACATCCGCCCAATCCAAGGACGTTCCCAAGGATGCCGGCCCACCACATTCATACCCTTTCCTCTTTCTCCTCTAGATCCATAGCCATAAAGTACTGACTTTCTAGACTCTTGGAAAGAGATGGTCCCTCTAAGCCTGTTATCAATTTTTTTCATCTTTTCCAGAGGATACATGGCGCCCTACACCATCCCTTCTGAAATCTTATTAGTCGAGGAAATCCCACGGAACCAGATGGGGAAGATCAACAAAAAAGATCTACTCAAGCAGTTTTACCCTGCTTAGCCAGATCCCAGGCCTGGCCTGCAGCTAAAGCCTGGGTCACCTGGGTCACCTGATCCCTCTTCATCAAGGTTTGCTCTTATGAGCCCTCCCAAACCTTCATCATGTTGTACCTCTAACAATAGAATCCCTTCTATGATTGGGCCTTGGAAAGAGGCAAGACCAAACATAGACATCTCTGTTAATCACCTGTTTCTGAGCTGCTAAGGCAGAATTAAGCAGTGGATTGTTCTAGGTTTAATCTGATTTGTTTCTATAGTTTCTGGTGTTCTTTTACAGTCTCAGGTTGATTGCTAAATGCAGAGCAGTCAACATGCCTTCCCCCTCCTTCCTTTCTCAGAAAAGAGGGCTGTTTTTCATGTTCTCCTTCCAATCAGTGTCTGAGGACATTTTACTGATCTTGCTGTTTTAATAAACTTCCAGTGTGTCAATAGCAGAACTCCATCCTAAGGGTTCATCCATGGGGCTAGTGGGATGCTTTTCCCCTCAGATGACTCTGCACCCCTAACCTTGGCTCTGGTCATCTAAGGCTTCTGACTCAGTGGTGAAGGTGGTGGTCAATTTCCAAGTGAAATTCATGCTTTGGATTACAGTAAACATATCAGTAGGGGTCTCCACGATTGAGCATTCAAAGAACTGAATTAAAAAGAAATCATCGATGCCAAACTACTGTGTACGATTTACCTCTGTGTGCATAGGAAAAACAGAGAAAGCCTACACCTGCCATGTTCTACCTTTGAGCTCCAGACTTCATTCCACCCTAACCACTGACCCACCCACCCAGCCTCGACCCCGGCACTTCATTAAGGACAGGCTATGAGGAGTCTGTCCAGACTCTTGGCTGTTTACATTGAAATGGGCACATTTGCAAGATATTTACAGTTTAAGCCTAGGATTATTTCTCTTAAACCAGAATATAGGCCAAGTGGCCATTACCTCAACACCGGTCAGTGTAATTCTGGGGCTAAGCAGTCTGCCCCATAGTTTTGTGCCATCCTCCAACAGAAGCAAGAGTGCAGACAACACCATTAAACTTCAGAGTGAAAAGCTGCTTTGACACCTTCGTTTCCTGGGGAGCTAGCTTCCTCATTGCCTATGGAGGAACTTCAGGGGGAGAAGGGGAAGAGCTGAGCTCTCATTCCCTTCCCTGCTACCAGCCTCCTCTCTCTGGGACGCTCATCCTCCATACTGTTTATATCTATCAGCCTCAGGCCATATGCAACTTATCCCCAGATGAAATTGCTGTTTAAATTAAACTTCTGTCCTTAGCCATCCTCGGTGATGCCTGCTAATTTCTTTCATTCCTTTCTACAGTTTTCCACTTGCTTTTTGCCACCTTTTGGGAGGGGAGGCCAGAATTGGGGGGAAAGTGGGCTGAGAGGTGAAGTTTTAAAATTTCTTTATGGAGCAGTCAAGCAGACCATCATTTAGAAGGGTTTAATCTCTTTGGGAGAATTTCTAATAAGCTGCTGTAAATTGATATGTGTCTGTTTGCATGCCCCGCCACACGCCTCCTTCTGTTTTCCTACAGATGTGAAGAAGCGGTAATTAGGGAAGCACAAATAAATACAAACTGCTCCTAATAACCCCGACTCATCCCAGTGGCAGGGGTGGGGCTGGGGGGCTCTGCAGTTTTTTCTCCCTTTTTCCTTCCCCTTTTGGGATTTCAGGTGATACTGGCAAAAGTCCCCCACCCCAACCCCACCTGTTTCATCAGCTTTCAACATCTAGTTTCTCACCCAAACCCACCAGCCATCAGCAGCAGAGTCAGGGAGAAGACTGGTCTGCAGCCCACATACCAGTTACTGGACACTAAGCAAAGACCAGCCCCATGGGCAGTTTAAGCACAGAGGAGAAATGAACTCGCCCAAATGTGGATCACGAAATGTCAGAGCCTGACCATGAACTGAGGCCAGGAGGCGAGTGCCCTGCCTGTGTTCTTGCTTTTGAAGAGAATGTAGTCAGGAGAATTATGGTCCAGGGGAAGAACCACCCAAAATCATGCAGCCCTGGCTTCACACCCTGCCTCATGCGCTTAGTGGTAGGTAGTGACCCTGTATAAAAGTCACTCAGGGACCCTCTGTCAGCCTCAGTTTTCTCATCTGTGAAAGAAGATAATAACAGTGCCTGCCTCACAAGACTATTGTAAAGATCAAATAAAATAACATTCAAAGTGCTATGGCAGTGTCACCTACTACAATGTCATTCCATCTTAGTTTGTAAAGCACTTTACATATGTTGACTTATTTAATCTTCACAAGAGCTCTGTGAGGTAGTTTCTGTTATCCCCATTTTACAGATGAAGAAACTGAGGCGTAAGGGACTCCTTGTCTGTGCCGGAGGCTGCATGCAGGCTCAAGGTCTTCCTGACCCCAAGTCCAACCCTCTGCCCACTGTGCCACCCAATTGCCTCACATTCAAAGTTTATGGCCAAAGAGAAGTAAGATCAGTGGTATCCCCAGCCAACTACATGACAGTATGGTGCTCCACTGACATTCCCACCTCCATTTATATCCTTTCTTGGGTCATTGCTATATTGCAGAAGGTTACAGTCTGTCTTAACTCGTATTGTTATTGGTCGATTAGTTTCCCTCAAATATTGGTGTGTTCCAGAAAGGACAGTCTGACTTTAAAGCCATCTCCTCTGTTAGACTTTTGGTCCTGGCATGTCCCTATCTAAGTATCTTAATGAAACCACATTAAGATTCAGAGAAGGAAAATCATCTCCCTGGCTTCTCTCTCCTAGAACTGATATTAGCCTAGAGGTAGTATTCCACTTTCTGAATCATTCATTCATGGATTAAACACCTACTATGGTGCTGGATCCTGGGAGTAGAAATACAAATAAACAGTCCCAGCCCTAAAGGAGCTTACATTGACTGAGTACAAAATGAGATACAGAGACAGAGAGACAGAGAGAGAGAGGGAGGAGGAAGAAAAGATGGAGAGAGCTAGCATAGACAGATGATAGCTAGACAAAATATATACAGAATAAAACAAGGTATTTGGGGTTAGGGGAAACACTAGCAATTGAGGTGATCAGGAAAGATCTTTTGTGGGAGGTCCATGGCATTTGAACTGAGTTTTGAGGGAAGCTTCTGACTCAAAGGAGAAGAAGAAGTATATTCCAGGCATGGGGGTAATCCTGTGCAAAGGCATGAAGGTGAAAGATGAGTCCTGGGCGGGGGGCTGGGACAGTGAATGCCTAAGGCTAGTTCATGTGACTGGTCATCATCAAAGTTTCCAGCAAATTCCCATTGATCCAAAAGGCTGCTGTTATTTCTTCTCCACCCAGGCCCCTTATCAGTCCCCCTGGCCTTCTCTCCTCATGGCCTCAGCAAACAGCTGACAGGTGTGTCGATGCCCCCTTCAGCCTTACACAAACACTGCTTACTTCAGACGCTATAGCCTCGGCCAGCCAGACCCCACTGAGATGCTGAGACTCTGCTCTCAAATTAAAACCAGAAGCCAGGTATCAGGGGAAGGCTATTGCTGACAGCTTGATTAAAAAGCCATTGGCCAATCTCTTCCCTTTCACTTACTCAGACCTTTTGATCTTGGCTTTAGGAGAACTGGGAAGAGAAATGTTCCTGGAGCATCTCCACTGGGTTCTGATCCATTGAAAGGGAGATGGGGATGATTTGAGTGAAGCTGATGAATGGGACACACACATGATTAGTTGCTGTATAACCATGTCCCACCCAAGAAGATGGTGAAGAGCAAGCTATGTTCTGTAAAGGGTATTCTTGGTCTTGTGACCAGTGGAGATTCTATTACTACAATGATTAACAAAATTCTAGATTGCCAGTGTAAACTCGGTGCAGAATGGAAGTATGTAAGCAGGTAAAAAGCCAGAGAATTCAAAAGAGGAAGTTTGAGGGGGGTGGTTTTTTAAGCAGTCCAACTTTCTAAACAAGCACCAAACATTTGCCAGCCCCTAGGCAGCATGGGAAATGAGCCCGGATCCTTTTACCACCCATTCTGTATATGTTCCCTGGACAAGTAAGCTATAACTTTCCAAAATGAAGAGACCTGAATCCTTCATGTGCAACAAGCTGGGTGTGGGGGACGCTTCTAAGATATACTGATCAGGGAGCCTGAGTCTGCAAGAACCTGTGATGTGGCAAGTTTACCAAGAACTGCAGAGACAGGGTTGCACAGAGATCTCAGGTCTTTAATAGTCAATAAACTTTAATAGTCAATAAGCACCTACTATGATGTTCCAGGCACTGTGCCAAGCACTGGGACTACAAATATGGAAAAAAAAAAGACACAGGCTCCTGACATCAAAGAGCTTACAATCTAACAGACCTTTAAATATGTCAAAGGTAAGTATAAATAGAAGGTGAAGAGTAATGGAAGCCTTTAACTCCCACACTACCTTGACCTACCAGCCTGACGTGCTGATTGCAAATCACAAATTACTTCCACCATCTGCTTTCTCTACGTTTTGTCTCAGGCCACATATTGCTGCTGGAAGAAGACCCAGAACCCTGCAGACCTGGCCTGTGCACATTTCAGCTGTCAAATCTAATGGCATCTTTGCCATTGCTTAGAATTATTTTTATTCATCCCTTACTGATTCCAGAAATGGACTTCCCACAGTAGCTGTTTCTCCTCAAATCCTTCATCCCATCCCCATTCTTTTTAAATATTTTATGAATGTTCTCTCTCTCTCTCTCTCTCTCTCTCTCTCTCTCTCTCTCTCTCTCTCTCTCTCCCTCTCCCTCTCCCTCTCCCTCTCCCTCTCCCTCTCCCTCTCCTTCTCTCTCTCCTCTTTCTGTCTCTGTCTCTCTCTCCCCTCCCATCTCTCTCTTCCTATTCTCTCCCTCCCTTCCCCCCCACATTTCTATCTAAAGCTAACTCTTCCTCCTGTATCCTATGTCCTAACCCTTCCTTCCTCCACACTTTTCTTTTCCACTCCAGTATCTTCAGTTTACCCCTCTCTACCATCTTTTTTCATCTCTACCTTCAAACATCCACAAGTTTCTAATTTTGAAACACACACACACACACACACACACACACACACACACGGAAACAAACCCCAGTCCTTTGCTTGCCTCCTCTCTATCTCACCATCTGTAAACTCCTTGAGGACAGGACCTCTTTCATTTGTATCTTTAGTTAATCCGAAGCACCTAACACAGTGCCCGGCATGAGTAGGCACTTGATAAATGCTTCTTCATTGATTAATTGATCATTCTATCCCTATTTTCCTTTAGCAATTCCACTTCTTCCTGCCCCCAGCTACAAGGGCTCCCCCGATTTCAGTTCTTGGCCCTCTGCACATCTCTCTGTATTCTCTGAGTGCCCATCAGATTGTCATGGCTTCACGTGCCCCTCCATGCTGATGATTCCTAAATCTGTATCTCCAGGCTTGTTCTTTCCTCCACGCTCCTGTTGGGAAGGTATCTTGTCCTCAAAGTCTCCAGTCTTCCGTTTGGAAGCTAACATTTCCTCAAGCTCAGCACATCTAAAACCTAATGGAGAGAACTTCCCTCCAACGTCCCGTTGCTCAGTACCTCCCTCCATCCTCTTACAGGTGAGGACACTCACCATGAGCCAGGTGTCTCCTGATTCCTAATCCAGAGCCAACTCTGTTAGGCCAATTTGCCCATGAAACCAGTTTCTCCTCCTGACTTCCCTGGGCCGCCATTCTCTGGGCCACCAGTGGCCAAACCTTGGCGTCTTCTGTGGATTGGCCTTCTCCTTTATCCCCCACCTCCAGGCAGTCACTAAAGCCCACTGATGTTTCCTTTGGCATGTTTCTCCTCTCCACTGCTTCTCTTGCATTTTCACAGCCACCTTCCTCACTCAGGTCCTCATCTCCTACCAAATGACTGCTTCTCTTTTGTCTTCCTTGGCTTCGTATTCTGCTGTCTCTAATCCTGGTCACTACCACACTAATTGTCCTCAAATGCTTCTGATCGATGTTCTTATTTTAAAAACAAAGAACCCTCCACGCCTTCCGAACTCTACAATACCAAGTCTAAACTTCCATGCCCCGTTCTCCGTTCTCCAGATCCGCTGCTCCCCAGAGCATCTTCATCTCGACTGCCTTCCAGCAAACTCTCTAGTCATACTGGACTGGAAGTGAGAATGATGGTGGCCTGGCAAAAAGAGCACAGGACTTGGTGTCAGAGGCCCTTGGTTTAAATCCTGGTCCTATTGTTTATTTCCTGCAACCCTGGGCAAGTGATTCTCCCTACCTCAGTTTCCTCCTCTATGTAATTAAGGAGCTGAGCTCAATGACTTCTAGGACTCCTTCCAATTCTATATCTATGATCTTACGATCTGAATTCAAATATAGTTCGTGTTTTTTATTACCCAATGGACAAATCATTTAACATTTCTGGACTTCTGTTTCCTCATCTGTCAAATAGTTCAATGTCTAGTTACTGGGCTAGGAAAGATAAGGAAACTGAGGCAAAACAGGGTTAAGTGACTTGTCCAGCATCATACAGCTCTTAAGTGTCTGAAGCTGGATTTGAACTCAGGTCTTCCTGACTCCAGGTACTCTGTCCACTGAACCACCTAGATGTTCAAATAATAGTGATAATAATAGTTAGCAATATAAGGTTTGCAAAATATTTTATATATGGTTCATCTTATCTTTACACAATCCTGGGGGGAGGTATAATGTTATCCCCATCTTACAGATGAGGATACTGAGTTAAACAGCAGTGAGGTGCCTTGCCCGGGGTCACACAGCTAGAGTGTATCTGAGACCGGATTTGAGTGAGGGTCTTCCTGGGGATTATGAAACGCTTTCTTCTTAACAAGGTAAGATGCCCCATTATACAAATGAGGAGACTGAGGCCCCTCCAATCGCCGGCTGGTAGGATTTGCACTCTGTTCTCTTGGCCCCGAGCTTCATCCCCTGGAGCTGTCATTAACCCGAGGGGCAGAGAGAGGTGTGAAAAGGATTGTAGAGAAAGAGAGAACACCTTGGGTCTGTTCATCCGGAATCACAAAGCAGATTCGGGGGAGCGGCGGGCCTCGGCTCACTCTGGGTAAGTGGAGGGAGCCCTGTGCATTGAAGTGCTAATCTCAGGGTGGAGGAGGGAGGACTGCTGGAGTGGGGGCTCCGAGCTCCTCCGGGAGCGAGCGGAGAGGGGGAGCTGGGCCTCCGCAGGTTGAGCAGCCCCCGCCCCAGCCCCAGCTCTGACAAGACCCGTTCAAAGAGCGGCCCCGAACCCCCGCTCGCGTTGGGCGTTTGGGGGCCGCAGGAAGGAGAGCTCTTTCTGCAGGCGCCAGATAAGCCCTCGCCTTTGTGCAGCTCTGACATTGAATAACTCTTACCGTGCCTCCGACGTGCGCCCCGAGCCCGGCTGCCCCCATTGGCTGAGCCGCCCCCGGCGACTGGCAAACCATTGTTTTCCGCCTCGGCCCTTCTCCTTTCTTCCAGCCCAGGGGAAAGGGAGGGAGGGGATGGTCTTGGGGCATCGGCTGGGGAACCTGCACCTTCCCGGGGCGCAGGTAGTAGAGGAAAGCAATTAAGCCTGGTGTCTGTGCCGAGGGAACTCGAGGAAGAAAGAGAGAGCCGGGCTAGGGAGCGAGGGAGCCAGAGAGCGCAGGGAGAGCGCACGGAAGTAGGGAGCATCAACCTCCCAGAGGACCAGGCCCGGGGCAATGCCAGCAATGCCGCCCCAGCCATTCGCTTCCCATCCCTGCTTCTGCTTAAGACAAAGTCTGCCCAGAAAACCCGCAATTTCCCCCATAGAAGAGATTGATCGTTAGCTGACCTGGGAAGGAGAATAAGGGAGGGGTAAGGTTTCTGAAGGTTCATCTTCCAAAAATATGTCTGCATGTGTTTGTACATATGCAAATATGATGGATATATATATATGTATGTATGTATGTATGTATGTATATACACACTACTTATTTGGAAAATGGGATTTCATCGACCTAGGGAACTAATTCAGATGGAAAAAAGCTCCAGAGGCTGATCTGCAACATAGTGACCTACAGGGGTTATTATATGTCAGGCAGGACTCAAACCCAAATCTCTGACTCCAAGAATCTAAATATATGTGTGTGTGTGTCTGTCTGTCTGTGTCTGTGTGTGTGTGTGGTTTACAACATTCAGTTACACAAGCTTTTGAGTTCCAAATTGTCTCCCCCTTCTTTCCCTCCCCCCTCCCCAAGATTGTGTGCAATCTGATATAGGCTCTACATATACACTCACATTAAACATATTTTCACATTAATCATGTTGCAAAGAAGAATTATAAGCAATGGAATGAACCACAAAAAAAAGAGGAAACAAAACATAAAAGAGAGAGAGCAAATAGTCTGCTTCAATCTACATTCAGACTCCAAAGTTCTTTCTCTGGATGTATGTAATATTTTCCATCCTGAGTCTTTTGGGTTTGTCTCAGACCCCAGCATCGTTGGGAAGAGCCAAGTCTGTCAGTCAGTCATCAAACAATGTGACTCTAACTGTGTACAATGTTTTCCTGAAGGCCAGCCCACTTTGCACACAGGCTCCCTGCTCCTGTCCTCCCTACAGTTGGGGCAGCTAAAATGAGCTAATATTTGTAGAGTTCTCTGCACATAGTAGGTGCATAATAAATGTTTTCTCCCTCTCCTCTATTCCTCCCACTTCTCTCCTTGTTTTTCCTCTCACTGTAGATAAAAAGACATAGAGTTCAAGGGTTCAAGAATTCTTTGATATTGTTGCTCATCCCTCATTTAGCCCACAGTCCTTAAGACTCCGTGCTGAGTTTTGAGCCAGTCTGCTGTTGAGCTAGGCTGGTCATCAAGAAGGATGAACCTCCTGCCTCCAGTCAGAGACCAGGATTTAAATCCAGGCGCTTTCCATTATCTTCTCAGTGAACAGGTCTCCATCTAGAGCTACAGTGATTTGGGGACTAGGTTCTGGAGAGCACAGGACTTTAGACAGCAAATGATATTTTCTGCATTCCGGTTGTGTACTGAACACTCAATTCCCAGTTCACCCTCCGCTCTGTCCCCTTCATTCTAAATTTAAAAAAAAAAACTGATCAGAAATAACAAATGATCCATTGATTGTCTCAAGATAAATGCTCCCTTCTTAGCAAAAGCCATTGGCTCATACAATAATAATGCAATTATGGAATATAATAGCTATTGCCCTCCATCCCCAAGCTCTGCTGATGTTTGAAGGTCATGTACTTCCTGGGGACTGGATTGCCTTGGATTGATGGAGCCTTGCCTTCCAAATGTGCATTTGTCCTCATTTGACTTCAGTGGTGGGTTGGAAACTGTTTGGAAACCTAGAGACCCAGGTACAGAAAAAGATGGATCACTGAGAGCCTCTCTGGGTGGTGGAGAGAATAATCCAAGGTCTCAGAGGGAAGAGGACTGCCAAAGATGTGGAGAGAAGAAACATGGGACCATGACAGAAACATCTTCAGGGCTTGGTTTTCCAAGCCCCACAGGAGCTGATCAGTAGCTTGGACCATCCATCTTTCCCACAGCCGAAGAGAGAATCAGAAGGATGGATGGCAGGGGTAGAATGCAGTGGCAGTTCCAGGTGCCAGCTTGGAGGCAGGAAAGGGGGGTAAGGGAGTGAGTGGGTACCTGGCAGTGAGAATGATGGAGCACCCTGGCTACTCCCATGGAAGGAAGGGAGTCTGCTAGAGTGAATACAGAAATTACTCAAGGAGGTAGGAGAAGAGAAGGAGGGTCCCACGGGAATTGGAGGGAGAAGAGAGAAGTAAGAGACAGGAAAATGGAAAGCAAGGCCTAGGGAGAGGACTTCCAAAGTGGCAGGTAGAGAATAGCTGTTGCTAATGTTCCCAAGAGCTCCAAGATGGGGTGGTGCTCTGATAAGGTGCTGGATCTGAAGCTGGAGGGCCTGAGTGGACCTGTGGGACCTTAGGCAAGCTTCACTTCTCTGACCTTTCTCCATATCCTTTTCTGCAGAAAGAAGTAGTTAGACTAGATCAGTCTCTCTGCCTCAAGTCTCCCCCCACTCCAATCAATTCTCCTTTCAGCCACTAATGTGATTTTCCTGTTCATGTCACCTCCCCACCCACTCACTTATTAAACTCCCATGACTCCCTATCCCCTCCAGGATCAAATACAAAATCCTCTGTTTGGCATTGAAAGTCCTTCATAGCCTAAGCCTCCTATCTTTTAAGTCCCAACTAAAATCCCACTTTCTGCAGGAAGCTTGTCCCTAGGGCCCCTCTGTTAATTATTTCATATTTATCCTGTGTCTAGCTTGTTTTGAATATATTTGTTTGCATGTTGTCTTTTCCATTAGATTGTAAGTTCCATGAGGACAGGAACTTTCACCTCTTTTTTTTATCCATAGCACATTTTTGTTGTTGTTCAATCTTTTTAGTTGTCTCTGATTCTTCATGAACCCATTTAAGGTTTTTCTTGGTAAGGATACTAGGGTTTGCTATTTCCTTCTCCACCTCATTTTACAGATGAGGAAACTGAGGCAAACAGGGTTAAGTGACTTGCCCAGTGACTGAGGCTAGATTTGAACTCAGGTCTTCCTAATCCCAGGTCTGGTTGCTCTATCCACTGTACCATTTAGCTGCTCCTCCTGGCACATAGGAAGCATTAAATGAATGTTTGTTGAATTGATGTTTCTTCCTGTGATCCTTTGACTCCAAATTCAACAATGAGCTGGAAAAATTTGCCTTAGCAGTCATCTCTCTCAGGGTACAGTTTGATCTCCAGGTTGGAGGGAACCCTGGGGGATTCACCTAGTATGTCCTAACCCTTTTCAGGCTGTGATTCATCTGTGAACTTCTGTGGAAAACACGCAGAAGGTGTGTGTGTGTGTGTGTGTGTGTGTGTGTGTGTGTGTGTGTGTGTAAGAAAGAGGCAGAGATAGAGAAAGACAGAGACAGAGAAAGAGAGAGAAAGGAGAGATAGAGTCTCCCTTCCCTTCCCCAACACCCCAAGCCATCTACCAGTCTAGCCCTCTGTCTGTGTATTTCCAACACCCTCAACCACATTAACATCCCCATGAATATACACCAACCATTGTCCACTCTTTCATTGCTATAGTCACCAGCAGCAGCCTTCATGCTCTCCTGCTTTCAAATGGATCTGTGGGTGCAGAGAAGTTTAGGTCACCAAGATGAGGATCAAGTTCCTTTTCTAACAGAGAAGAAGGCCCACATGCTTCTGAGCAGAAGCTTTAAAAAAATCTTAGAATTCTCTCTCCCGAAGAGAAAGAAACCAAACCATAGTGGATACTGTGCTGGACCTGGAGTCAAGAAGTCCAATGATCCAATCCTGCCTCAGACATTAACCCCCAGTGTCCCAAAAGTCAGTGCAGTTTTAAGTATATTCTAAAAGAGCTCTAGTAAGGCTAAAGTAAAGCTTAATGCTTCACTTGGACTTTTGGGGTGCCCTATATAGCCCTGGATAATCATACTCATAGCATTTATATAACATTCTAGGGTTTGTGAAGAGCTTTACACACATTAAAGAGGTGTGGGTATTCAGGGAATACTAACATCTCTGATGTGAGCCTTCCAAGCCCTCTTCAGCACTGCTTTCCACTGTCAGGTGACCTCTTGCCACCCAACTCTCACCTGCGGCTCCAAAAAGCTGTGGCATATGCAGCAACCACATCCCAATAAATCACTTGGCAGATGGGCCAAGCCAAGTCAGGCCTCCAACCTGTCAGTGAGGTAGGTGGGTGTCTACGCACAGCCGAATTGTTCCAATGGTCACAAAGGCAGCTGAAGCAGGACCTGTGGAGAGCTTAGAGCTTGGTTAGACGTGGAAGATGCCAAGGTCATCCACTGCATCTTGGACCATCGCCATGACATGACAAGGAGTGCTTGGGAGGAATGGAATTGGAAACAATAGCAATGGTCACTTACTACTGATGATTTGTGCATTTCATGACCTTTTCATCACCTACATTGTCTTTTGTTTACCTGACACAATAAAACTTCATCGATGCACCCTCATAGCAAACATTGGCATTTAATAGACTACATTATTGTAAGGAGAAGAGACAGACAGGATGTGAGACTGACAAAGGCAATGCGTGGCAGAGTGCTGGACCAATTATAGACTTATCATTTCCAGGTCAAGCAAACACATTCAATGAAAGTGGTGACCCCAAGGCAAGACAACTATGAGAAGACTTGATGTCAACAAATTAGCATGCTTCTTCACATATGACCAGTTTGTAACTAACCCAGAGGGAAAGTTGAGCCAAGACATGGTTATCAACAGCAGAACAGAAAAGGAATGGGAACCTTTCAGAGATTTAGTGTCCTGCAACACTTTTACTCTTTGGGGCCAGAACATTCACAAACATCAGGATTGGTTTGATGAAAATTATGGGAAAATTCAGAAGCTACTAAACAAAAAGCAAGAACTCCACAGAGTTTACCAACATGATCATTAGTTTGTCTCTAAGAAGGCAGCATTTAACTGCATCAAAAGTAAAGTGTAAACAAAGCTTAGAGTGATGCAGGAGTCTTACTTAGCTCAGTAAGAAGGCAGATGAAATTCAGTTTTATACTGATAGTAACAATCCAAAGCATTTTTATGATGTCCTGAAGGTTATTTGCAGGTCAAATACTATGGTGCATCTCAACTACACAGTGCTGTTGGAGCTACATTGATTAGTGATAAGGACATGATCCTGGAGAGAAGGGCTGAACACTTCCATAGTGTTCTCAACAGACCTTCACCAACTAATGCTGAAGCCATTGACCATATATCTCAGATTAATCTCTCTCTCTAGTCAAATTCCCAACTGAAGAAGAGGTTTTGAATGCCCTTAGGCTCTTCTTGTGTGGCAAAGTGCCTGGTGCTGAGATTTACAAGTTAGGGGTCCACTGCTCACACAAAAGCTGACTGAAATTTTCCAGGTTATATGACAAGAGGAGATTATCCCCCTAAGAGTTCAAGGATGCCTCCATTGTCCATCTCTATGAAGGAAAGGGAAATAGACTGTCCTGTGACAATCACAGGGAGGAGGGGAAGTCTCACTCTTAGTCATTGTCAGAAATATTCTTGCCAGAGTCTTCCTTAATAGCCTAATCCTTCACCTGGAAGATAGTAATCTACCCAAGAGACAGTGTGATGTCAAAAGGGGCCAAGGAATAATTAATATGGTGTTTGCTGCCTGACAACTCCAAAAGAAATACCAGGAGTAGAATAGAGGTATGTACACAACGTTTATCAAACTGACCACAGCCTTAGATATTGTTATCCATGAGAGCTTGTGGAAAATCATGGCAATATTTGGTTGCCAGAAAAGTTCATCAATATTGCACCCCAGTTCCATGACAGCACGCTTTCCCAGGTTCTGAATGATGTTCTTGCACTTTGTCAGTCACCAGTGGAATAAAGCAGGGCTGTATGCTTGCTCCCATGCTTTCTGGCATGATATTTTCAGCAATGTTTTTTCAGAATCCTTCAACAGGGATGAAAATGGAATCAAGGTCAGCTACCACACTGACAATAAATCGTTTCATTTGAAAAAGCTACAAGCTAAAACCAAAATGGAAGGAGAGTTGGTGCGCAACTTTTTGTTTGCAAATGATTGTGCACCCATGCAGTTTCTGAGGCTGAGATGGATCTGCCAGATGTGCTCATTTTGACTCAACAATTAACACCAAGAAAACAAAGGTTCTCCACTAGCCAGTACCATACCATCTCTATGTAGAACTATTGATTACAGCAAATGGAGAAATTTTGAATGCTGTGGATAAGTTCACTTACTTCGGCAGTATACTTTCCAAGGATAATAAAATTAATGCATGCATTGCCAGGGCTAGCTCAGTGTTTAGGAGGCTCCAAAGGAAAGTGTGAGAGAAAAGAGATATTTGGCTACTTACCAAACTGAAGGTCTATAGAACTGTTGTGCTGACCTCATTGTTGTATGCCTGTGAAACCTGGACAGTCTTAGGAAGATTCTGAAGATCACCTGGCAGGACAAGGTACCAGACACTGAGGTCCTTTCTTGAGCTGAACTGCCAAGCATTCAAACTCTACTGCAGAAAGCATAATTCAATGGGTTTGCCATGTTGTTTGAATGCCAAACATGCATTTGCCTAAAAGATTGTTTTATGGAGAACTCACACAAGTCAAGCCCTCAAATGGAGGTCAGAAGTAGTGATACAAGGACACTCCCAAGATCTCTCTGAATAACTTTAGAATCAGTTGTGAGACATGGAAGACACTGGCACAGGACCTCCCAACATGGAGTGCCGCCATCAAAGAAAGTGCTGTGTTCTATGAGCAAAGCAGAATTGCAGTAACTCAAAAGAAATGTGAGATGCACAAATTGATAGACATGCCCACTCCAATTTTTTTGTGCCCCACCTGTGGTGGGGCCTGTGGTAGAGCTCATTAACATGATCTTCAGGAATCCAGGCTCTCCTCTTGAGGTATCAGACCTGGAAAGTTCAAGAATGTCTACTGTTCTCAAGCAGCTTATGTTGAGAGATAAGAATTAAGAGAAATCTTTGGATGCCTTTGGATGGTCTGTATTCTATCTGGGATGCCACAGTTTGGAAAGAATGATGAAGTACAGAGAGGAGGTCAATAAGGATGCCATGTTAGGTTCATCTGAAGAGGCTGGGAATGTTTAACCTGGAGAAGAAAGGAGCCAGTGGGCACATGAAAGTGGTTTTCAAGTCTCTGAAGGGCTGTCATGTGGAAAAGAGATCAAACTTTTTGTTCATCCCCAAAGGGTAGAGTCAATATCAATGAGTAGAAGTTACTAAGATTTAGGACTGACATAAGAAAAAGTTTCCTAACAAGAATGGGGTAAGGAGGTGGTAGGTTTCTCCTCATTGGAGATATCCTAGGGAAGGCCAAATGACCACTTGTCCATTATGTTATAAGTAGGATTCTTTCTCAGATACAGATGGGATTCGATGGTCATTAAGATCCCTTCCAACTCTAAAATATATGACTCTATAGGGAAAAAACACAGTAGTATAAGACTCTCCAGGGCCAAATACGAATGCTGTTCTCATTAAATTCTCCTCTCCATCCTCATGGATGGTTTTTTGTTTTGTTTTGTTTTTGCTTTTTGGAGGGCAATCGGGGTTAAGTGACTTGCCCAAGGTCACATGGCTAGTTTTTGTGTTAAGTTTCTGAGGCCAAATTTGAACTCAGGTCCTCCTGACTCCAGGGCCAGTGCTCTATTCACTGTGCCACCTAGCTGCCCCCTCATGGATGTTTAAAGATGGATTGGCTCTGACTAGTTGGATGGCCCAGACTATGGTTCCCATCTTATGTCAGGTCTTTGGAGGCAGAGTGGTCCCTGGGCCAGCTCTCTGACCTAAGCAGGGTTGTTTTTGAGTGCAAATGTTTCCTGTTCATTTACATTGCCCTCATTTGAATATAGCATTTGGGACCTAACTCCAAGAGTGTCAAATGCAATGTAATTAATTAATTAACACGTTTGTGTTCATGCTTTCCTATGCAAGGCACAACACCCATGAAATATAGGAGAGGTGTTTCAACCAATCCACAAGATATGTCATATTGGGAGAGACATAACTCACAAAGGAAGAAAAATGCAAGGCTAAGAGAAAGGGGCAGGTTTAGACCTAGAGCTAGAGAAAAGTGAAGGAAGGAAGTGTTTTATGTGTAACCTCACTTTCCCTCCCCATTCCTTCCTCACCATCCTATCTCCAAGGGATACTGGGTTTTCTTTGGCTTATTAAAGGTCGTGGTCTGTCTTTATGATGACCCCGATACTGCTTGCTCTTGATAGAAGCTTCTCTCCTCCAATGGACAGGAGGAACCCCAACCACTGCTGGGTTCCCCGCGTGTAATTTTCTAGCTTTTCCACATTACTTGTCATTTCACCTCCCTAGGCCTCAGTTTCCCCTTCTGAAAAATGAAAGGTTTGGACTAGATGACCAATCCTGTTCAGACTATATCCCTCTCTGAGTCCAGAGAAGAGAGAAATCATATTTCCTTGCTAATCAGATTGTACTTGCATACACAGGGCCTTGCCTCTGACATCACCACCGATGTACTCTGCATATATCTTGTTTGGACATAGCTGTGTTTATGTGTTGTCTCCTTCATTAGGCTGGGAGCTCCTTGAAGGGCAACCTTTCTTTTATTCTCTAGCACCTGGCGTAGTGGCTGGATCATTATAAGTGCTTAATAAATGCTTATTGACCAATTGAATTGTGGATTCTAGGGCAGATTAGTAAGTAATTGTCCTTGGAATCCATCTCCAACCTCATTAACTCCCTTCCATTTCTCTGAGAGTCAGTTTGTGCCTTCCCATTGACTCCCATCTCTCCCCAGTCCCCCCAGTCCTCCTTCTCTCATTGAACAACCAGAAGAAAGCTCTCTAGAAATCAGTGGCAGCCCAGGTGAGGGACGTCTTGGTGCTACCATCTCTGCCACCATGCCATCACCATGACCATCAGAGCTGTTGCTCTTAGGTGCCCTGCCATCATGTCCCTTGTCAAGGTCATCTTCACCTTCTGGGTGTGTCTGGAGCTTCCCAAGGTTGGAATCCAGCCCAAGCCTTTCCTAAGCCCTCCCTGATCCCCAAGCCAAGCTCCATGCCCTTTTAGATTTTGCAGGGGCCTATCTCCCCTCTTCAACTCCAGACAGTGAATAGGGATATCCAGAGCCACCCTTTATCCTGGCTGCAGGAAGAATCAAGAGTATCCTTTGTTAAAACATTGACGATGCAGTAAATTTTTTAACTTACCAAATAGATCAATATCAAATTATCATGTCTCACATTCATAACTCTTAAGCAAGCAACAATGGGGGGAGACAAGGTCACTGGAGAATAAATAACAGCAAAACCTCTTAATGATCTATCATTCCAGACAACCCCAGGCATCCAGCGCCAGGCCACTGACAAGATCATTAATAAAACTCGGTAGGAGCTCTATTGATTGTTTTGATGGATGATCACAGGTAGCAAATACTGTAAAACACCTGACTGTCACACACACAGAAATGAGGAGCATGGGCTCCACACTGGGGGAGGGAAGTGGTGAAGGGGGGCAGTGAGAGCCTAGATCTCAGGTGGGAGGGGTCCTACTGGGGACTTTCAAAGCAATTCCCTCTCCAAACATGAATGTGAGAGCTCAGCTCCTGAGTCCCAAGTTCTCACCCACCTGCCTAAGAGCAGATGCTCTTTGTCCAAGAAGCAGCCCAGAACGGGAGAGAAAAGGAGGCTGAAGAGGAATTAGGGATAAGGGGTTGGAGTTGGACAATGATCATGACATTCCGAACTGATGGAGTAGGACTCAGGGCTAGAGAGCTCTGGAAGGAGGGCCTAGGAGCCCCAAAGATCATATTTCCAGACCAAGAAAATTAGCTTAAGGTAGGAGTGTTTGTAAAGAGATCATTTTAAAATTTCTGTTCATATTTTAGATTCTGCACTTTTCTCATAATGTCTATATACCAAGGCAGCTGGTGGTACAGTGGATAGAGTGCTGGGTCTAGAGGCAGGAAAACCTGAGTTCAAATCTGACCTCAGACACTTACTAGCTCTGTGACCCTGGGCAAGTCACTTAACCTCTGTCTGCCTCAGTTTCCTCAGTTGTAAAATGGGGATGGCAATAGCACCTACCTCTCAGGGTTGTTGTAGTGAGAATCCAATGAGAGCATGTTTAAAAAGTGCCTAGCACATAGTAGGTAAATAATGGCTGCCTTCCACTCCCCCCAGAAATCCCCCCAACACACGTAGCACATGCCTGGACCACTCTCCCTTCTCCTTTCTGTCTCCTCATGCATTCCTCAAGGTCCAAGCAGCAATCAATTGTGTGGTTGCCTGATCAGCCCCTTCCCATGCCAAGAGAACTCTGCTTCTTTACCTGGGCCTCATCCCACCCCTAAGACCTAAAACCTTAGGGCCCCCCAAAATCCACTTCTACTCTGGCAGAGTGTCATGATTGGTGTCTCTTTTCCCCTCCTTCCTCCATGAAATAATACATAGAATGTAAGCCCCTTAGTTTCCCTTTTGTCTTTAAATCTGGGGCACCCTCCTGTCCTTGGTGCTGGGCGAATGATGAGCCATTCATGGTGCGTGTGGGATCCTCCCATCCCTGGCCCCTCCTGTCCACCCCGGAATCCTTGACATGATTTAGAAAGGCAATCTTAGAGCATTCTAGAAGAACATGCTATAGCACCTGTCCACACACGAATGTGCATGGAGAGTTACCAGACCTGAGATTTCACTGGTACAGGAAAGTCCCAGGTAGAGAAACCCTCTACCAGTGAAGGTTAGACCCTTCTCTGCAATTGTATAGTCTTGGATAGTTCCTTGGGACCCTAAGAGGTAAAGAGACTTGGCTAAGGTCACACAGCCAGTACATTGAGACTTGAACCCAGATCTTTCTGCCATCAAAGTCAGTGCTTCAACCACTACAGGATTATGGGATCATAGATTTGGGTTTGGAAGGGACCTTAGAATCCTCCAGCCCAACATCTTCATTTTGCAAAGGAGGAAATGGGGTCCAGGGAAATGAAGGGACTGGTGCCATGTTAGCTCTGTGCATTTGTGCCTAGATAAATATTGACCCGTGTGCATTGGAGGGGTATGTATTTGTGTTCTGGAGCGGGCTGGGTGTGTGTACCAGTGCATGTTGTCATGTTTGCCCCACCCTACCAGCTCCTATCCCAGACGTGAGCAAATGTGCCTGTCTCCGCCACCCCAGTGGGCGCCTCTCCCTTTGATTAACTTGCGATTCACGTTTACCATTGACAGTCTGATCATATATACACAACCATTCAATTACTCTGTAATGGCTACAGGCTATTAAGTCATCAATCTACTTCATTACAGCCTGCCAGCCCTTTCCCGACCACCACGCAATAAAAACCATTAAAACAACAGTAACAACAACAAGCCACATCTTTAATGCATCAGTGACATTCCCTTTAGTACCTGCCTTAATAGGGAAAAGCCATTTCTTGGTTAAAAAAAAAAACTACCACCCTGGAGCCGCCCAATTAGCTGCCTTGCTTCAAAAACACCCTCCCTCCGCCCCCCTCCCCCAGCCTGTTTGTGCATAGAAGTGACAGTCAATAGTATGTAGCTAGAGCTGGAAGCCACCCATGGAGTGCCAGCCATCACCTAGGGGCCACCGTCACAATGACAGTAAGGATGAAACAGGGAAGAAAAACCATCTCAACCCTCCCCCTGCCCCAAAACTGAAGTGAAGAGGAATGGAGATTCATCTGCTTTGTGGCCTTAATCACTGATTGGGTGCTGCCTCAGACAAACTGAGACCTGGGAGAGACCTCAGCTTAACAAGGGCAAGGTCTCCCACTGCATCCTGGGCCATCTCCAGTCATCCTGAACTATGTCTTGCCGCTGGACTCTGATGGCTCCAGAGGAGAGCATGAGGCTGGTGACTTTGCACAGCCCTGCCTCACTTAAATCCAATTCACTTGCAAGTCAAGATATCACCTTCCTGATGTTGTCCGTCATCTTCAAGAATGAAGGGCAAACAACAATCTGGCTAATTGAAAATATTTGGCCTGGTCCAATGGTCAGGCCCTGAGCCAAGGGGCATCCTTGGGTTCCATGTTTGTTGAGGTTGGAGCCAGGGAGGATGGGTGAGAACACAGTCAGGATCTGCAGGGTATATGTGATTGAACGAGAATGGCATTATTACTTCCATGTAGACTGTGTTCTTAATATCTGAGACGGAAGAAGCTTTTGAAGTGTCTAGTCTGGAAAGACTGGTAGAAAGAAGACACAGAAGGCAGGAAGGGTAAGAATGGAGAATTAGACACCCTGAAAACCAACCCATCAGACTAGACCACTCAGCAGAGTCTAGTATAATATTATTTCTTTCTCTAGCAAACCTTACCAATTACACCCAGTTCTTTCCTCTGAAACAAGATAGACTAAGTGCATGTGCCCTTTGACTCATCAACATTATAATTAGGCCTAAAACCCAAAGAGATTAAAGAGAGAGGAAAAGATCCTATATATACAAGAATATTTCTAGCAACTCTTTTTTGGTGACAAAGAATCAGAAACTGAAGGAGTGCTCAACAATTGGGACATGGCTGAACAAAGTATGGTATATATACTGAAATACTATTGTGCCATAAGAAATGAAGAAAGAGTCACTTCAGAGAGACCTAGGAAGACTTGTATGGACTAATGCCAAATGAAGTTAGCAGAACCAGGAGAATGTTTTATTCTATAATTTCAATATTATAAAAATGAACAATTCTGAAAGACTTAAGAGTTCCCATCAACTAAATAATCGACCGTTATCCCAGAGCACTGATGAAGAAACTTTTGCTCACCTCCTGATAGAAAGATGATAGACTAAAATACAGAATAAGAAATGTATTTTGGGATGTGGCCAACATGGGAGTTTGTTTTTCTTGATTATGCTTCTGATACAAGAGTTTGGTCTTCCTTTCTTCTTTCTTTCCTTCTTTTTCTTCCTTCTGTCCTCTCTTCCTCCCTCCCTTCTTTCCCTTCTTGCTTCCTTTCTCTTTCTTTCTCCCTTTTTTCTCTCTCTCTTTTCAGTGAGTGGGGGATGGGGGAGGGAAAGATATGTGCTTGATAATTGGGGGAAAAATTATTTTTAAAAAAGAGAGGAGGGCACCTGGTTACCAGAGTGGAAATGATGAAAAACTTGAGGAAAAGTAATCATTCCATCTTAGAATTTATGACAGAGGAGAAGAAAGCTGGGCATACTCTAGTACTTTACAAATATTATCTCATTAGGTCCTCACAACAGCCGTGTGTGCTATCCCCACTTTACGGAGGAAGAAACTTCAGTCTGAGAGAGGTTAAGTGACTTACCTAGGATCACACCACTGGTAAATAGCTAAAGCAGGATTTGAACTCAGAGCTCTACCCACTACCCCACCTAGCTGCCTCCCACAGATATTGAATTGGCAGACAATACAAAGCTAGGGGTGACAGGAAGTATTGGAGGAGAGAATTAGGATCAACAGGCTAAAATGTTGGGGCCAAATCAAATAAGATAAACTACAGCCACCCCAGGAGAAAGATGGATTTAGAGAAACACGAAAAGATTTGTATGAACAGAAGCCAAGTAAAGGAGGTGGAATCAAGAGAAAAACGTACATAGCGGCTAGGCTGGTGTAAATGAAAATCACACTAAACGGCAGCTAAGCTCAGGCTAAAGGTAAACATCCATCTTTGTATCCAGGGAAAGATGATGCCACCCACTTCCACCCTCTAGGCAGAGGGGTGGAGGAAGACGGGTGAGGAATGCTGCATATGCCCTTAGCCATATCTGATGTTCGATAAGTTGCTTTTTGCTTAACGGTTTTTCTTTGTAACAAGGAAGGATTCAAGGATGGTCATGTTGGGAAAACATTACAGCATGAAAAGGAGCACCAATAAAACCTTTTTAAGAAGGAGAGAATTAACTTTCAAAGACTCAAAAACTCTAACCCATGCAATAACTAAGTGTGTCTCCTGAGGACTCATGGTGAAGCATTTTTCCTACCTCTTGAAAGAGGAAGAATGGACACAAGATACCAAATGAGATTGGTTTGGATGTGGTCGACGTATGCATTCATTTTGCTTGATGGTACACATTTATTACAAGGGTATTTTCCCTTTCTTCTGAGGGTGGGGTGGAATGCCCGGGGCCATTGTGACATATTTTTTAAATGCTTAAGAAAATAGATATGTGGAACAGTTTTTAAAATAAGCAAATTTATTATATACTTTTTTTTAAAGCAAGCAGTCTGAAATGGAGGTCCAAGGTTTCCTGTAGCATCCTCTTTTCTGTCTTTGGGAATGCTTTTTAAAAAATGTTTGAAATCAAAATAATAAAATCTAAAGGAGAGAAAAGACAGCCCTCCCCAAAGCCTTGCATCTAATAGCCTGGCTTCCTTTTATGTCCTATCGGGTCAAGAGAACCTAAGCAGAGCTGTCCTTGAGGGAGAAGGAAAGTCTGGAGGCAGCTCCAGGGACCTGTTAAGCAGCTACACCTCCCTGTCCTCTTCTTATGAGCAACCAGTCTGTCTTGCCTTTCAGCTTATTGGCTATTAGAGAAATCATCAAAGAGATAAGTGCATCTTAAGGGGGTAAATTGACCAGGGGTCTCTCTCTTCCTCCTGACTTGAGGCTGGAGGGTGAGATTAAACACAGTAAGAAGGGGGCACTATCAGACTAAATTGATTCTATTATAGCAATTGATTTAATCGGAAGGGTCATTAATTTGATTTATACTGTTTGGGAAGCTTTGCTCCTAAATTTGTCACCAGTTCACTTTATATTGATTGAAACACATTAGCCCTGTTGAGGAAAGAAGCCACAAACAGCTCCCATGGCTAGTGGAGCCCTTCTTTTGGGTGGGGTTGGCATTCCTTCCACTCCTTGGCCTAGTGGTGTTTATCTGAAGGCCCCATGCAGTCCTAAATTCAGAAGGGCTTGAGGAAGAGGGAAAGAGTATTTGAGGACAGAGTTGGGCCACATCTAGGAAAGATGGCAATGATGAGTTTCCAGCCAAACCTGGTTCTTTCTATGGTGACCCCAGAAACAATAGCAGAGAAGCAAAGAATCAACAGACAGGATACAAGAACTAAGAAAAACCTAGTGAGGCAATCCCCTCCCCTCCCCACCCTCCAAAAAATATACAACAGAGAACCAAGATATCAGCTCATAATTAGAGAAAGTACTGAGGAGACCTTCACAGCCTCATCCAGAAGTGTGGGAGAAGGGGGCGGCTAGGTGGCGCAGTGAATAGAGCGCCGGCCCTGGAAGCAGAAGGACCTGAGTTCGGAGCCGGCCTCCGACACCTAATCCACACAAACAAAAAGAAAAAAAACCCTAGCCGTGTAACCTTGGGCAAGTTACTTAACCCCAATTGCCCTAAAGGGGCGGCTAGGTGGCGCAGTGAGTAAGAGTGCCGGCCTCGGAGTTGGGATGACCCGAGATCAGATCCGGCCTCAGAAAATGAGCACCCACGCATAAATAATGACTAATGACTAGCCGTGTAACTTGCCTTGAGCAAGTTACTTAACCCCAATTGCTTTAAAAAAAAAAAAAGAAGTGTGGGAGAAGGCAAGAATGAGACAATGGGATCCTGCCTCATGGTTCCCATCCAGGAGACCTCAATGGGTTGGATCACTCCCTGCTTCATCCCTCTAGGACCATGGGATAGAGCAAGGCATGGACTAGAGGAGGGATAAATCAATATCCAAGGCTGCTAGAGGCAGCAGAACTTGGACCAGACTTAGGGCACCTCACCAGGACTATGAGAGGGGGCAAAGCCTGGACACAACTGCAATGCCAGGCAGCTACCCTCGCTAGGACAGTGGGAGAGGAGAGGGCACAGGGACATCAGATCTGAGGCTCAGGCACCTTATCCAGGGCCACATTTTGTGCCTTGGTGTCTCAAACCAAGTCCTAGACCAAGGAGGGAGAACCCAATGCCCCACCTCAGTCATCCACAAGGGACGGGAGTGATAATAAGGCAAGCAATTGCAGAGCCAAGAGAACTTTTAGAGAATCAGTATGGAGGGAAGCCTTTGCCAGCTATTCCTAATGGAAAGATTGAAGACATAAGCAAACAGAGCATGATTTATAATGCGATGACGAGGTCAACCCAGGATGGAATTCTAGAAGGAAATAATTCCACAGTGATTACAAGTAGTATCAGAGAGAGACAGAGACAGAGAGGAGAGGAGAGGAAAGGAGAGGAGAGGAGAGAAGAGGAGAGGAGAGGAGAGGGAGAGGAGAGGAGAGGAGGAGAGGAGAGGAGAGGAGAGGAGAGGAGAGGAGAGGAGAGACAGAGAGAGAAAGAGAGAAAGAGACAGAGAGAGGAGAAGAGAGGAGAGGAGGGGAGAGGAGGGGAGAGGAGTGGAGAGGAAAGGAGGGGAGAGGAAGGGAGAGGAGGGGAAGGGAGGGAGAGGAAGGGAGAGGAGGGGAGAGGGAGGGGAGAGGAGGGAAGGAGAGAAGAGAGGAGGAGAGGGGAGGGGAGGGGAGGAGGGGAAGGGAGGAGGGGAGCAGAGGGGAGGGGAGGGGAGAGGAGGGGAGGGGAGAAGAAGGAAGGAAGGGAGGGAGAGGGAGAAAGGGGAGAGAAGAAGAGAGGAGAGAAGAGGAGAGGGGAGGGGAGGGGAGGGAGGGAAGGGGAGGGGAGGAGAGACAGAGACAAAGACAGTGAGAGCAGAGAGAGAATAGCTTGGCCACCAGGACTCCAAGAGTAGATGGAAAGCCTACTAAAAGATATTAAGAAATTTATTTAGCTCCTATTATGTGCCAGGCACTGGAGATACAAAAGCAAACCTGAAACAATCTATGACCTCAAGGAATTTACAGTATAGTTGGGAGAATGGCAACATGTATGTATATAGGTGGCTACAAACTATAAACAATGTGGTTTCGGGAGGATGGCACCAATGTCTGGGAAGAGGGAAGTGATCAGAAAGGGTTGCATGTGGAAGGTGGCCCTTGAGCTGAACCTTAAGGGAAACTAGGGATTCTCAAAGGTAGAGGTGGAAAGGGAGTACCTTCCATGATGAAGGTACCACTACTGCAAAGGCATGGTGGTGGGAGATGGCACTACCACTATGAGGAACACGAAGGAGTTCAGTTGTGCTAGCCTAGGCTAAGCATGAAGGGGAGTGATGTGTAAAAAGGCTAGAAAAGTCAGTGGGGGTTAGGTTGTGATGGGTTTTAAATGCTAAACACAGTTCATCCTAGAGCTAATTAGGAACAATTGGGTAAGTTAATTATAAGCAAGACATAAAGGATGAAATTCTAGTTCTTGAGGCAATTCTAGTTCTAGAGCTAGAAAACTTCACCCAAAGCACGGATGCTCTGAAGAACGCTGGATCAAACAGAACTCCACACATAACCTCAAATCCCACTGTGGGCTGCCATACTAGCAGGGAACCCACTGAAGACTCTTGAAAATGGCTGTTTCATATGAATGTCCAGCCCCTCCTTCCCCACCCTCCATTCCTCCAAATGATTCTGCCATTTGAGCCTACTCTGTTTCATCCAAGCTGTTGAGCTCTTATGGGATTCTGACTCAGTCACCTGGTGCAGAAACTGTACTTCCCAGTTTCGAAGTTAGCTGGTGGCATCTGGGCCTGGAGTCGGGAAGACAGGAGTTCCAATCTAGCTACAGACACTTACTAGCTGTGTGTCTCTGGGCAATTCACTTAACTTCTGTCTGCCTCAGTCTCCTCATCTATAAAATGGACGTAATACCAGCACCTACTTCCCAGGTTTGTTTAGGGAATAAAATGAGATCTTGGTAAAGTTCTTAGCACTGTGCCTGGCTAGAACCGGCACTATAAATGCTAGCTATTATTATTATTAAAGATCATAGGACTTATAGCCAGGCAGAATCCTAGAGTGCGGCTAACTCAATCTGACCCTCTTTCAAGCTGCCCTTGTGGATAAAATCAAAGAAGGGACTTAAAACAATTCATCTGGTTAGATTTTCAGTGTAAGCATTGACAAATCTCAGAAATTGGTAAACATTACAAATCAGGGCTTGATTTATTGTTTTATTGATAGCCTAGACTTAAAAGTGATGGAGAAAATTTTATTAATGCAGATTAAGCTAAAAAGTGTATCATATGTATATTCCCCCCCCCCCCAAGGAGCAAGTTGTTAAAGATTTACCAGCACACATCTATCTACTCCCCAGTTTTTCCAAGACCCAACTCCACCTAGGTGCTCCTGATTTATCAGAGCTTCCAAATGAACCTGAACACCCATAGGAAAACCAGTGGCATCTCTCAGGACTACAGTCAGTCAATATGCATTTATCAAGGCTTGTTATGTTCCACGCACCTGCTAAGTGCTACAGATACAAAGAGAAAGCAAAAAAACAAAACAAACCCAGTTCTTGCCCTCAGGGAGCTTACATTCTAATGAGAAAGATAACACATAAGTAAGTCAATAAGTCCGAGATGCAGACTAGTCCAGGGATTCTTGGGCCATGGACCCTCCCTGGCAAGTCATTCTTGTAAAGCCTATGAACCTCTTCTCAGAATAATATTTTTGAATTCATAAAATTAAATACACAGGGATTGCAAGTGATAACTGCAGTCATCAAAAGGGTTTTAAAACCCAAGTTCACAGACTCCAGGTTAAAAAACCCCCTCAAATAGATGGAAAGCAGATGGTGCCAGTGATACAGCCCTCCCCAGTCCCCCACCCCCCGGCTTGGAGTCAGGAAGGCCCTAGTTCATATCCCACATCAGACACAGTAGCTGTGTGACTCATAGCAAGGTGTTTAACCTGTGCCTCAGTTTCCTGTTCTGTAAAATGGAAGGGGAGAGGACTTAATGGTTTATTGGGTTTCTTCCAGCTCTAACCTTAGGAGGCAAAGACATAACAGATTCTGTGACCCTGTGCCCTGATCTGAGGGGCATTGACAGTGGCCTGGCATAAGACTGGTGGGGACAGGGTGGGGGCAGGGTATGGAGGAGAACAGCTGCTCAGTGGTGGGAGAGCTGCTCCCTCTGTCTTTGCAGCTCTTGTATATGAGACTCCAGATCTAACCATGTCTGTGAATTCCAGTGATGCTTTCAGAGCCTATCCCCATGAACCCTGTCCAGTGACAGGGACAGCGGGCCCTGGGTCCACCATGAACCTTGGCCTGGCCTGTCCCCCCTCTGGCCATCCTTCATCTCCAGCCTCCCAAACCGTGGGTTTTCTTCCCACCCACCCCCTCCTCCCTGCTGCATCGCTTGTTTTCCCTCTAGCCATCCTCCCTCCTTCCCTCCATCCCTCCCTCCCTCTCTCTCTCTCCTCCTCCCCCCTACCAAGGCTTGCAGCTGCATTGGAGTCTTTTCAGAGGCAGGCGAGGCTAGAAGAATAGGGAGGCAAATGAGGGTGAGATTCAAGTGGCCTGTTGGGGGGCCCTCGAGTCTCTATAGCCCAATCACCCCGCCAGGAAAGGGAATCCGTCACCTGGGCTCCTTTTCTTCTCTCTCCTCTCTCAAAGCTGAGCTCCACTTCCCACTCCTGCCTTCCCCCATCCCAGCAAGCACCTTCACAGAGGAGGAAACAGGCTAGGTGACTTGTCCAATAAACCCCAGAGACATGGCAGCTCCTCTTGGTCTAGACCCAGGATTCTTAGCCTTTTTGTGTGACCTGCACCCCTCTGGCAGTCTGGGTACTCCTTCTCACAATCACATTTTTAAATGTATAAAATATTACAAAGGAAACCAAATATATTAAAATTCATTTATCAAAAAAATTTAATTAAGACCCAAGGTTAAGAAACCTCAATATTGATTCACATGAAGACTCTGATTCCCAGGAATCATGGTAGCATAGGTTTTAAAAATGGCAGCAAGCTCCAGAAAAGAATATCTAATATGTCTAATCCCTGACACTGAGGCCCAGAGTACTTGGCTGAGATCAAGCTAGTCTTGATTAGTATGTCTAGTACGGCTCCATCCTATCTGCATCTGGGTAGAAGGGGCAGTGCCTTGGAGAGAATAAAGGCAGTATGAGGTTGGGCACTGACCGGGGAGGCAAGCTTCCCCAAACATGGGTAGCTGGAGGGGGCCAGATATAGTGGATATGGACTCACTAGCTCAGGAAGTAGAGGTGGTTCATAGGGTGCAGGGGTGGCTTCACCAAAGGGCGTTTGCAAAGCTAAGAGAGGCATCCTGGGCCCCACAGGGGTACCAGGACCCTCCTCACCCACTTTATGGCTGATATTAGGTTTTATGGACATATAAAATGCCAGGCCCTGGTGGCTTTATTGCTGCTGTCCTGGCCATCAGCTGCTGCCTTCCCCCTCTCCTGTGCCCACCCGCCTGCTCTCCAGCAGACCAAACTTCCCTGCCTGAAAGCATTTCATTTTATGGGCTGTAATTGAGTGAGTGGGGTGAGTGGGGTGTGAGAGGGGGAGAAATACAGGCACTTCTCCATCAAGGCTGTGCCTGCCTACTTTAGAAAGGGATGGGGAAGAGGATGCCATTTTCCAAAAGTTCCACCTGCCTGGGGGAACCCACAACTGGTCTAGGTAATGAGGGGAGAGGCACAGGAAGAGACCTTAGAGCTCATTAGTCCTAACTCCCTCATTTTATAAATAAGGAAACTGAGGTCCAGAGAGGCTGGCTAATATGTCCGAGGTCACACAGACAGAAGTTATCTGATGTAGGATCCGAATACAGGTCTTCCTGACTTCAAGTTCAGGACACAGTTTGGCAATGGTGCCTCATGACCTCTAAAATCCAGTATTGGGGGCTCTCCATAACTCACCCCAAAACTGGGCTGACACCTGGATCTTCCAGAAGAGAGAGTTAAGCATCTTCTTCCTGGTAGTACTCATGGGATGGACATTCCTTAGCAATACTACCTATTCCTTCAAAGCAGCTAGATGGCACAGTGCATAGCACCTGGCCTTGAGTCATGAAGATCTCAGCTCAAATGTGGCCTCAGACACCTACTAGCTGTGTGACCCTGGTCAAGTCACTTAACCCTGTTTGCCTCAGTTTCCTCATCTGTAAAATGAGGAGGTTGGACTGGGTGGTCATTGAGGTATTTTTTTGCCCTAAATCTGTGGCCTCAACTAGAAAAGAGTCTCCTCCCACCCAGCCCCGTGGACCCTAGGACTACTGCTCAGTGTTCCTTCCAATACTCTCCTTTGGCTCTAGTGCAAGGCAGGAATTTGAATTCAATGACCTCACAAAGTGCCTTCACTCCTATTAATTAATTAATTGATTGATTGTTTCAATAAGTATTTCTTAATCACCTACAATATGCCAGGTAAATGGTGCTAGACTCTGGGAATATGGAGACAGAGACAAAAACCATCATCATTATCATCATCATCATCATCATCATCATCATCATCATCATCTTCCCTGCCCTCATAGAGCTTACGTTCTATTGGAGGAACACATGGAAACAATCAAGATGGTACATGACGGTAAAGACAGAATCTGAATGCTGAAAGATGCCAAAGCATATTAAAGGCTTCAGAGGATTCCTCTTGATCCTTCCTTCTCAACTTAACTAATACAAAGTCTGACCCCTTGTTGTGGCATAGAGGAGAGCCTAGGTTCTTGAAAACCATGTCAACAAAGTCCAAAATCTTCCTGGTCCCCTCGTGCTGGAAAGGCTTCCCACCTTGTGGATCTAAGTCACTCCATCCAGAGAAATTGTAGTGAAAAATACAGTGAATATGGGATGGGCTAAATCACCTCCTGGGTCCAAGGACTGATTCAGGTGAAGCTGACCTATTGGCTTTTCCCAGTATGCACTTTACAAATGTATTTGTATGTCCCAGTATTGCATTTCCTACTTCTTGACTTTGCCCAGGCTTTCCTCTATGCATAGAATTTTTTCTCCTTATTTCCACTTCTTGATATGCTTAGCTCCTTTAAGACTTTGTCAGTAAAAGGGGTACTTGCATTAAGGAAATCACAGTTATTTTGAAATATTGGCTCCCAACTACCTAGAACACTGCTTTTCCATCTATGGGAAGTGAGTCTAAAATATTAAAAAAAAAATTCAATCAGCATTTATTTTCTCTCCTTCTTCCTCTCATTGGAAAAGAAAACTCTTGTAATGAATATACAATAGTCAAAGAAAACAAATTCCCAAATTGTCTGGGGGTTTTTGTAACTGTATCCTTAGGCTTCCTTCCCCTCCCAACTCCATCCTCCAATAGAAAAATAAATAAATAAAAACAAACCCTTTGGAAGAAATATCCATAGTCAAGAAAAACAAATTCCATATTGCCCATGCATGTCTGAAAATGGACATCTTATTCTGCAATTTGAGTCCCTCATCTCTCTGGAAAGAGATGGGTAGCATGCCTCATCCTCATTCAGGAATAGTGGTCAGTCACTGCATTGATCAGTTTCTAAGTCTTTCAAAGTTGTCTTTACACTGTTGTTCTCATTATATTCTCCTGGTTCTGTTCACTTCACTCTGTATCAGTTCACAGAATTCTTCTGAGGTTTCTCTGCACCCATTCCTTTCACCATTTCTAAGGGCACAATAGTATTCCATTGTTGGCTTGAAATGTTTCCCAAAAAGGCATATGTCTCATTAATTTTAGTGGATTTTAATATAGCAAGAAATGAAAAAAATCTGAATAACTAGTAATGCAACAAATAGTAAAACGGGAGAGGCAGCTAGGTGCTGCAGTGAATAGAGCAGTGGCCCTGGATTCAGGAGGACCTGAGTTCAAATCTGGCCTCAGACACTTAGCACAAAAATTAGCCATATGACCTTGGGCAAGTCACTTAACCCCAATTGCCCTCCAAAAAAAATAATGAAAGGGGGAGGCATATCACATGAGATTTATTTGAAAGGAATCTCATATAGGGGAATTGTGTTGGTAGAAGTAGGTGGAATAACTCCTGATTCTCTTCCTTCTTCATTGGCCACTCTGTTTTCATTCTTCATCCTCCTTCTCCCATCATGGGTATTTCCCAAGGGTTACCTCTACATCTCTCATGCCTATCCTATGCTGATTCAGGCCCTTTTCATTACAGGCAGAGCTTCCTATCTTCTCTAGTGCCCCATTCCAATTCCTCTTACACCCTGACACCAAATTGTCTTGACTTTGCTCATATAATTCTCCTATTCTAAAACCTTACATAAGTACCCATCACCTGCAGGAAAAAGTTCACTGGCATTATTAAGCCAATATTAGCCAATCCTGAACTGTTTTCCAGTTTCACTTCCCACTATTTCCCCACATGAGTTCTCCACTCCAAACTACTTTTAAAGTCTGCACTGACTCCCTATTACCCCCAGGAGAAAGTAAGAAATCATTAGCCTGCCATTGAAGTCCCTCCAAAACTGGACTCCTACCTTTGCCTCCTGCCTTTCCCATTTTATGTCATATCATTCACCTTCACACATTTTATATTCCAATCAAGCTGTCCTGCTAGTTGTTCTCCACAAACAATGACCCATCTCCAGCCTCCATGCCTTTGTATAGTTCCTCATATCCAAAATACACTTCTCTCTTCACCTCGGAATCCCTAGCCTCTTTCAAGCAAGAGCTCAACATTCCCTACATGGGGCTGGTCTTGATCTCCACTCATCCCATGCCAACCCCCACACCTCATACACACACACACGAGCATGCACACACACACACACACACACACACACACACACACACACACACACACACACACCCCAGTTGCTAATCCTCTCCCCCACTTAAAATTCTTTTGTTATTTTATATCAACTTGGCTGTAGACATATTGTGTCTCCCCAATATAACGTAAGCTCCTTAGGAAACAGAGACTATTATAGTCCCAGTATGGAGCACATAGTAGGTGATTTATAAATGTTTACTGTATTGAATTAAATGGGGGTGGAGAGGCCATGTATATGAGGAGAGAGAGTGTGTGTGAGTATAGTCCCCAGGTAGGACCCCAGGGGTGGTCTCTGTGTAAGCTCCCTGGTGTGTGACAGAAAAGACAGGCTGAGAACTCTTTCAGTTCTAGTATAGGGGGTGAGTGCCTGACATGGCCCGCTTTACTGAGGTGGGCTCCAGCCATGCTTGCTTTGCTCCTGGGCTTTTCTCTCACCAGACACCTCAGTGGTATGTGTGTCCCCAACACACACACACATGCACACACACACATTCACACATGGACTCACACATACACACACAGTGGCACATATATACACATGTACACACATATACTTACCCCATATACATATATGCATAGACACACATACACACACACATACACACATACACATGGACTCACACATAATTGTTGCTCCAGGAAAGAGTGTCCATCTCCTCCCTTCTAACCCCATTTTCCATACCTATACTTAAAATATCCCTCACTAACCACCATTCCCCCATCAGAGTGTAAGCTCCTTGAGGACAGTTACTGTCTTTGCTTTGGTATCCCATGTTCCCAGTGCTCAGTACACAGTTAGCACTTAATAAATACTTCTTCATTCATTCATGCAAGCATTATGCTCCTGAGCTAGTATTCCCAGGGCAATCGGTTTGTATTGTTCTTTGGACAAGACTGATAGCTGGCGCTGTCCATTGTAGCCAATGGCATCGCTGTGCCCTTGGAGCCCCAGAGTTGGGGGCATGGGCTGTAGCACAGAGCAATCTTGACTGACCTCCACCTCACAAGCTTCAACCCAGGGAGCTTGGCTTTCCTCAGACCAGTTCACTGAGCTTTTCAATGTTCCCTGCCCCTTTGTCTGTTCTCTTATCCCTCCAGAGAAAGTCCCTTCAACTGGGGTCTGTGTCTATTTGATAATCGCAGTAACTTACATTTCTAGAGGGCTTTAAGATTTTGAAAAATGCTTTTGTCACAATAAGATGGGGAGTGCAAGGAGAATGATAAGATTTGGAGAGAAAGAACCAGAACTTATCACCTTCTATGTGACACCTTTCCTGATCCCTAAACCCCTTCCCCAGGTGCTAATGGTTCCAACCCCTAAAAAAATCACTTGGTATATATTTATTGGTGTCCACGTTGGCTCCCTAAGATGAATGTAAGCCCCTTGAGGGAAGAGACTTTTTTTTTGTCTTTGTATCTATAGCACCTAGCCAAGTTCCTTTGAGAGCCACTCTAGAATGGCCAGCATTAATATAGTACATTAAAGCACTTTACTATATTACCTCATTTCAGCCTTGCAGCCATCTGGGAAGTAGGAGCTATCATTATCCCCATTTTACAGATGAAGATACTGAGGTAGCCAGAGGTTAAAGTGATTTGCTGATCTCTAAGACTCCTTCCATTTCTAATATTTTTTATTCTGTTCCAATCCCCAGATTTCAATCCCCAATTAGCAGGTCATACTAAATGTCTGAGGATTTGAACTTAAGTCTTTCTGATTCCAGGTCCAATGTTCTATCTGCTCTTCCAGGATTGCTCCCATACTGACATAACAGTCAATCAGTCAGTCAATCAACAAGTATCCAGGCACCATGAAGAGACAAAGAAAGGAAAAACCACAGTCCCTGCCCTCAGGAAGCCCACAGTCTGATGGAGAGGACAACAGAGTAACAGCAATGTATGTACAAGAGATATATAGAGTGAGCCAAAGGTGATCCCAGAGGGAAGACATTAGCAGTGGGAAGACAGGGATAAGACTCTTGCTAAAACTGATACTTGTATTGAGTCTTGAAGAAAGCCAGGGAGACAGGAGGTGTGGAGAGAGAGCATTCCAGGCATGGTGGACAGTCATATCAAGACAGGAATGGAGTGTCCAGTGCCAGGGTTGCTGGAGGGGACCCATAAAGCATAAGAAGCCTGGAAAGTTGGGAAGAGGGCAGGCTGGGAACACAGTAAGTGCTTAATATTTGATCTAAACCAACCTCTTCATTTTACACATGAAGAAACCATGGGCAAAGGAGGTGAATTATCTTCTCCAAGACCACAGCTAGAGCAGAGATGCTATTCAAAAGTAGGTCCTCTCATTCCAAACCCAATGTTCTTTATCATCCCCATTTGACAGATGAGGAAACTAAGGTGGAGAGAGGTTAATCTCCAACTCTAAATCTATGATCTTGTCATTTACCTTGGCTCACACAGCTGCTAAATGCCAGAGCTACGATTCAAAGATCTCGAGACTCTAAAACCAAGTTCTTCCTACTACAAACATCATGCTGCCTCTTTGCAAGGGTCCACTGAGGTCACTGGACCAGACGATGTCTTAAGCCTTCCGTTTCTAACATTCTTTGATTCTGTTTAAATCCTCAGAGGGCCCCCATTAGCACACACACCCATGACGTACTGTGGTGGCAAGTCAAGGCTGGGAATCCAGAAGGGACACAGTGGCATCAAGAGAGACAGAGCCTCCAAGACACAGAGACTATTCTTGGCCTTAGTACAACTGCCAATGCATGCCACTGTCACTTGGCCAGAGATGATTTGATTTGATTTCTCTCCGGAGAAGCCCCAGCTCTGCCTGGATTCTTCAATGCCAGTGGCAGGAAACATCTGTCTGGCTGTCCCCCGCTGCCATAGCACATTAGGGTCAGGGCTGGGCTGGCACGGCCAGGGGCACGGCCCGTGGGGAAGAAGCTCGAGCTGACTACAGGCAGGCAGCAAGGGAGGGAGGCGGGCAGGGAAGCGGAAACAATTCCATCTCCTGCCAAGATGATCTGCCACCCGCTTGATGCTTGTCAAGGGCATAGATGGGGGTGGGGGAGAGGGAAGGAGAGGGAGAGCAGGCAGAGAGGTGACTAATCCTGGAAGGGGAGCGGTGTCACCCTGAGGTTGCCCTGAGGCGCTACTTGATGGGGCCGGGCAATGGCTAACCCAGGGAGCATTCCCCAGCCTCGAGCTGATCAAGCAGAACCCATTCTGTGGGCTCTGCTCCAGTTCTCTGAGGCCTTTGTACCCTCTCCCTCTGCCAGGCTATCTGGGTATCAGCCTCCTCCCAGCTGGCAGCGTTAGCATCATCTCTCCACAGTCTCTGTCCAGAGTCAATAGGAAGGAAGAGGATGGGAGCAGCCTGGAAAATGCACAGACCACCGGATTTTTCCCCCATTGATTCCTTAACTCGGGGAGGGGGAGAGACAAAAGCTTCTTCCTGAGGGGTCCTGATGCTCAGATGTCACACATAGTCTACCAAAATCCTACTCATCTTCTGAGCCTTCTCTCATTTCCTCAAAGATCTCCAGGCACCCATCAGCTTCCTCTTCTCTGGCACCAATTTCATCATCAGGAGAGCCCACATTTGGGATCTGTGAAGTATTTCCCTCATCACAGCCCTAGGAAGCAGTGGGTGCAAGTGTCTTCATCCCCATGTTACAGATAAAGATACAGTCAGAAAGTTTGAGTCATTTGGTCCCCCAGCTAATTAGGGTCAGAACTGAGACTCAAAAGCAGGTCTTCTAATTCTAAAAGAGAAATTCCACTATTAAGTGGCTACTATATACCAAGCCCTATGCTGGGCTCCACCCATCTCCCAGGGTCAAAGGAGATGATCATTTAAAAGCACTTAGCACAATACCCCATGTACATAGTAGGTGCTATAGAAATTTTAATTGTTGTTATTACATCATTTCTGTAAATAAGACCCTTCAGGTATTTGATCTCTAAGGCATCTTCTGGCCCTATGAGCCCAAGGGATCTCTCCTGCCTCTATTTACACTCTTTCCATCTGTGCCCCCTTCTTCTTTTTGCTATAGTTATATTTTATATATGTTTTATGTCCTTTATTAGGTGATAAGTAAATGGTCCAAGTGCTGGGTATTTGAGGGCTAGGGAATGGCATTTGCTGAACTGCTTCGTTATTTGCCAGGACTTAAGAGCAATGTCTTACTCAGCTCAACAAATGTTTGTTGAGTTGAATTAAATAAATGTGGTCAGTGCTACTCAGTCCCCAGGAGAAAGACAGAAGGAGGATGGGGAATAAGGCTAAGACCTTAGGAAGCTCAGCCCTGGCTTGGAGACAGGATGATGGCAAAAACCACCCTTCAATGCTGGAGTACCTCAAAGACTGGAGATTTCCTTAGGGTGGTTACACCCTTCAATGATATTGCTATAGTCCTGCTATTGAATGGTTGGAAACTGAGCATTGTTGTGGCTGGAAAAAATTAAATAACTTTGGTGGACCTAACTTTAAACCTCTCAGAACTTAGCTAGCCTGAATCTTGGGCAATGAATATCCATTCTCTCACCAGACTAACACTGAAAGACTTGTTAAGCTTGATAAGGCCAAAAAGAATTTTCCAATTCACTGGAATAGCTTTTGAGAACCTAGTGTTGCCTCTAATATCAGAGAAGGACCTTAGACAATCAATCAATCCATCCATCAACAGCATTTATTAAGCCCTTACTGTGTTCCAGGTGCTATCCTAGGTGCTGGGAGCAGTCTAGCAAGCAGAGCTGGACACCAGAGCAGGGAGCAACAGTTTGGGGAAGGAAGAAAGGGAACATGGAAAAGGAGCTTCATTTAGTAAGTCACCCTGCCCCTGATTTGTCTGGTCTGACTCCCTACAGCCAAGTTAGAAGGATTCCCTGTGCCCACCCCTGGGAATTGGGCATGAGAGGTCAGGTCTGGGCTTCTAGAGCCTCCGTCTGTTGGCAGTCCTGAATCCTATGCAGGGGAGATACTGAGGCAGAGCCAAAGAAAAGGGTGTGTGTGAACTCTCGGTGAACAAAAAATCTGAACCCTTTCTTAGTGTTTGCTGGGGATGGGTCAGAACCACGGGACGAGGAAGACACGTCCTTGCTGGGGCAAGCCGGGCTGTGGACAAGCTCCAGCTATGGGCAGCTCCCAGGAAACTGGTCTCTGCAGCCTCACCTTCCCCTGCTCCCTCCCCTCTCCCAGTCAGGTCCTCATCAGCTTTCCTTGGAGTCCCACTGCCACCTGCTGGCCCAGGAGAGGACCAGCTTCTGATTGGCCGGCCCCTCAACATTCTCCTGACCTTCTGGTAGCCAGCCATACACAGCATTAGGGTCAGCGGCATCAGCGAGCTATTTATGGTCATAGCAGCTGTAAAGGGAGCCAAGGAGGGCATGCACAGGCATCCATCACTGACAGACGCGGCTGTCTGAGAGAGAAAGAAACTGTTCAGTGCACAAGTAGGTGGGAAATGGGGACTCACTGGGGCTGGGAAACCCAGAATGCCTGGTCTTTCCTGCAGTACCTGGAGCCTTTGACACTTTCTCATGTCAGGATGTCATTTTGTTTGTTTGTTTGAGTTTTTGGTCTTTTTGGACGGGGGAAAGCAGGGCAATTGGGGTTAAGTGACTTGTCCAAGATCACACAGCTAGTAAATATCAAGGATCTGAGGCTGGATTTGAACTCAGGTCCTCCTGACTCCAGGGCTGGTGCTCTATTCACTGTGCCACCTAGTCGCCCCTGGGGTGTCATTGTTTTGTGCTGAGGTTTAGGAAGGGATCAGCCTCAAAAGGCAGAGAGTCCCTTATCTGCTCTCCAAGCCCCCTAAAGAACAGGAGCTAGCTGGCTGCAGCCTTTGCAGATCCAGTTTTAGTCTCTGCAGCCTGGGCGCCCCAACATAACAGCCGAGAGTCCTCCAGCAGCCTGGGGCTGCTCTCTTCCCAACACTCCCCACCACCCCCAGCTAGACTGGCTGGCCTAGCTTGGTGCTCAGATCTCACCTCCCTCATAGGCAGGCTGGGATGGTGGAAAAGGGGTCTTGGCCTCAGGCAAGACCTGGGTTTGAATTTAGCCTCTGACACTGACCACACTCTGATTGAGTCCCTGAACTTGGCTAGAGTCGGTTTCATCATCTGTAAAATAGGAATGCAGGCCTCAGAGAGCTGTTGTGAGGAACAAATGCCGTGATGTATTTAAGGGTCTGTTCAGATTCCAGCTACTATTGCTATCTAGGCTGTAAGGGGTGTAAAACAGAGGACAATGGAATTTGTGGTATAGCGGAAGGAGGGCTGTACTCGGGAGGAAGAGGACCTGTGTTCAAATTTTAGCTTGAGGATGAGGATATCCTTAAGTCAGTTTGGGAATAGTAGAGCCATCTGTATGGTTTTCTGAGTACCTAGGACCCTTAACAGAGCCCCTCCTTCATGACCCAAAGATCCCCGAACAGCTAAATTAAGGGCTAAATTATTGTCCCAGAAGTCAGAAATATCAGTGACAGGATTCAAACCCAGCTTTTCTGACTGCAGAGATAGTGTGGTCCCCATTGTACCACACTGCCTCCTCAACTCCATTGAAAGAGGAATTCTATTCAATTTGGGTTTGTGGGTGCTAAAGGGGGGTGCTTCAAACTCTAGGGAAAAAGGAGCAGAATGCTGTCACCACCAGGCAGCCAGACCTACAGAGGGATGGGAGTAAGGACCAGGCCAACACTCTGGCTCACAAACTACTGGAAGGAGCTGAAAGCAGTCACTTCAGCCCCAAAGGATCATCTCACAGGTCACTCCTGGCCCCTTCAAGCACCCCCGTCCACTGTACCTCATAGCTACCAGAGCCCACCCCATTCTCAGCATTGAGCCTTGAAGGGTTTGCTGAGAGGGTCTCAGGAAGCAAGGTGTAACAGATAAAATGTGATAGATTTACACATAGAAAGGCTGGGGCTCAAATCCTGCCCCTAGCACTTACTAACCACACAGCTGAAGACAAGATTTTTAACCTCCAAGAACCTCAGCTTCCCCACTTGTAAAATGGGGGTGCCATTCAACCATCTAACCTCTTTTCCCATCTGCTAAAAGGAGGTGCCATTCAATCTATCTAGCCTCAGTTTCCCCATCTGCAAAACAGTGGTGCCATGTAGTCTGTCTAGCCTGTTTCCTCGTCTATAAAATAGGAAAACTGAGCTCAGAAGGTGATTGTGGGGCTCACATGAGAGAAGTTACAGAAAGCCTTTTTCGTACTATGTAAAGGTCAGCTAGCATTACTACAGGGCGGTGCTGGCCTAGACTCAGTGAAGAGCTCTTAACCAAGGGGGACAACCTGCCCACCATGGCAGCTCATCAGGCCTCATCTCCAGGTCCCAGGTTCTTTCTGTCATCACCCCCACTTTTACTGAATATGTTCCCACTAGCATGTAAATGTCTCGCCTACCCCAGCTCCTGTGAGAGAGCCAGAGACAAACTTGGTATGAAAACACTTGAGGGCCTGTGGGCTCCAGTGTGAATGCAATGGGTTGGCCTGGATTACTGAATGCAGTAGAAAAGTAGAGAGATCTCCAAGCCCGGGAGCTGTGCGTGTGAGGCACCTGGAATAATAAAGCATTTACATGGAAAGAGGTTTTGCATGACTGTATAACCTGTAGCAAACTGCTTGCCTTCTCAATGAGGGGGAGAAGGGAGGGCAAGAGAGGAGGGAGGGAGAGAATTTGGAACTCAAAATTATTTTTTTAAGTGTTAAAATTGTTTTTACATATAATTGGGGGTAAAAGTAGATTATATAATGCTTTAACATTTGCACAGTGCTTTATATGTTATCTAAAACATTTGATAACTACCCTGAAATAGGGGCTATTTTTGTCCCTATTTTACAGATGGAGAAACTGAGGCAAGCAGAGGTTAAGTGACCTGCCCAGGATCACACAGCTAGGAAGTATGGGAGGCTAATTTTGAACTCAGATCTTCCTGACTCTGGGCCCAGCCTCTATCTTCTGAGCCACCTTATAAAAGCTTGCGGGACAGGAGGGAGAGGGAAAGTGATAGAGGGATGTTGGGAAGGAAAACAATCATTCTCAAGGAGGCATCACCCTGAAGTTTTATATGGTTTCATTGCTTTAGAAGTTCATGGCTGGGGCAGGTAGGTGGCATGGTGGATAAACTCCTGGCCCTGGAGTCAGGGGGACCTGAGTTCAAATCCAGGCTCAGATAATTACTAGCTGTGTGACCTTGGGTAAGTCACTTCCCCCGTTTGCTTCAGTTTCCTCATCTGTAAAATGAGCTGGAGAAGGAAATGGCAAACCAGTCTAGAATCTTTGCCACGAAAACCCCAAATAGGGTCATGAAGAGTTAGACAGGACTGAAACAACAAAAACCTCTCAGCCTTGCAGGCATCTCAGTGGGATGGGGAAAATGGGTGGCCAGCCAAGGAGTGCCAGAGGCTGCTAGCTCCTATATCCTTGCCAGTCCCAGACTCCTACACCATCTTGTTTGTAAGGAGGATGGGGGATCCCCCCAAGCCCTACCCTAGCAGCAATCTCAACTCAACCCAGCCAAGCCTCAGTGAAAGTCTTCTGCCCCTCCTCCTGCTCCCAGAATCCTCCATTCCTCTGATAAGCCTTGTGGCTTCTGGCCTCACTCCTGGCTCTATCATTCACTTCTAAATCAGGGGAGGGAAAGATCACAGCATAGCATTAGCAATTATACAGCACGTTGGCATATGCTGTTTGAATGGGAGGTCGGTGCTATTACTATCAGAGGAGGAAACTGAGGCAGGCAGCACTCAGGAGATTTTCCCAAATGTCTGAGGTGGTGTTTGAGCCACCTGCCTGTCTCTAGGCCCATTTATCATGGTTCAGTGGTTTTAGTCATCTCCATGACCCCATATGGGGTTTTCTTGGCAAAGACACTGGAGGGATTTGCCGTGTCCTTCTCCCATTTTCCTTCTTTAGGCTCATAGATAGAGAGAAAAGGGAGCCCAAAGTTCCTCAGCTCCAATGCCTTCCCTTCACTAATGCATAAACTGAGGCCCAGAGAGATAAAGGTCACTTGCCCAAGGCCCCAGAGGTAGTAAAGAGTACAACTGGCATTTGAGCTCACATTCTCTGACTCCAAATCCATCCCTATTATATTGTGCTTCCTAGAGTGATGGAAACAGGATGGGTGCTGGAAAAAAGGTGAAGGAAGCAGGCCAGCCCAGCCCTCAGGGGCACTTGGGATTGAGTTGCAAGTCATTTGGCGGTTACCCCTAAGATCTATAGGCAGAGGCCACTGCCTTCTCTCTTCTTGGTCTTGTCCCCCGCCCCTCTGCCAGCCAGGTCATAAAGCAGATGGCCCCCTGCCCCAGAGAGATATCCCTTCTCAGTCTCCAAACAGGTCAGGGAGTCCTGACTCCTGGGGTCAGTGTTAAGGGAGGGTCTGGAGGGCTCAAGAGGCCGGAACATGAAGCATCTCTTCTCTGGGACTTGCCTTCTCCCTCCTGGAGGCCTCTGGGAAGCTAGTGCTGATGGCATCACAGCCCCGAGGCCTCCTTTAGGCAGGCTGGCCTCTTTCCAAGCTCCACTGAGGGGACAGATGGTCTCAGCACCTGCACAGTATCTCAGCAATCTGGAGAGAGTGAGCACAGGGCCGCTGTACTTTCTCCCATATCCAAGGAAGCTCAGTTCCAAAACACAGCTCCTGGGAGGGAGACAGGAAACAAGGGATGAGGAATGGGTAGGATGGGAGCTCAGCTGGTCCCCAGAGTCCTGCCTTAACAGAAAGCATAAGTACATCCTTTCTTCTGAATACAGCACGTTTGCCAGGGCCATCCAACAAGAATCTATTATGCACCTACTATGTGTTCATCATTGACCAGAAAAGTGGTGTATGTTACTGACCAATGTATCACACGACACCTTTCTGTTCAGCAAAGTTCCTGACATATAGTAGGTTCTTATTCAGTGCTTATTGACTGACTGATGGCTAGTAAGAACACTTACCTGGAAGTCAATAGTTTGGGACCCAAGCATGGCTCAGAGCCTAGGGAACTAGAGAACTCTGAGTACTCTCTCCGGGTCTTTTTATTCTCCTTCAGAATAATCCCTAACACAACTCTGATTTTGTGAGAGCAGGCGCCCTCTCTGCTGGCCAGGCTGGTGAGGGGCCAATCCAAACCCAGGCAGATTTGGATGATGGAAGAGATGTATAATTCACACCAGAGTCTGGACAGGAAGCCTCTCGATATGAGTCACACTGGAGATTTTCTTCAACATGCCAGAGTTCACGCCCTTCCCCAGCTCAATAGTCTTTGAGATCTCTAGGCCCTTAGCTGGCATTGGGGGAATCAGTGGTGTTAAGTAAGAATGGACTCTTCTGTAGTTTACAAAATATACAACTTCATTTTATTTTCCCAATAATCCTGTGAGGTAAGCCATGCAAGAAATATCTCCATTCTACAGATGGGGAAACTGAGGCAAAGAGAGGTCAGTCCTTCTCCAAGCACTTATGAAGCACTTATGGGTACTGTGCTAATTGTTGGCAAGACAAATAAAAGCAAAACACAGTCCTGCCCTAGAGGAGCTTACAATCTAATGGGAAAGACAATTTACAAATAACTGTACAAATAAGATATGCTGAAAGGATTGGGCTCCCCCAATCACTGAAGTCTCTTCTGCTTCTAACAATATAATATAAGCCCCTTGAAGATGGGGGGGGGGGACTTTGGGGGAGTGTCCTTAAATCCCCAATGCCTTTATTAAGTAGGCACCCAATAAATGTTGGATGGGATTGCCAATCTATGACTCTGCAGGAGGATGTGGGTGGCAAGATGTCACCAGAAAGTCTTTGGCTCTTTTCCAGTGCCCTGATTGCTTTAGGCTGCCCAATCCTGATTATCTACTTTTTCATAGAATCACTTGAACATATAGTGTCCTAGATTGAGAGCTGGCAGAGACCTCAGAAATCACCTAATTTAACCCCCCCCCATTTCACAGAAGAGGAAGTTGAGGTGTAGAAAGGTTAAGTGATTGGCCCAATACCACCTGGGTTTTAATTGGAAGAGGGAAGATTTGAACTCAAGTCATTGGATTCCAAATCTCAACCTCTTTCCATTACAATCTTAATTGATATTCTCTCTTCTTCCCAGTAGAGGGCATGCACTCCCTACAAGTTTGCATAGACTATGGAGTAAGACCCCCTAGGAATCCCAGCTTCTTCTCTAGTCTCCATTCTGGGACCTCCAAATCCCCCCTAATTCTAGCAGGAGTTGGAGTGAAGAAGGACGCCCTGGTCTCCTGAGGTAGTGCCTGGCTTGCTCAGAGTAGACATCCTAGCACAGGAAAAGAGTTTTAGAAAGTTGGATCACCCCCCTGGCACCAATCCAGATGGATGAGTACAGACGGAAACAGCAGACTTGCCCATCATTTGCCCTTTCCCAGCTCTTCTACTTACAACTTAATCTCTGAGCCTCAATTTACTCATTTATGAAATAAAGAGGTTGGAATTGATACCCTCTAAGATATCACTACTAGGCCTATAACTCAACAAGATCAAAGAAAGAGGAAAAAAACCTAAATGTACAAAGATATTTATGAGTTCTTTTTGTGGTAGCAAAGAATTGGAGGATGAGGTTATGCCTATCAATTGGGGAACATCTGAACAAGCTGTGGTATATGATTGTGATGGAATATTATTGTGCTATAAGAAATGATGAGCAGGATGGTTTCAGAAAAACCTGGGAAGACTTCTATGAACTGATGCAAAGTGAAGCAAACAGAACCAGGAGAACATTGTACACAGTAAGAACAACATTGTAACTGTGAAAGTTACACCAACTGTGAAAGACTTAGCTAGTCTAGTCAATATCATGATCCAAGAGAGTTCCAAAGGACTCATGATGAACAATGCTCTCCATCTCCAGAGAGGGAGAGAGTTGATGAACTCTTGGGTATAGATCAAAACATACTTTTTTCACTTTCTTTGCTTTTCTTGCTTTTTACAACATGGCTAATATGGAAATGTTTTGCATGATTTCACATGTATAATGGATATCATATTGCTTGCCTTTTCAGTGGCTAGGGGAAGGTCTGGAGAGAAAAAAATTTGGAATTCAAAAAAATGTTAAGAATATCGAAAATAAATAAAAAATACATCTAAATAAGATACTTGCCAGCTCTGACTCTATGATCTCTCAGAAACTCAGCATTCTATCCAAATTGGGTGCTTGCTTTCCCCCATATATGTCATTCCATTCCTATTTTCTGTTTCTTTACATACATTGGGCTGTCCCCTCTGCCTGGAACACTCTCCCTCCTCACCTCTATCAGAATCCTTAGTTTCCCTTTAAAGCTCAACTCAAGTTCCACCTCCTAGAAGACACTTTTCCTGATTCCATCCAAACACGCTTCTTTCCCCACCAAAAAGAAAAATTGCTTTGTACTTATTCTGTATTTACTTATCCATGTATGTATTGTTTCCCCTAATAGAATGGAAGTTCCTTGAGGGCACAGACTCTTTGTTTTTGTGTCCCCATGGTTGAGCACAGGGTTTCTGCTGGCAGCTTTCCTTGGCATTGAGTGGCCTGATGCTTTGTGTGCAGAACCAAGGCTGCAGTGAAGTTGCCCATGATGCCAGATGGGCAAGCACTGCCAGAAACACCTGGGATTCCTTACTCATTTGATTAATTTTTGGTCATTGCACGTTCAGAAACCTTTTGCTGTTGCCAAATTTGGCACTGCTGCCACGTGAATCCTTGTCTTATCTGCGTAGATGCCAGGTCCTCAGTCCTCAGGGCCTGATGCTTAACTTGCAGCAAAACCCATGAACTTGAGTCCCAGATGACCAGACTTACAGAAATCTCACTCTCTTTGCCCTTTGAAACCAACACAGTTTCAAGGTGGAGCCCTTTACTTAATATGAAAGAACAGAGCCCATGACAGGCAAAGAACCAAGCCTATAGTCATGGGGCCACATACTGGTCCTAGAGGGAGAAGGCTCAAGGCTCTCTCCTTACGGCATTTTGTTTTGTTTTGTTTTTTTGGAGGGCACTTGGGGATAAGTGACTTGCGCAAAGTCACATGGCTACTAATTGTGTCTGAGGCGGGATTTGAACTCAGGTCTTCCTGAATCCAGGGCCTGTGTTCTATTCACTGTGCCACCTAGCCACCCCCAACTCTCCTCACAGTATAGTTGCTCATCTAATGCCTCCAGTAAATAAGTGAAACCAAGAGCAGAGATCCAATCAAAAAATCAAGGACAAAGCTGAGACCAACTAAGGCCTTTTGAAGATACCCCCCGCCAAGGCCCCACTGGTTCTGCAACTGCAGCCAAAGAGGCTACCACTGACCACGTGGTTAACAACAAGAACCAGTTACCCATGTCTATACACACTCCAGAGTTTTCCCATTCCCATTGTCTGTCATCACAACTCTGCCAGAAGCAGGATCCCCAGCCTCTTCCACATAAGACAATTGTATCAGTTCAGCATCCTGATAGACTGTTCAGGCTAATAAGGACCGAACTCATTGGCCAGCCCCTTTGGATATGCCATCGTGGGAAGATAAATTATGCAGCATAAAATAAGCAGAAATAGGAAAATAATATACAACAATAAAAAATGAAGCAACAACAAAAAATCTAAACCGAATGCTGCGTTCAGTATAATGACCAAGCTTGGCCCTGGAGAAGAAGTGAGAAAATGTGCATCTCTCCCTACTGTGCAGACATGGGGCACTATGTGTGTGATATGTTGGTGGGTTTTGCTGAACTGTTTTTCTCTCTGTCTTGATTGTTTAGTTCTGAGAGATGGTTCACTGGGTAGGGGAGAAAAATCTATTTGAAAATGGAAGTAAAAAACAAAATATGTGATCAAAGGATATGAACAGGCAGTTTTCAGACAAAGAAATCAAAACTATCTATAGTCATATGAAAAAATGCTTTAAATTACTATTGAGCAGAGAAATGCCAATGAAAGCATCTCTGAGGTACCACCTCCCACCCACCTTATTGGCCAATACGACAGAGGAGGGAAAATGACAAACGTTGCATAGTTGTAGTAATGTAGCTTTGTCCAGTCTGTATGACTTTATAGAAGTCTTCCCATAATCCTTGGGATTTTTTCATATCCACTTTCTTCATGGGCAAGAGTACTCCATTACAGTTACAAACCACAATTTGTTCAATCAATAGACACACTGTTTTCCAACTTTTTGGTCCCACAAATAGTGCTGCTGTGATATTTTTGTACAGATCTAGATCTTTTATTGAATTGTCAACCTCCCTTGGTTAGTAAGTCAATAGTGGGATCAATCACTAAGTCAAAGTGTATGAAGAGTTTTGTGATTTTTCTTGCATAATATCAAAACAGTTCCCAAATGCATGGACCAATCCATAGCTTCAACTGCAGTAAAGTATTGTGCCTATTTTCCCTCATTCCTGCCAACCCTAAATCAGAGACACACTTAGAGAGTCTGGAAAAATGTATTAGACAGACATGATGATGGATCCAATTGGCCAGAGTGGTGGCCTAGGAGACTAGGAACTATCCAGTGTCAGTCTTGGGTCCCTCAGCACATGACATCTGGCAGGGGGTAGAGGTGGGGGACAATGTGTCTGAGGAAGTCAGATAATTCAATTAGGTAGGCAGTGTGATATGGTGGAAAGAGTCCTGGATCTGGAGGTCAGGAGAAATCTCTGTTTAAACACTAGCTCTGATACTTACCAGCCTGGGAAATTCACTGAAACTCTCTGAGCCTCAGTTTCTGCATTTGTAAAAAGGACACAATAATGCACTCTATATCTCACAGATGTTATGAGGGAAACACTCTTTATATTTCAAAATGCAATGATGATGATGGTGATGGCGATGGTGATGGTGATGGTGATGGCTTAAAGGTTTGTAAAGCACTTTTCATGCATTATCTCATTTGATCCTCACAACCCTGGAAGTTAGGTGCTATTTTTACCCCTATTTTACAGATAAGGAAACTGAGGCAGACAGCATTTTTAAGGACTTGCTCAGAGTCACACAGCTAGTAAATGTCTAGGCAGGTTTTAAATTCAGGTCTTCCTGACTCCAAGTCCAAAGCTCAATCTACTGTGCCATCTAATTGCCAATAAAGAATATAAATTGCAATTTCATGATCTCTAAGCCCCCTACCAGCTCTTTTTCCACATAGTTCTTGTGCCCAGCTCTGTCCTAAGTCCTATGGGGGTCCCAAGAGAAGTCTATGACGATCTCTGGGGAGCTTACAGTTGCGCTGAGGAAACCAGACTAACATACAATTCAACAAATGAGCACCTACTATGCTAGGGTACAAAGATAAAAGCAAAACAGCCCCTGCCCTCAGGGGGCTTAGATTCTACTAGAGGGAAGTACCATGTATGAGGATAAGTAAGATACAGATATGTAGGGAAGATTATATACCTACATATATTATCTACATGTGTATGTAGGTATATTTGTTGTTGTTTCAGTCATGTCCGACTCTTTGTGTTGCTATTTGGGGTTTTCTTGGCAAAGAGAGTAGAGCCATTTCCTCTCTAGCTCATTTGACAGATGAGGAACAAAGAGCATTAAGTGACTTCCCCAGAGTCACACAGCTATTAAATGTCTGAGTCATATTTGAATTCAGGAGGATGTCCTCCTGACTCCAGTCCTGGCACTCTATCCACTGTGCTATCTAGCTGCCTATATGTGTGTATGTATGTCTGTGTATATATGTCTATGTATATGTGTATATGCATATGTAAAAATCACAAAGTAATTTCAGCATAGGAGGAAAGCAACAGCAGCCTGGAGGGTAGAAATCCAAGAAGACCTCCTATAGGAGGGGACTCCTGAGTTGTTCTTAGAAGGAGGCTAAGGATTCTTCCAAGCAGAGTTGAGGAGAAAGCATGCCAGAGGGGGGTGGGGGTGGGCACAGCCTAGGCACAAGTACAAAGGCGGGAGATCAAACATTCTCTACAGGGAATAGCAAGGAGGCCAGTTTGACTAGAACACAGAGTGTATGAAAGGGGGCAGTATGAGGCAATCTAGAAAAATGACTTGTGGGAGCCTGACTGTGAAAGGACTTTAAACATCAGACTGATGAGTTTGTGTTTTATCCTCAAGGTAATAGGGAACCATTGAAACTCTTTAAGCAGAGGAGGAACATGGTCAGGGAATAATATGAAACAGATAATAATTCAAAGCAGAACATGCTTGGCACAGAGCAGGGTGCTATGGAAGCCCCTTGAGGGCAGGTTCTGTATTTTGCCTCATTTTGCATGCCCAGCACTCAGCCAAAGGCCTGGCACATAATTGGTTGGTTGTTGTCCTTCATGCTCAGACAGGACCAAAATGGCATCACTATGTCAAGGTCAAGGTATAATGTAACTGGCCAAACCTGCATGAGCTTGGAGGGCTCTACCACATATTGGGCACAATCATTTGGAGTGGAGATGTCTATAAATTTGCACATCTCATATTTCTTTTCAGCTACCACAATCCTGCTTCACTCAGGGAGCACAGCTTCTTCTCTGATGAGGGCATGCCATGCTGGACAGTCCTGTGCCAGTGTCTCCCACATCACAAATCAATTCCAAAGTTCTTAAGAGAGACTGTTGAGAGTGCCCTTGTATAACTCCTTCTGACCACCATGTGAGTGTTTGCCCTGCGTGAATTCTCCATAAAATAAGTCTTTCAGGCAAATGTACATTTGGCATTCAAACAATGTGGCCAGCCCATCTGATCTGTGCTCTCTGCAGCAGAGTTTGAATGCTTAGCAGTTTAACTCAAGAAAGGACCTCAGTGTCTGATACCTTATCCTGCCAAGTGATTTTCAGAATCTTCCTAAGATGATTCAAATGGAAGTGATTCCATTTGCTGGCATGGCACTGGTAGACTGTTCAGGTTTCACAGGCTTACAACAATGAAGTCAGCACAATGGCTCTGTAGGAGTTTGGTAGGCAGCCTAATACCTCTTCTCTCCCACACTTTCTTTCCCACAGTTTCTCTGAGCCTCCTAAACACTGAGCTAGCTCTGGCAATGCATGTATCAACCCCATCATCTATGTGGACATCCCTAGAAAATATACTGCCAAGGTAAGTGAACTTATCCACAGCATTCAAAATTTCTCCATTTCCTATAATCAATGGTACCATGTAGGGATGGTATAGTGCTGACTGATGGAGAACCTCTGTTTTTTCTTGGTGTTAATTGTTAGACCAAAATTAGCACTAGCAGCAAAGAATCAGTCCATACTCTGTTGTATCTCAGCCTCAGAGGCTGCATTGAGTGAACAATCATAAGCAAAAATAAAAAGTCACACACCAACTCTCCTTCCACTTTAGTCTTGGCTTGAAGCCTTTTCAAGTTAAATAATTTACCATCAGTGTGGTAGCTGACCTTGATACTGATTTTGTCCTGGTTAAAGGGGTTTGACAACACTGCTGAAAATATCATGCTAAAAAGCATGAAAGCAAGACCACAGCCCAGTTTTACTCCACTGGTGACTGGGAAAGTGGGAGAGCATTGTCCATTATTCAGAACATGGCAAGCGTGCCATCATGAAAATGGTGTACAATACTGATGAGCGTCTCTAGGCAACCAAATGTTGCCATAATTTTCCACAAGCTCTCATGACTGACGGTATCAAAGGCCTTGGTCAGATCCACAAACATTGTGTGCAGACCTCTGTTCTGCTCCTGACATTTCTCCTGGAGTTGTCAGGCAGCAAACACTATGATGACCATTCCTTGCCCTTTCTGAAGCCACACTGGCTCTCAGGTAGATAACCATCTTCTAGGTAAAGGATAAGCCTATTAATGGGGACTCTGGCAAGAATCTTGCTGGCAGTTACTAAGGGAGACCACCCCCCTCCACCATGATTATCCCAGGATGATGTATTTCTCTCTCATTTATAGAGACAGACAATGGAGGCATCCTTGAACTCTTGGTGGATAACCTTCTCTTACCATACAAATAACCTGGAAGATTTCAGTCAGCTTTTGTATGAGCAGTGGACCTCCTGACTAAATCTCAATTGGAATAGAATCAGTATCAGCATTTTGCCACATGAGAGGAGCCCTAATGGCATTCAAAACCTCTTCTTCAATCGGAAATTTGGCTAGAAAGGGATTGACTTCAACCTGATGTAAATGGCCAGTGGTTTCAGCATTGGTTGATGATGGGCTGTTGAGAACACTATAGAAGCATTTATTCCATCTCTCTAGGATCTTGTCTTTATCACTAATCGATGTGGCTCAATCAGTACTGAGTAGTTGAGCTATACCATAGGTCTTTGGACCATAAATAGCCTTCAGGACATCCTAAAAGTGATTTAGATTGTTACTATTACCATAAAACTGAATTTCATCTGCCTTCTTACTGAGTCAAGATCCCTGTATCTCTCTAAGCTTAGCTTGCCCTTTACTTTTGATGGAGTTAAATGCTTTCTTCTGAGAGATGGATGGATTACCTGCTTGTAAATACCATAGAGTTCTCAAACCTCTCTTGATGTTTGTGAGTGTTCTGATCCAGATGAGTAAATGCGATGCTATATAAATTTCTGAAAGCTGCCCACTCCTTTTCTGCTCCACTGTTGTCAACCTTGTGTTGGTTCAGCTTTCCGTCAAAGTTAGCAACAAACTGTTCATCCACACCTGGAGAAACTCTCTAATCTGTTGACATTAAGTCTTCTGGTAGTTGTCTTGCCTTAGGGCTAATGCTTTTGTTCCATGTGAATGTTTGACTTGGAGAGGATAAGTCTATGATCAGTCCAGCACTCTGTACCACATATCACCTTCTTTAATATTGCATCCTGTCTTTTTCTTCTCCTTATAAGGACATGGTCTATTAAATGTCAATGTTTGCTGGCATTTAACCCTTCATCAGGGTTCACCATGGTGGGAGCATATGTTCTGATGATGGCGACATGGTGCTCTCCTGCAAGGAACAATTGCATTATCATGGCTGTTGTTCATTCCTTTTGATAGGCATACAAGCTTGTTGACTAGATTAGTTTTGATTGAGAAATCTATGCTCACTTCATGATGCTCCTCATCACTGCCACCACTCCAGAAAAAATATGTGACCAGTTCCAACTTTGGTAAGCTGGCCTTCATTTGTCATCCTTGTCACTCAGGGCTGCTATTTGGATGTAATTCCTGCCGAAGCCTCTCACAACAAGAAAAGTTTAAGTTCTATTGGATTTCATGTTGTCCATAAGCATGCACACATTCCATGTACCAATCATGACTAGGATCATCTTTGCAAAAGTTTTTTTGTGTGTTTTGACCACAGGGTAGGATTTCTGCCTGCCACAGTAAGCAGGCCAGGGTTAGGTTGGGTGAAGCAGAGAATTTTTATGGCCCCTTTTCTAATGCATTCTCCACACCAGGAGGTGAACAGTATGGTTCTTTAAAAAGGCTATTCAACCCAGAGGGCTACTACCTCTCACTGCTGCTTCAGTCCAGTGAGAAGATGATCCCATGATCTGGGCTGCCTGTTTGCAAGGTTGTGACTACAGCTCCCAGTGTATCCATACCTTCATCACTTGCTCATCACCCCCAGACTTTCAGGTAGAGAACAATGTTAAAATGGTTATAGGTGATATATTTTGACTCACGCATGAATTGGATTTAAGTGAGGCAGATTTGAGTGAAGTTGTTAACCTCACTCTTCTCTTCTAGAATCATTGAAAGTCCAGTGCCAAGAAGAAAAGTCAGAATGACTGGCGATGACCTGGCATGCAGTGGATGACCTTGGCTGTGGATGACCATATCTAACCAAGCTCTAAGCTCTCCACAATGCTGCTTCAGCTGCCTTCATGGCTGTTGGGACAAATTGTTTTCATGCATCCATTCTGCCATGGAAAGTTTTCACATGCTTACAGCAGATACCTCACTAACTCACTGACAGGTTGGAGGCTTGTCAGTTACCTTTACCCTGGTTTAATCAAGATAGTCTTACTGGGGTGTGGCCATTGCACATGCTATGGGTTCTTGGAGCCACAGGTGAGAACTGAGTGAAACAGGTGGACACTAGCGGTGGAAAGCAGCCCTGAAAAGGGGTTTGGCAGAAATACTAGTTGACTGACTGGTCCCTCAATTTTGTAAGACAAAATGACAATCTTTAAGTAATTGGAGGACTGTCATATAGAAAAAGAATAAACTTAATAGTTATAAGTATAAAGAATTCATTTCATGAGTCCAAGACAGAAGAAACCTGGCTGGTCAAATAGTTCATCTTAAAAAGATCTGAGTGATTTAGTTGACCCCTAGTTAAATCAGTCACTCACTAATCTGATTCAGCAACCCAGACAGCTAGTGTTACCCTAGGCTACATTAAGAAATGCCCATTATAGAGGCAGCTAGGTACTGCAGTGAATAGAGCAATGGCCCTAGAATCAGGAGGACCTGAGTTCAAATCCAGCCTCAGACACTTGACAGTTACTAGATGTGTGACCTTGGGAAAGTCACTTAACCCCAATTACCTTGCCTTCCCCCCCTCCAGAAATAGATAGATAGATTTTTAAAATGCCCATTATCCAGGACTAGGTAGAGGGAGATAACATGCAAATAATAGGATAAATTGGAGATAATCAACAGAGGGAGGGCACTAGAATTAAAAGAGACTGGGAAAGGCTTCCTGTAGAAAGTGGGATTTTAGCTGGAATTTGAAGGAAACCACACCAAGAAAGCTGAGAGGCAGAAATGATAAAGTAGAGCATTCTAGGTAGAGGGCACAGCCAGTGCAAAGTTATGGAGTCTGGAGATTGATCCTTTTTGTACTGTACCTAAGAAGTGGTCATCTAGTTTCAGAAAAACTGCTGTTTCATCATGTCTCCCCCCAGTTTATACTTGTGAAGTTGATTTTTTGCACCTTTGTGATACTTTACATTTATTCCTATTAAATTCCTTCTTAGGAGGTTCAGTCCAATCTTCTAGCCCATTAAGATATTTCTGAATGCTAACTCCATCACTCAGAGCATCAGCTCTCCCTCCCAGCACTGGGTCATCTAAAATCAGACAAATATGCCATGTATGCCTCTACTCCAATGTAGAATGGGCCCAGGCCAACTGCACATTCCTAGGATGTTTCACTGCTGACCTCCTGCCACACTGACATGGAACCATTAACAGTATGGGTGACAACTTTGACTAGTTTCAGTTGCACCTACTGCAGATACTACCATCTATCCTAGTGTGTGGTGTTGTTCAGTCACGATTGACTCTTTGTGACCCCACTTGGGATTTTCTTGGCAAAGACACTGAAGTTGCAAAAAAAAAAAAAAAAAATTAATTAATTTAATTTAATTTAAAAAAAAACAAAGACACTGGATTGGTTTGACGTTTCCTTCTCCATCTCATTTTACAGATGAGGAAATTGAGGCAAGCAGTGTTAAGTGACTTGCCCAGGATCACACAGCAAGCAAGTATCCGAGGTCAGATTTGAACTCTTGTCTTCCTGACTTAGCTGCATATCAGTCCTAAAAAAGGTTAGGCTCTAACAAAAGGGATCCCTCCTCAGGCAATGAAAGAGGAAGGGAAAAAAAGGGATGGGCTGCCTCTGGAGACAGTGGATTCTTCCTCAACAAAGAACTCTCCACCTGTCCTAGGGTGGATTCTTGTTCAGGGATGGGTTGGGATGAGAAGGCCTCTGTGGCCTCCAACTCTGAGATTCTTTGAGTTCAAAGGGGGAGCAATGGGCAGAAGCTGTAGAGAGGCAGTGTGGGATTTGGTGTCAGGAAAACTTCCTAATAATTCGAGCTATCCTGAAGTGCCATGGGCTTCTCCATGAGGTACGGAACTTCCCATGACGAGAAGTCATCAAGTAGAGCCCAGAGGGCCCTCCAGGAAGATTGTAGAAGACCCAGTTGAGCCTGCTGACCTCTGAGATCTTTCCCAACACTTGAGGTTTTGTGAGTTCTCAGATGTAAAGGGAGGAAGCTGGATGTGGTAACTTCCAACTCAGGCTGTGATTTTGAGACTGGATGAGTGAGGGATTTGTACGACCATCCTTTCTGGAAGGCTAGGTAGCCCCCACCTGGGGCAGAAATTGAACCCTATCTCCTATCCGTGTTCTGAAGCTCAGTATTTCTGGGATAAGACTCCTCTCTTGGGTAATCCCCAAAGGGCCATGGGACATCTTCACAGGCCACTCCTGCTTCCAGCGCTCACCATTGGACCATCCTTCCCCTTTGGCCCCCCTATACCCTTCTTTCTCTCCCCGTTTCCTTTGGCTTCCTCCCTTCGCTCCTTATGTCTGTATTTCCCTGAAGGTTCATGAGCTCCCTCCTTCCGTGCCCCCCCACATTGGCTGGAGGCAGAGCCCCCTGCAGCCCCCAGCCCCTCAGGCATTAGCCCAGCTCCTAGCATGCTGCTGGTAAAGGGTTAAGCTGCCCCTCCCCCATGGGGGAGGGGGTGCCACCTGACCTGGGGCAGCCCCAGCCCAGAGCTGTGTAATGGGGACAGCTGCGCTCCCACTCTCCCCCCTCCGCGCGTTAGTAACGCAGCCGCCCGTCTGCCCGTCCCCTTCCCCAGCGCCAGCCCGCCCCAGCCCGCACAGCACTTGGCTTGTCACTCAGCCAGGCCACCGGCTTATTATAGTTCACCCAGAGGGAGCCGGGCACTCTGGCCCCGAGCTTGCGAGCTCGCACTCACGGCCCTCAGCAGCACCCCTCCTGGCCCTCGGCCACTTCGGGCTCCCGCTGCCATGGGCACAGCCCTCCTCTTCTCCCTCTGCCTCCTGGCCCAGGTAAGAGATGCTCACCCTGCTGCAACTTTGCGGGGCTCTGGGGCGGGGTTCGGCCCCTGGGGGGAAGGAGGGATGCGGGAGGGGGGGTGGCCAAGGAGGCAGGGGGCTGCCCCCCACCCCGGCCGGGGCTGCATCCTCCTCTTTTCTCCTGTTTCAGCCCCTGCTGGGGGGAGGCAGGGAAGAGGGAGGAGAGTCCCCCACCTAAGTTGGTAAGAAAGCGCCGGGGGAAAGAGCTGGGACATGGAGGTGGGGGCAGAGTAGGGAGGCCTCTGGAGGGCAGGTCCCACGTTCTGTGTGCGCTTTGACGCATGGTCTCTGTTTGGAGGGATCTCTTGCCTTCAGGGCTCTGTCCGAGGGTCTAACAGTCCGTGTTCCATGGCTCCTTCTGACTTCATGCGAGGGGAGCGGGCCACCTGTGCCTGTGTGTCTGATCTGTATATTGTATGGAGTCTGAATGTGTGCCGAAGCCTCCTTGTTTGTGCTGGGGGGGATAGCAGAGAAGGACCAGGGTGAAAAGGGAACTTGGTTTAATTAAGCGTTTAACATTAAGTGGGGAGACAGACCCCCCACTGCCTGAGAAAGACTGAAAAGAAGGCCAGATTTGGAGTCAGGATCTGGGTGGAAATTCGAGTTTTGATACTTGAGTCATGCTGGACAAGTTATTTTGCCTGTCTGGGTCTCAGTTTCCTCATCTGTAAAGTGACAGGCTTGGAGTAATTGGCCTCCCTCCAGCTGCCTCTCTCCCTCAGTCCCCTTCCCCCCTCCCTCTTTTCCCTCTTTCCCTCAGCCCCTTTCCCTTTCTCCCTCACTCCCTTCCCCCTCCCTCTCTTCCTTCCTCTTTTCCCTCTTTCCCTCAGCCCCTTTCCCTCTCTCCCTCCTTTTTCTTCTCTCCTTCAGCCCCTTTCCCCCTCTCCCTCTCTCCCTCCCTCTTTTCCCCCTCTCCCTCCCTCTTCTTTCTCTCTCAATGATACACAAAGATTTTATCTCTTGGTCCCTTTAAGCCCCAAATCTTTGATCCTATGAAATTACAAGAGGGGCCTTCTAGGCTGGAGTTTTCAACCTTTAACCTTTTTGTGTGCCTGGGCCCTTTTGACAGTCTGGGGAAGACTGTGGACCCCTTCTCAGAATCATGTTTCTAAATGCAGAAGATAACAAAAGAAAGCAAAGATTAGTGAAAATAAAGATATAATTTTTTCCCATCCCAGCTCACTGACCCCCTGAAATCTATGAGTTAGTAGTCCTGGGGTTAAGAGCTTTTGTTAGGGCCTCCCAACTATACCCTTACTCCCAGGGGTCAAGGCCCAGCCTTAGCCAGACTAATTTAGCTAGATTTCCCCAATTCTACAAATAGTTGGAGATTTGAAAGGAGCTATAAAAGCCAAGTTGCCTACAGGTGTCTCGATAGGGCAACTCAGCGGGCAGAGTGCTGGGCCTGGGGTTAAACGTATCCTAGCTGTGTTATCCTAAGCAGACTGTCTAACCTCTGCCTCAGTTTCCTCAGCTATAAACTGGGATGATTATTTGTGGTTGTTGAGTTGTCTGAATCTTTGTGACCCCATTTGGGGTTTTCTTGGCAGAGATGCTGGAGTGGTTTGCCACTTGCTTCTCCAGCTCATATTACAGATGAGGAAACTGAGGCAAACAGGGTTAAATGATTTGTCCAGCTAATAAGTGTCCGCAGTCATATTTGAACTCACCAAGATGAGTCTTCCTGATTCCCAGCCCAGTCCTTTGCCCACTGCACCACCTAGCACTAATTTCCCAGGGTTGTTGTGAAGGTCAAACAGGATATTTGCAAAGCACAGTACATTGCCTGACACATAGTAGGTGTTTGTTTTCTTTACTCATTGGAGTTCCATTTCCTGGCACCCAGTGACCCAGGGTGCCAGCCACTGACCTCCCCTGGGGGTATTTAGGTGCCCCCTTCAATCGTGGCCCACACAGTCTCTTGTCGAAGAACTCACCTTCTAGGAAGCATGCTTGTTACATCTCCCCAAAAAGCACTTAAGGAATCAGAGACCTGGAAGGGACCTTCGAAGACCTTAGAACATGAAATATTAGACCAGAGAGTTGAATGAAGAGCCTTTAGAACATAGAGGGCCAGAACTGGGGCCATCCCTTCATCCTACACCTTCATTTTACAGATGGATAACCTGAGCCTAGAGAAGGTCGGGTCACACAGATATTCAGTGTGTCCTGCTGATTTTCTGGGCCCTGGGACCTCTGTCTGAAGTGGTCCCTGATATTTCTTGTGCTGATATCCTCTATGTATACACGCGCATATACATACACACACATACACACACACACACACACACACACACACACACACACACACACACACACACACACACAATGGTGAAAGAATGTCTTTCTTGCCCCCACCCTTCCCAAAGCAGCTGGCTCCTGAGTGAAGCAGGACAGCTGGCTCTTTGCAATGTGTCTGCCTTAGAGCACCACAGCAGCTGGGGCCAGTTCAGGCTGAAAGCTTGGGAAGATGGGCCTCTCGGCGCCTTGGCAGACCCTCTTGCTAGCCCTGTGCTGCCCAGCCCCAGTGTGCCCCCATCTCCTCCTTCCTGGAATGGTTCCCAAGCACAGATCCTGCCCGCCCTCACCCTTGCCACTTTGTTCCCTCCCTGGGCTGGGGTACACATGGTACACATTGTCTTCATGGGTGCTCAGTTGCCCAACCCCAGGCCTCATCATTTCCCTAGACTTGGTCACAGTTTCAAGTCTGGGACTAGGGCTCATGCCCATGGGATCCTGGCTGGAGTGAGTCTATCACCCACAGTTGACTTTCTGTATGTTCTCAGCCAGCTACTTTTAGTCCATGAGTGACTGCCCCATGGTGGGAAGTTGAGAACCAGCTCCCAGCAAACCTCTGGCCTAGCTGGGAGATTAAAGCCCAGGTGTGTCTCACTGTACAGATGGATCATCTGCTCCCTCCTCTAGACAAGGATGGGTCAGGGCCCTCTGAGCCACAGCTTTTCAGGGGCACTGATTTCACCTGGGACACTGAGGTTCTCTACAGAATCACAGATGACCTGGGCTTGGCCTATGCCTCTCAGAACCCCAGGGGAAAGGAGATTGAGGTAGGATGATTGAAGAACCCAACCATGACTTCCCAATATGGAGCTGTCAAGTCTTAGTGGGCTTAGCCCTTCCTCCTGGACACAGGACTTCATAGGGAAACTTGTGGGGATCGATCTATCCTCTGCCTCTGTAGGCAAGGCAGAGAGACAAGGTCTCTGCAAGTCCAAGCCAGGAGGCAGGGACCTTGCACCCTTAAAAAGTCTGAAGCTCCCCAAGGCCCTGTACTCAGCTGCAAGGCCACCAGTGTCATCACGCTAATGGCCCCAATGACCTACACCATAATAAGCCTAGGGATAGAAAGTGGACCTGTGATTTCATCAATGTGGGAAATTCCAAAATGGAAGATGGGGAACATCCAACACAATTTGGTGCCCTCTCTGAAAATCATGGTCTTAGAGGAGGTCCTAGAGCAATGAGGAATTAAAGGGACTTACTACAAATTGTGTGGCCAGTCTGTAAGAGGCAGGCTTTGAACAGGCCGGGGCCAGGCCATGTCACAATTCCTCAAACACCCATAGTAGGTATTTAATAAATACCCAGTGCATGATCTGAATTAAATGCCTGCGTCATGTGAAAACACCACTTCCAAAGGCTGGCCCCTAGCTGGTCCCTACCCCCCCACTCCCCCCCCCCCTTGTCTTGGTGGTTTCTATTGTCTGACAAGGTGTAAATCTGTGTCAGGTGACAGCTGCCAGACCCTCCTGCTCCAGAGGGGAGATTGTACTGCAATGGAATGGACCAAGGGATTGAGTCTGAGTTCTAATTCTGCCACTTCTCTATGCAGTCATTACTGCTGCGTGTCAGGAACCAAAGAGGCTGGAAAGCCTAGGAAGAGCAGGGTGGCCCGAGGTGGAGAGAGTGAGTCCCTTGGTGTCTCTTTCCAGCTCCTATCCCTAGGCCTGGGTCTAATCCCCTGGCTCTGGCCCAGGCCCCCAGGCTCCAGACAGTCCTTTAAACAGCTGGATCTCTGGAGGCCACTGAGTCCTGTAACTCCATCCCACCCTCTTGAGAAGAACAGGACTTCTTTGGATCACCAGGCCTTTCTGCCTCCAGCCTCCAACCCCCACAAACCTTTCTGCTGTCCCTCCAGAAAAGCCACAGAAAGCTGCCACCTCTGGGCTCACCACATCCTGCTGGCTCAGCTCTCCTGGGGTTAACCTCAGGTCCCTAATCACAGAGGGGTGTGAGGGTCATAGGGAGGCTGGCCCTCTAGCCCCATCCCCTTGCCCCTTCAGCTAGAAGACCTAACCTAGTGGGACAAAGGCCAGACTGTCTATATCCCCCTCAGGACTGTCTCTGGAGCCCCAGAAGGGATCTCTCTCCCAGAAATGCACAAAACAAAACCCCCAAGGCCCCCTCCCTTCTTTTCCTTCCCATGTTTCCCCTCTTTTGCATTTCTTTTCCCCTTCCCTGAAAACTGCAGAAGGGCTGATGGCTATGGTTTCTGCCTTGGTCCTAGGCACTAGGTGGGATCCTTCCACACCCTCCCTCAGCAAGTGCACTGAAGCACCCCAGGAAGACAAGAGGAGAGCAGGGCCATGTGAAAAGCTCAGGCCCAGGGCCTGATGGCTCAGCACATCAGCCAATGGGAGGGTGGTTTCCAGGAGCCACCAAAGCCCAAATTAGCTCCAGAGGGAGGAGGAGGAGGGGCACATCTCTTCCTAAAAGGCAGAAGGAAGCCAGTGTCACGACCTAGGGAGCCTCCTCCCCCCAACTCGGCTCAGCTTTCAGCCCTTTGTCCTCCTCTCTCCCCCTCCCATCTGTGAACACAGACAGCTGCCCCCGGGCCCCTGACCTTTCCTCTTCAGCCCCATGGGGGGCTTTCCCTGTGAGCAGACAGAAGAGGGGCCCTCCCTCTGCTGGACCTGGGACTTGGGTTCTAGTCCTCTTTCCACCAGTAACTTGTTCTATAGCCTCAGTTCCTTAAACTGCTTAATAGTTATGGGGCTTTGAAATAGGAACTCTGATCCCTAGCTGATCTGCCTAGATGAGGTTCCCCCCCCCCAGCCTAAATGTTGCAGGCTCAAGTTAAGTACATGTGTCATTCACTCACTTAATCAATTATTCATATGTCTAGATTAGTTATTAATATTTTATAGATTGTATAATATAATAATATATAATATACAGTTAATATGCTATATATTAACTATATCTAATATACTTATATGTTTTATAATATAATCTATAATAATATATTTCTATAAAGTGTATAGCATTGTGCCATATAAGACATTCTATACCTGCCTTCAAGGAGCCTCCAGTCCAGATGGGAAGATAAATGAATAATTAATAGTGAAAGCCATAGTACAAGAGATATCCCAATAGTCCATGGGATCAAGGAATCTCAGAGGTCATTTGGATAAGGAAACCTGGGGCCCAGATATTTTAAATGACTAGCCCATGGTCACAGGGCTCCTGTGAGTCCAATGGGGTCAAAGAACCTCACCTCACAAGAGAGACCAGACAATGGAGCATGGATTGCCCTGTGCAAGCCCATCCCCACCGACTGGGGAAAATTCCATCTCCAGTCACCCAGTTTTTGTGCAGAAGTGCCTAGAATGCAGCCAAGCTCATATCAAGGGCCACCTCCAGCCAGAGCCCTCTCCTTGCCACGAAGAGGGTATGCCCCCCAACTCCCCAAACTACACTGTATGCATTTTGTATTTACACATATATAATCATCATTTTGTCATTTGTATTTATTTGTCTATATATCGTCATTCCTCACCCCTCCTCCATATTCCCCAGTTCCTCTAACGCAGAGGATATTGTCTTTGCCTCCCCAGCACCGTGTGCCAAGCATACAGTAGGCATTTAATAAATGTCCATTGAATAAATGAATCTGATGAATGGTAGGATCCTAGAATTGTGAAGACTCTCAGAGCCCATTTTACAGATGAGGAAAGACAATTCCAGAGGAGTTATGTGATCTCCCCAAGGGCCCACAGGTAGTGTCAGAGGGAGGATTTGAGCCCAAATCTCCTGACACCACAGCCCAGAGTCTTTGTGTAGGTAGGCCCATTACAGAGACAAAATCAACCTCATAAAGTCCCAAAGGGAAATTAGCCTGAGTCCATAAAGGAGATGGGTGGGGAGGTGAGTGGAGGTGGTGTGGGGAGTCAGAGCCATCAGGACTGAAGCTGCCTAGAGGTGACAGAGTTGGGCCATCCTGAAGAGAGAAAAGTCTCTCTTCATTGTCTCTGGGATCTATCCACCATCTGAGGAATGGGGCAGCTGGGAGACTGGGAGGGGTGGGTCCCCTCCCAAACTCATCAGCTCAGGGGCCCCTTCCTCAGGAGGCTAGACCTGACAGCTGTATCCATTCCAGGCATTCCTCCTTCTTCCCACTGTACACTAGAATGGATAGGCTGGGGTCGTGAGGGCCAAGAAGGGACAGAGGCCCAGGTCCAAATACCCTTCCTGCAGCCCCTGCATGGGACAGACCCTCTCTGCACTGGAGAACCTTTCTGAAACATTGGTTGGGCAACCCAGAGAGAAGAGAAAGGCATCTTCCCCTCTTCTATCCCACTCTCCCCTCCCCACCACCTTTTACCTGGTCCAACCCCAAGCCTCCATAACCACTCTGGTCCATATGAAGTGGTTTCTTCTGTCCTTCTACCAGCCTCCCAACCTCCCCAAGAAACAGAGAGCTTCTAACCATAAATTATTAAGGCTAGAAGGAATCTTAGCAATCTTCCTATACATTCTGCAGATGAGGAAACTGAGTCTCAAAGAAATAAGTGACTTTCTGAGGAGACCTTCTGGGGTAAAGGAAAGAGCCAGGAACCTTAACTCTAGTACCCCAGCCAGGACCACCTAGTAGCTGTATGAACTTGAGAAGGCCCTCTCCAGCACCTGCTTAGGCTGCCTCCGAGGCCATTGGAATGAACTGCACCTGTCCATTCCTCTGGAGAGTCTTCACGTGCTTGGGGTAGGCATCCGCCTGATTCACCAATGGGTTTGAGGCCTGTCAAAGCCTCGTTCAGCCAGTCTGGGGTGTTGCCGCTATGCTGGGGTGTGGCCGCTATGCTGGCTACAGCTGCCCCAGGTAGGAGCTGGTGAATCAGATAGCACCGAAGGGAGATGAGCAGCCCTGAAAAGGGTCCAGCAGGCCTGACATCAGGGGGCCAGGCCTCTCTGATGGCCCCCTCACCTCCATGCCTCTCCCTGTCTTCCTGAAGGCTTCCATGCTCTGTGCACCCATGCTCTGGGAGGCTCTCCAGAGATGCGCAGGCTTTGTGCGAGAGCCCAGTGATGGTCAGAAGGTGAAAAAATGAAGACACTGAGTGTCAGAGAGCAAGTGGCTTGCTCAGGGTCCCACAGCCAAGTATCCAAGGCAGAATTCAAACCCAGATCTTTCTGACTTCACATTCATCAGCCTGTTCATGCAACCATGCTCCCTCTGGCCACAGAAACTCACAAAGACACAGAGGGGGTTACGGACTGTTTGGGGAGGGATTGTCCCACACCCATAACATCACTGGTGCTTGAATGATTGAAATAACAGCCCTGGGAAGGAGGTGTGACAGAGCAGCGTTGTCCCCATTTCACATCTTCTGATTTCTAATTCTTGCCTCTGTCCACTGGAAACACTGCGGATGCTTCTGAAATGCCCCCTAATAAGATTCTTGGGGGAGGGAAGTGGGGGTGCCTTGGTGTCTGTATGTCCTTAGGGGCTTCTTCCTGTATGTATGTCTGTGCACTGCCCGAACGGGCTTGTCTGCACCTTGTGCACGTGTGTGTATGTGCTGTCGATGTGGCCTTATCTGGGGAGCCAATTGTTCCTAGTTGCAAGAGCTTATTCCCAGGCTTTTTTTTTCCCTAGGACTGGCCACATCTTCTTGGAAAGGGGCTGGGGGAGGATAAAGAATGAGTGTAACAAATGCTCATTGAAAACTGGGCATTTCAGAAGGAGCCCATCCCTTCCCTACCCACCGCAGCCTCTGATCTGGGAGCAAAGGCCCGGGGCCAAAGGACTGTGGCTTCTCTCTGACCTCTCAAACTCAAGCTCTGGACAGGCGGGGGCTGCCATTCCCAGGCTCGGCAGAATAGGGGAGCCTGGCCCCTTGCCAGCTTAGAGGACTTCCTGGAATCCCAGCCTCCTACAGATGCCAGAGAGGGAAATGGAAGGGAGAGAGGCCTCCGGGATGAGAATGGCCGGGAGGCCAGGCTTGACAAGTATATGTAAGGTGGGCTGGGGATGGAGGGTAGAACGTTTCTGCTCTAAACCAGCCAAGGCAGATTCTCAGCCCCTCAGTGTGTAACCTTCTAGGCTACTCAAAAGTTCCTGCCCATTGCTTTATCTGCTCTGCTTGGGCCAAGTCCAGGAACACTGGATTTACTTTGTTATTGGTCCTCTTTCAACGTAAATTGGTTCTAAACAGTCTTGGTTATTTACCTTAAACAAAGCCTTCCTACTTATCTGTAGGCAGTCAGGTTACCACTTGTAGGCTATAACCTATAAACAAAGATGGCGTCTTGGACCAACCATCCATAGAATACATACTTTGAGTAAGAGTCAACAAATGTGTTTTAAAGAGGGAAGCTAGGTGGCACAGTGAGTTGAGCGCCAGCCCTGGAGTCAGAAGGACCTGAGTTCAGATCCGACCTCAGACACTTAATGCACACACAAACAAAAACCTAGCCATGTGACCTTGGGCAAGTTACTTAACCCCAATTGCCCTCCAAAAAGCAAAAAAAACCAGGAAATGTGTACTAAGCACCTGCTAATTCTCAGGTACTGTGCTAAGCACTGGATATAGAAAAGCAAAAAAACCCCAGAACTTTGAGGTTACAATTCTTGAGGAGCACACAATTCAATGGGGGAGGCAATCTCAATGTATAGGATGTATTTGGAGTCAGGAAAATCTGAGTTCAAATCCTGCCTTAGATAACAATACTTACTAATTGTGTGACTCTAAGAAAGACAACCATCTCCAGCCTCAGTCTCCTCATCTGCAAAATTAGGATAATAATATCACCTACCTCCCAGAGTTGTCATAAGGATTTAATGAGATTATATTTGTAAAGCATTGTACAAACCTTAAAGTACCATATAAACTATAGCTATTTAATGTGACTTTCCCGGAAAGGAAGCTACCTTGAACCAGCCACTCTGTGGCTTTCCCTTCCTCCTTGTGACCAAGAATATTTTCATTTGCAAGACAGTAGAATGCTCTTAAGAATGGAATCTCCCTTTCTCAGGGACCTCATTTTATTCTTACTTCTCTGTGATGTGCTAAGGGTGAATATAGAATCAGTCCCATTTCACAGATGAGGAGACTGAGGTGAGAAAGGTTCAGTATCTGGACCAAAGTCTTTCATAATTCTAAAGTCAGGGCCAGATTCTTGGCTCCCACCACAGAGCTCTTTCTCTGCAAGAGGCAGCAGGGTATAGTGAAAAGAATACTGGAGATGGAGTGAGGTCGCTTGGGCTTAAAGCTTGGCTCTGGGATCCCCAAGGTCATTGGATATCTCTGAGTCTTAGCTTTCTCATCTGAAAAATGGGTATAATCATACTAACATTACCTTCCTCCTGGGACCATTGCAAGGAAAGTGCCTTATGACACCTTCAGAATACCATGAAAAAGATTATGATGATGATTCCCACCAGGTCAAGCTCCATCTAAGGCAGAGGTTTTAACCTGGGTTTGTCTCTTCCCCAACATGTCTGTGGATAGATTTCAGGGAGTCTTTACTTTTCCTTATCTTTGGTTTTCTCTGTAATCTTGTGCATTTAAAAATAGGATTCCCAGAAGGTCCCATAAGCTTTGTCCCACAAAAGCAGCCCTGGTCTAAGGCTCGGGCCCCTCAGCCACAGATGTCTCCTCTGGCCTGTGCAAAGCATCCAACCCTCACCTGCTGCTTGGGCCCAGAGCTGTGGGGTTTCTCCTCTTTGTGCATTGGCAGGGCCAGCATGTGGCGAACACTGTTTTTTAATGGGTCAACACAGCTGGAAGGAAGCAGGAGATGAAGGGCCAGGAAAGTACAAATTCTTCTCAGTCTTGAACAGAACAAGAAGAAATATTAAGAAACTGGGATACAAGAAGGACTTTCTGACAGGTAGTAGAGAAGGTATCCAAGGGGATGGCTATGAATATTCCCCCTTGGGGAAGAAGGGTTCCAAACACAGGGTGTACCCTCATCTGCTTGGGTGTGGTCAACATGAAGGCATGGAAAAGGAGGGAGAGAAGGAAGAAGGGAAGGAAAGGAAGGAAATAGGGAGGAAGCAAGGAAGAAAAGAAGGAGAGAGAAGGAAGGAAGGAAGGAAGGAAGGAAGGAAGGAAGGAAGGAAGGAAGGAAGGAAGGAAGGAGGAGGGAAGAAAGGGAGACAGGGAAGGAGGGAGGAAGGAAGGAAGCAGAGAAGAAAGAAAAGAAGGAAGGAGAAGAAAGAAAGGAAGAGGAGAGGGATGAAGGGAAGGAGCAAAGAAGGAAGGAAAAGAGGGACAGAGGAAAGGAGGGACAGAGGGAGAGGAGGAGAAGGCGAAAGAAGGAAGGAAGGAAGGAGAGAGAGAAGGAAGGAAAGCGAGAGAGAAGGAAGGAGAGAGAGAAGGAAAGAAGGAAGGAAGGAAGGAAGGAAGGAAGGAAGGAAGGAAGGAAGGAAGGAGAGGGAAGGAAGGAGAGAGAGAGAGAAGGAAGGAAGGAGAGAAGGAAGGAAGGAAGGAGAGAGAAGGAAGGAAGGAGAGAGAGAAGGGAGGAAGGAGAGAGAGAAGGAAGGAAGGAAGGAGAGAGAGAAGGAAGGAAGGAGAGAGAAGGAAGGAAGAAAGGAGAGAGAGAAGGGAGGAAGGAAGGAGAGAGAGAAGGGAGGAAGGAAGGAGAGAGAGAAGGGAGGAAGGGCTCATTAAGAGCTGACTACCTGTCAGACCTTCTGTTAAACATCCCAAATATCTCATTTGACCTTTATAACAACCCTGGGAGGCAAGTTCTGTTATTATCCCCATTTTACACATGAGAAAACTAAGGCCAAGAGAAGTTAAATGACTTGATTAAGATCACACGGCTTATGAGTGGAAGAACCAGACTCCAGCCTTCTGACTCCCAGCCTATTGATGCTGTTGCTCTGTGAGGCTGAGGTGACCCCAGAAGGTGTTTCCCAGCCCTGGGAAGCTGTCAGCCTGCCTAGCTCTGTGGCTTTTTTGCTTTTCCTATTCTGCTTCAGAATAACATCTGCTGGCAGCCTGAGACATGAAGAGACCAGCAAGAGAGTGGTTTGTGAAGGGCTCAGATGGCGTCTACAGGGCTCTGGGGAATGAGCCGGGATATCCTTGGCCCCTCTCCACCACCCCCACCCCCTCAGCAGCCCCTCACAGGCTGGGAAGCAGAGTCTTGGCTGAAGAGCGCAGGAGGCAGAGAGGCTGAGATGGGGATCTGGGAGGAGAACCAAGTAGCCAGCAAGCGGGAGTAGCCCCCTCACAAGGAACTGCCTGGAGCAGCAACTACCCAGCTTGGAGGTGGGAAACGGGGCACTGCGCCAGCCGCACAGGCGGTGCTCCTGGGAGGGAAGGCTTCCTGATGCCAGTGAGAAAGGAGCCCCAGCACCAGGGCCTGCAGGGAAGGAAGCCTGGCTTGGCTGCCAGGACATTGGGAGCTCTGCTCCTGAAACAGGATCAGGGTTTTAGAAAATACATGGACCACTGTGGGTCCCGGGCCAGGCACATCCTTCCTACATGAGTTTTCTGCATACCACATGTGTGGCCTTGGGCAAACACTTCATCTCCTCGGGCTTCAGTTTTCTCATATGTAAAATGGAAGAGTTGGAATTGAGATCCAACTAAGGTCCTTTTCAGCTATGAGCCTATAATCCTGTGTTTTTGAAAAAGAAAAGAAGGAAGGAAGGAAGGAAGGAAGGAAGGAAGGAAGGAAGGAAGGAAGGAAGGAAGGAAGGAAGGAAGGAAGGAAGGAGGGAGGGAGGGAGGGAGGGAGGAGGGAGAGGCAGAGAAAGAAAGAAAGAAAGAAAGAAAGAAAGAAAGAAAGAAAGAAAGAAAGAAAGAAAGAAAGAAAGAGAGAGAAAGAAAGGGAAGGAAGGAAGGGAGGAAGGAAAGAAGGAAGGGAGGAAAGGAGGAAGGAAGTTAGTTTATGGTTTAGATGTGTGGTTTCCTCGGAGTTAGGCATTCCCTCCATGGATAGAGATTAACAGCTCATATCTAACTTTTTAGCCTGGAAAGTTGCCTGGGGCAGAGAGAAGTTACATGATTTACTCAGGGTCACACACCTGTTACTTGCCAGTGTCAGAATTTGCACCCAGCCCTTTCTGACTGTAAAGACAGTTCCCTACCCATGATACCATGCTGTTTCTTTTAAAATAGTGATAACATAATCTTTGGGCTTTGACCATTAAGTCCCATCTTGGCTTGGCTTCACACAGGTCTGGCCTGATGTGAAGGAGCAGGACGCTGACCTTTCTCCCCATGGGCTCACTCAGAACTGTCTGGCTAAGGCCAGGCCTGATTTGACCTTTTCCCTTGGGCTCAGAGGGAGATTGAGGCCCCTGCCTGACCTGAATAGTGGTTTTCTTTCAAACTTGGGGCGGGGAAGAAGATTTTTTAAAGAAGGGGATATGAGGAAAGGGGATGGGGAAAGGATGTTCAGTCACCTGTTGGAAAATGGATGAGTCAGGAGGGAGCAGATATGCTTGCAATGCTGACTGCCAGCTGCTCTTAACCATCCAACCCTTTCCATGCCTTGCCTCAACTTTCCCAGTCCTCCCATGGTCCCCTCTGTTAGGAGTCTGGTCAGGGCAAGGCAGGGGTGGGGGCTCCATTCCAATTCTTCTCCCCGCTAAGGTTCTTTGGCTCCTTCCTCCCCCATGGGGTAGGGAGGATGGAACTGAGGGCCTGGTTGGGGGGAGGTGACTATCAGCTATGCAAAGGGGGAAATGAGGTCAGGTTTCCCTGAGCCAGTCACTCTCCCACATAGAAGAAATATTGGTCCAGAGCTGGTCTGTCACAGTGCCTGAAATTCCACCATTTGAGTGTCATTCATTTGGGTTAAGAACTGCCTTCTCCTCACAACATCATTTTAACAGGAATCCCCATGGAGGGGGTGACCCATTAAGTCACTACCATGAGCCCCTCAGCCTTAGAGGAGGAATGGAGCTAAAACATGAGAGATTTCCTCTCAGGCATGTTTCCCTTGATCCCTTCAGTAGCACTGGGTACCTGGAGTGGTAGGCATTCTACCTCAACTAACTGGCTGAGCCAACAAGGTGGCATCTCAGTTTTGTCAAGCACAGCCTCTGCCCGGAGCCCCCGATTCAGTGCTATGCACTTTTCTCAGTCCAGACTGTGGCTCGGCCCCTTCCAGGTCAGCTTGGCTGAGTGCACAGTTCCTCCATCTGCTCTGGGCCTCGAGAATATGCCTCCTTCCCTCTCAGAGAGAGCAAAACTGGGGCCTTCCCCCACTTTCTGTTCACTCCTCCTGGGAGTCAAGGCCCCCAGGGCTCCTATCCTCCTAAGAGAGGGTGTCCCACTCACTACACCTGGCCCCACCCAGCACTTGTGGGCCAAGGCTCACGGGGGCAGGTCCCACCTTCTCCAGGCCCTCCCAGTGTGGAGCAGATCCTAGAATATCACAGCCTCCCAAAATAGAATAGCAGAGGGAACTCCCCGCCTTCACAGGGACAGTCAGGTGCTGATATTTCCAGGGCCATGAAGCCTGGCAAACCTGAGGAGCCTTTTCTGGCTCCCTCATTCCTTCCCTTTCACCATCCTTGTGCCTTTCAAGCACCCCTGGGCTGCCCCCCCCCCCACCCCATCCAAGCCTCTTCCCTCTTGCCATACCCATTCACACTGTGGTACCCAATGATGAGGAGGCTTAAGGGGTGACCTCTCCCCTGGGAACTGCACTTTAGCAATGGACCCAGCTTCAAGCCAGAGCAATGCCTCCTCAATGGTAGAACCCTGGCTTAGACAAAGGAATCTCCATACAACCATTATATTCACAGCCTTGGTCAGCCACAAAAACAATCTAGTCACACACCCCTCCCACCCAATTTTCCTGCCAGTCCCACTAACCACCATCCCACCCCACCCCTTTCCCACCCAAACCATCCCCCTAGTTCTTGGAATACATATGAATTCTTACATATTCATGGTTCGCCAGGAAGGATCACAGGGGAAGATGGGCCCCCCGGGGGTTAATCCCTATGTTCTTGAGTCCAGCTGTTTTTCTCTGCAGCTGTTCTGGCTCATCAGGTGCCCCCCTTCCCCCCTGTAAAGACTAGCTTGCCCCTAAACTGAGGGAAGGGAGAAGGAGCCAAGTTGGTAGGGTTATTTTGAAACAAAAGAAGTCACTCCCTCACCCCTGTGGGAAGGGAGGAGGGAAGAGAAGGGGCTGTCTACTAGGAAATAGGGAACATGAGGTCTGCTCCTCTCTCCGCCTCCTCCTATATCCCTGACTTCACGGGATCATACATATAAAGCTGGAAGGGACCTCAGGAGCCATTTGGTCCATTTAACAGATGAGTAAACTGAGGTCCAGGGAATGGCTTGTTCAAGGTCACCCACCTAGTAAATGGTAAATGGATTTAACTTGGGGCCTGTGGGACCTCTTTCCACTGCACCAGGGATGTGCTTAGGGGCATTTGAGGCTCCTCACAGGCAGAGCCTCAAAGAGTATGGGGGAGTTGTCATTTCCATGCAGTGAGGGTTGGGGCACAGCAAACAGGAGAGGCATGTTAGAGGTGGAGAGTTTCAGGGAGTGCCAAGCCAATGGAGCATGAGCCCAAAGCCTGGAAAGGAATTTGTCATCCTAGCACTGCTCCCCTAAGGGGGGTCTAAGGAGGAAAAAACCAATAGTAACAGCAATAACAGTAGCTCATATTTGGTAACTAGATGGTACAGTGGATGGGGCTCCGGGGAGTTCAAATCCACCCTCAGACACTGACTAGCTGTGTGACCCTGGGCAAGTCATCGAATCTCTGTCTGCCTCAGTCTCCTCATCAGAAAAACTGGAATAATGATAGCACCTGCTTCCCAGAGCTGTCACAGGATCAGATGAGATATCTGAAAAGTGCCTAGCACAGTGCTTGACATTATATAAACGCTAGCCATCCCTGGGGTTATTATTCATAATAGCACCTACCACCCAAAGTTATTGTGGGGCTCAGTCAGATGAACATTCAGCACAGTGCCTGGAACTATGGCATTTTTATTACTACATTTATATTGTCCACAAAGCATATTATCAGCAAGCTTATCTATTAAGCACCTACTCTGTGCTGGGCACTGTGAGCTTGGTATTTGATCTTGGAGACGGTGAAGAGTCACAGGAATTTATTGAATTGGGGGAGTAGGGATGATGGGTCAGGCATTCTTCTGGAGGAAGCTCCGTTTGCCAGCTGAGTGGAGGACAGCTTGGAGTGGGGACAGACCTGAAGTAGAGAGATCATCTTGAGGGCTTTGGCAAGAGTATAGGCATGAGATGGTGAGGACCTGGGCACACAAGTGTCAGAGGAGAGAATGGGGGGAGGGGGGGCTCATGAAAGAGATTTCAGAGGTAAAATCAACAGGCCCTGGTGCTAGATTGGATATGGGGCGGGGGTGGGGGGGGGCGGGTGAGAAAGAGGGAGGAGCCCAGGATGACACTCTGGCTGTGAGCCTGGGTGCCTGGGAAGAGGTCATACCCTCCACAGCAATAGAGAAGCTGGGGGAAGGGGAAGTAGGAGGGAGGGAATGATGAGTTGGATATGTTGCACATTAGGTGTCTGTGAGACGTCCAGTTTTGAGATGTCCAGTAAGTTGGAGATGGGAACCTGAAGGCAGGAGAGAGGTTAGGGCTGGGTAAATAGATCTTACAGTCATCAACATGATGATCATTGAATCTATGGGAGCTGTTGACATCACCAAGCAAGATAGTATAGAGAGAAGAGGGCCAAGGTCAAACCCATGGGGACCAGGGACAGCCATAGGTAATGGGAGTGACCTAGATGAAAATCTGGCAAGAGAGAATGAAAAAAAGCAGATAGGCATAGGAGAACCAGGAAAGAATAGCTCATGAAAACCTACAGAGGAAGGATTACCTGGGAGAAGATGATCAACAATGGTAAAGGCTGTAGAGAAGTCAAGAAAGACGCAGATTGAGAAAATGTCACTGAATATGGCAATTAAAAGAACACTGTTAACTTTTATGAGGACAGTTTCAGTTAAATGATAAGGCCAGAAGCCAATTGCAAAGAATTTAGAGAGAATGAAAGGAAAGGAAAGGAAAACATCAATTAAGATGGGGTTTTTTCAAGATCAGTCATGCACTAATGCATTGTTGGTGGAATTGTGAAATGATCCAACCATTCTGGAGAGCAATTTGGAGCTATGCCCAAAGGGCTATGAAACAGTGCATATCCTTTGATCCAGAAATAACACTACTAGGTCTGTATCCCAAAGAGTTAAAAAAAAAAAAAAGGAAACGGACCTATATGTACAAAAAATATTTATAGCAGCTTTTTTGTAGTGAAAAAGAATTGGAATTTGAGGGGATGCCCATCCATTGGGAATGGCTGAACAAATTGTGGTATATGATTGTGATGGAACACTATTGTGCTATAAGAACTGATAAGCAGAATGATTTCAGAAAACCTGGTAAGACTTACATGAACTGATGCAAAGTGAAGTGAGCAGAACAAGGACAGCATACATTGTAACAGCAATATTGTATGATGATCAATTACGAATGACTTAACTCTTCTCAGCAATACCATGATCCAAGACAATTCCAAAGAACTTATTATTTTTTAAAAATGCTGTCCACATCCAGAGAGAGAACTGATAGACTTTGAATGCACATGGAAGCATACTTTTTTTAAACTTTATTATTTGTGTGGAAGAGGGATCTGCATTTTCTTTTGCAACATAGCTAGAATTTCCATGTTTTGTTTAACTGTATGTGTATAATCTATGTCAAATTGCTTGCCTTCTCAAGTGGAGAGGGGAACGAGAGAAGGAGGGAAAGTATTTGGAATCCAAGTCTTTTAAAAAAGAGTGTTAAAAGTTTTTGCTTACATGTAATTGAGAGAAAATAAATTTTAAATTAAAAAAAAAAAGGTTAGGCATGAAAGGGAAGATATAGAAAGCTATGAGGGTTGTTTTTGTTTTTAAGGATGAAGGGACATAAACATGTTTGTAGTCCGAGAGATTGAAGATTAGTGAGAGAATGGGGCCAATAAAAGGAGGCAATCTGCTGGAAAAGGTGGGAAGAAATTTGGTTATAGGGCAAACTATATGATTTGATCCTCAGAACAGCCCTGACCAGATTGAGGAACAGAAAGAGCAGGTGAGTTGGTTATAGTCACACAGCTAAAAATATCGAAGCTCAGCATCAAACTCAAGGGCTTCATTCACTCACTAATAACCCTTCAGGTGTCTTCCCCAATTAGAGCCTAAGGTCCTTAAAGTCAGATTGTCTTGTTGGTATTTGTAGCCCCAACTTTTAGCACAAAACTTCCCCTCCCCACTCTCTCTGTCTCTCTCTGTCTCTCCCCAATATCTCTTTCTGCACCCCCTACCTTGCCTCCCTAGTAGCTGGAAGAATCTGTGTTTGAACTAAGGTTTTTCTAATACAAAATCCTGTGTTCTTTCCATTACACCATAGCCATGGTCCACACTCCTAGGCACACAGCTCAGGGGTCACACTTCCTGGAGATAATTCCAGCTGGCTCAGAGCTTGGCATCCCATTCAGATCTTAATCTCTCATCAAACTCACCTCCTGTGCTGCTGGCAAAGGCTTCATTCACTGCCCATTCTCCACTCTGGGGTTTCCTCTGAGTCTAGAAAGGGGTCTCTGGCTAATTTCCCGTTAAGGGGAAGTATTGCGTTAATGGTGAAACCAGCCCTGCTGGGTAGTAGGAATCAGATCATGACACTGATGTTTTCCATTTCCTAATTCTAGGGTCTCAACCTCTCCATGGGGATGACTGTGCCTCCCAGCCCCCTTTATCTCTGGCGACATCCAACGGGGCTGAATCGAGTTAGGAGAGCCTGGGTCATCCCGCCCATCAGCGTGTCTGAGAACCACAAGCGGATTCCCTACACCCTGGTGCAGGTTGGCAGAGGCACGCAGGGGCTTGGGGCAGGGGAAAGAGGCAAGTCATGACAGGCTTTGTAATTGCCCTCCATGTGCAGAAGAGAAGACACAGTGCCACCCAGAGCTTGGCACCACTGCCAGAGCCCAAGGGCAATTCCCACTACACCCCCACCTCCCCCAAGGCCTCCATCTGTGACTTTCCCAGCTGGAGCCAGAAACTTCTCCCAGACCTACCCAGAATTCCTGAGGCATGGGGGCAGGATGGGGAAGGTAGGGGAGGACAGGGCTGGTAAGGGGGAGCCAGTCACCCAAATGTGTAAGAGCCTATGTGTAAGACACCATACTAGGTTCTGGGGATACAGAGATGAAATAAAGAACACGTACCTACTCTCAAGGACCTCATCGTCTAATGGGGTGGGATAGACACGAAACGCTAATAGATATAATGCCAAGTAGAATGCCATAGGGGCAAAGGAGCATCCAAAATATTCAAGCCAGTTTGAGGAGGGACAGAACACTTTAGACAGGGAGGAGGGGTGGCAGGGAAGGCTTCATGGAGGAGGTGGCACCTGTCCTGACCCTTGAGGTATGAGAAAGAGCACCAGGTGAAGATGAGGCACCTTTTCTTCCCTCTTCCAGAATCCCTTGGTAGGTAATAGTCCCCACGCACTAGGAAATAGTCTCCAAAGGACAGGTCTCCTAGGGTAAAGGCCAGAGAACAGATGGATTGTCTTTTACCAGGAGGGACCACAGGGGAAGATGGAGTCCCCAGGAAATTAATCCCCATATCCCTGAGCCTAGATTCAGAGCCAGAAGGGACCTGGAAATCTTATCCAATGCCATCACTTTATAGATGAAGAGACTGAGAACTCAGCAAGGTTTAAGTGACTTGCCCAAGGTCACCTAGGGAGTAAAAGGAAGCACAGGATTTGAACTCAGCTCCCCTGACTCCAGATTCAACACTGTTCTCCTCTACCAGCATGGCTTCTTTTACCAGTCCATTTTCTCTCCTGGGGCAGATCAAGTCTGATAAGCAGCAGCTGGGAGGCGTCATCTACAGTATCAAGGGCCCGGGGGTAGATGAAGAGCCTTTTGGGGTCTTCTCCATTGACAAGTTCACTGGGAAGGTGTTCCTCAATGCCATGCTGGACCGAGAGAAGACTGACCACTTTAGGGTAAGGGCTGCTGGCAGGAGGAGCCTGTTCTAGCCTAACCCAGCCCCCTGCAAGCCCCCCACCCCAACCCCATAAGGGTCCTTCCTTGTGCTCTTGACCTGTTCTTGGGCTCAAAGAAGAGCCACGCCCGGGACACTCAGCCCCTAACCCTAGAGAGACAGCCCTACCCGGAGCCTGTCCATATACAGACGCCTCTATGTTCCCCTTTAAACAGATGAGAACCCCACGACCTAGTGTGGTTCAAGTAACCTTCCCAGAGTCACCTAGTAAGTGACAGAGTAACCAACACCAGAAGCTGGGGCTCTGGATTTCTGTCCCAAACCCATCGCACCATCCATGTGACTGCTTGGACAAAGCGCCCGTGGTGCCAGCCCTGGCTTTCTTCTCTATTAGCTCAAGGCCTTTGCCCTGGATCTGGGAGGGTCCACACTGGAGGATCCGACTGACCTTGAAATTGTGGTAGTGGACCAGAATGACAACCGGCCAGTCTTTCAACAGGAGGTATTCACCGGCCACGTACTAGAGGGAGCCATCCCAGGTGAGGCTGGTCAGCTTTCCCCTTCCCCAGCATGGGCCTCATGACATTGGGGAATATGACCTGGGCATGCTGGGCTGCCCCTGGCTTCCCAAAAGCTTAAAAGTCCCTTGGAAGGGATCTATGTAAGTAAATTATGCCAGAGACCATCTAGGTAAACAACCATATTTTATCAGTAGTTTCCAAAACTCAAAAACGTTTCCAAAAACAGAATGCAGAAAAAAATAAAACTGTATTTGAGCTTTGGAAAATAAACTACCTGCCCTCTTTATAGGAAAGGGGCTGAAGTCTTAGCAATAAAGACAATGATAACCTTTCCACCTCCAAGCAGTGGGGACATATGTGAATATAACAAGATCAGTTGTTGGATTCCCAGACCGGAGCCAATCTTGTCACTAGGCACTGTTTATGTTGGATATTGGCTGATTTCTTTATGGAAATTGGATTCCCTCTCCCTCGCCTATCTGTGAGATCGGCTCCAGGAAAGTCACAGGCTCTAAAAGGTTGGAAAGCATTGAACTGATCCGTGTTTGTTCAGACTGGAGAATGGCCAGCCTGCGCTGCTCCTTGGTGACCTCCCGGGTTGACACCGGGGCATCCCCAGTAATGGTCACTCTGCATTTTGTCTGGGTCATACCCCCAGACACCTCCACTACCTGGCGATTCTTTTAGGTCTGCTTTGGTGGATCCGTGCGCCCCACGGTTACTGGGGGTGCTGAGAGAGGGAGTGTTTGGGTCCCTCCTGCCCACAGGGGAGCGAGGGGCTAGAAGTCAGTTTGTCTGTCATCCCCCAGGCACCTTTGTGACAAAGGCCGAAGCCACCGACGCTGATGACCCAAATACAGACAATGCCGCACTGAGGTTCTCCATCCTGGACCAGGGCGAGACCGGACATTTCAGCATCGATGAGCTAACGGGGGAGATCCGAACGGTGCAAGTGGGGCTGGATAGAGAGGTGAGGGCCCCGAGGAGCATGAAGGGCAGCGAGGGCTGGGTGCATGGGTGCTGTCCACACTGCAGGGCACCCTCAGCATGTGGATTATTACCTGCCCAGAGGCTCCGCAGAAGGAGCGTGGAGAGAGGCACCCCTGCTTTGTAAGAAGAGTACTAAGGGGCGCCATCGTGCACAGAGCGCTAGGGCTAGAATCAAGAAAACCTGCGTTCAAATTCGACCCCAAACGCTTACAAGCTGTGTGACCCTGGGCAAGTCACGTGACTGTTTGCCTCTTTTTCCTCGTCTGTAAAATGAGCTGGAGAAGAAAATGGCAAAGCCCTCCAGCATCTCTGCCAAGAAAACCCCCAATGGGGTTAGTCATGAGAAGTTGAACATCATTGAGCAATACTATTCCAAGCATTGTTGATTTCCTGGGAGCTTTTCCAAATAGTGATAAGAATAGCGACAATGGCCCTTATATTGTGCCGTAAGCTTTATAAAGAGCTTTACACGTTATTTAATTCTCATGACAATGGGGGGGGGAGGGCGGAAAGTGCCATTATTATCCCCCTTTTACAGACGAGGAAATGGAGGGTGAGAGAGATTGAGTGCCTCGCCCAGGGTTATACAGCTAGTAAGTGTCTGAGGCCGGATTTGAACTCAAGTCTTCCATCACTCCATCCACTGAGAAGGAGGCGGGAACCATGCCCTCTGGTGCCTTAGGCCATGACTGTGTCTCCAGAGGGGAAAAGGGGGGGCCTTTTTCATTTGCTCGGCACCTCTCTCCCTCTAGCACCCAGGACCCAGCCCTCCTTCTGTGGCGCTGGACGCCTGAACCAGCTCGCTGCCCCCCAGCCCCAGCTGGAGAGGGGAGTGAGCTTGGCGGAGCAAGTGATGATGAACTTGGACCTTTGAAGCTTCCTTCTCTGCCCTCCATCCAGACTCTCATCGCGGGGCTTGGCTCACCAGAAAGACCCCTAGTCTGGAACTCAGTCCCTGATTTCGGAGTTCTAAGTGTCTCCAGAACTCTTTATCCCCCTCCTCCTCCTGCAGAGGTGCCCACCAGTCGGGTGGATGAGTGACGGCTGCTGGCCCTTCCCAGCTACCTTCATCTCTAGTCTCATTCCCCTTCTTTGCCCTGGCCTTCTTTCCCTATCCCCCAGGTGGTCGGAGTGTATAATCTGACACTGCAGGTGGCCGACATGTCTGGGGACGGGCTCACCAACACCGCCACAGCCGTCATCTACGTAGACGACGTCAATGACAATGCCCCGGAGTTCACCAGGGAGGAGGTATTGCCCCTCCCTCTGCTCCCTCCCCAGCTGGACCATCATGGGAAATTCAGGTTCTTCTCCACTCCTAAAGCCAGTCCTGGCCTTAGCACCAGACCCTTCTATTCCAGAAGTCTTTAGCTATTGTTCATGTCTGGGACTTGCCTCCTGGCTGAAAGTGACAAGGATGGGTCAGGCCATCAGTGAGCTTTGATTAAGCACCTACTATGTGCCAGGCATTGTGCTGAGAGGTGGGGAGAAAAAGAAAGGTAAATACAGTCTCTCTCCTCAAGGAACTTATAATCTAATGGGGAGATGTGTTCATATGACTATATGAATTTACATATATATATAGATATATATATACACATACAAAGGGTTAATGCAAGATGGTCATGGAACAGGAGATGCTAGAAGCCAGAGTGGCAGTGAAGGGGGTCAGCAGAGGCTGCTAGGTAGATGTCCCAGTGTCTAGAATTCAAATCCTACTTAAGACATTTGCTAGCTGTGTGACCCTGGACAAGTCACTTAACTTGTTTGCCTCAGTTTCCTCTGTGGCAAAATGAGGATAATGATAGCACCTACCTTGCAAAGCTGTTGTGAGGAACAAGATTTGTAAAATATCTAGTACAGCGTGTGGTATATAGTAGGTGCTATAATACATTTGTATTCCCTTTCCTTCACCTTAATGGAAAAGGTGGTACTTGGCTTAAAGGAAACTGGACATTCAGAAAGAGGTGAGAAGGAAGAGCATTCTAGGTATGACCGTGCAAATGTGGGAGAGAAATGTAGGGTCATGTATCAAGAACAGCAAGTTGGTCAGTAGGACCTGTTCTAAGAGGGATATATGAGGACTGGACTGGTAGGTGCGGGCTAGCTGGTAAAGGGCTCGAAATGCCTGAAGGACAAGTTTATGTTTGATCCTAGAGATAAGAGGGAACCATTGAGGTTTATAGAACAGGGGAGTGACTAAGGAGTTTCCATCAACTAAGGAAAACTGCATTGGCAGCTTTGTGGAGTGTGGATTGGAAAGGGGAGAGGTCAGAGGCAGGACAACCAAATAGGAAGCCATTGGGATAGTTCATTTGGGAAGTCATGAGGGCATGAACTAGGGTGGGAGCTGTGTGAGTGGAATGGAAGAGTCCTATGGGGGAGAAGCAAGCTTTAGCAAATGGTCAAATATGTGTAGTAAGAGAGAGGGGTTGAGGAGGATATTGGAGTTGTGAACCTGGGTGACCTGCAAAATGGCGGCCCCTGGATGGTAAGGGGAGCAGGTTTGAGTATAAAAGTCATGAACTCGGTTTTGGACATGTAAAGTTTGAGATACCTCGGGGCTTTGATATTAAAATGTCTAACAGGTAGCTGGTGACACGGGACTGTAGCTCTGGAGAGAGGCTCACTAGGGCTAGATACAGGGATGAGTGTTGTGTCTACTTAGAGATGGCCAGCCTGGACAGAGCCAGGAATGATGGGAGTGGTTCATGTTTACACAGAGCTTTAAGGTTCACAAAGCACCCCCCTCAGATCAACTCCATGAGGTATACAGTGCAGTTATTATAATCCTCTTTTTTTTTAATATGAGGAATTTGAGGTCTGGATAGGGTGACTTTCCCAAGGTCTTACAAGCTATAAGGCAAAATCCAGTCCCAGGAGGGATCATCTCCGTCAACCAGACCTCCCTCACAAGGCAAACCCATGTTCTTCTTGGGCAGTAACTGGATACTGTGGCATCTCTCCTAGTTCTCCATGAGAGCCGATGAGGCCATCGGTGGAATAGATGTGGGGAGGCTTGAAGTTCAGGACAAGGACCTTCCTGGCTCTCCCAACTGGGTGGCCAAGTTCACCATTCTGGAAGGAGATCCTGGTGGGCAGTTTGCTATTCGTACGGACCCCAAGACCAATGATGGCATCCTATCTGTGGTAAAGGTGAGCAAGGCCAGGATGTAGACTGTGCCACGGCCAGGTAGGTGGGAAGATCTCTGAGTTCACTGACCCTCCCCAGGCGGTGGATGGGCAATGGACCTTGCCTCATTTCACAGCCAATTTTAGGACCTAGATTCCTGGTTCCTTGGCTTGGAACCATCTCATCACCACTCTCCCTAGGAAACCTGCTCTTCATCCCAGTAGATTATCATGCATACCAATGTGCATTTATTAAGCACCTACGATGTACCAGGCATTAGGGATAGGAACTGTCAGGGAGTTTATACCAGGGGAAGATGGATTGAGGGAATGGGAGGGGGAAGGGGGAACCTATCTATCTCCATCCCAGAACCTGTGCAAGTTCCCCACCCTGTATTAGCCAGATGTCTAGAGTTTTTGTTTTTTACTCATTCAGGCCTGTTATGATTTTGTGTGGGGAAAAAAATGTTTTGGCCCTAGATAAAACCGAGGTCCCAAGGCTCACAAAGGTGTGCCCAGAAGCATGTGTGTTTGGGGGAGTGGAGTTGCAAGGGAAGGAGAGGGAGGGTTTAGATGTCACCAGAGCAGCCCCTTTGGTTCCCACAGCCCTTGGACCATGAAAGCAGAGAGCAGTACCAGCTCCAAGTGGCAGTGCAGAATGAGGCCCCCCTGCAGGCAAGTGCCCCAAAGGCTGCTCGAGGCTTAGCCACAGTGACTGTGGAGGTGCAGGATGTGAATGAGCCCCCCATCTTCCACACCAACCCTCTTCGAGCCAGTGTGGCCGAGGGGGCTGCTCCTGGGACTGATGTCACCACCTTCTTTGCCCGAGACCCAGACACCCAGCAACATCAGCATATCAGGTGAGAGCTAGGGAGACCTCAGGCCTTCCCATTGAACCTTCCTCAGGCTTCCAAAATTGCAGAGCCTTCTGCAGTCTGGGAAAGAGGCAGGGGGCTTCCCTCCAGTGGCCTGCTGAGTAGAGTCAATAATCCAGCTATAGTATTGTCCCACAAAGCATGAGTCTCGATGCGTATGCATGGAAATGCACCTAAGTTCCTGCTGATGTGTATGACTGAGTGTGCTAAGTGTAAGCCCAGGCCCACCACCATCTGACCCTTCCCCATCTTATCTCAGTTACTTCAAAGACTATGACCCCGAGGACTGGCTTCGAGTGGACCGTGCCACTGGTCGGATCCAGACTAAGCGTGCTATCAACCCAGCTTCACCCTTCCTCAAAGATGGCTGGTACAGGGCCATCATCCTGGCCAGCGATGATGGTGAGGGCATGGTGGGGGGAGGAGGTGATGCCGTGGTGCTTCCCTATCTCATGGAAAACCATAGGCTTGAGGGCAATGGACAGAGACCACCCTTGCTGGCCATAGCCATGAATTTCACGTTACATATGTGTTCCTAAGTACAGAGGTCTGGATGTGGGGTGAGAGTACAGAATGTCTCAGAGTCTAAGGGAGATGGATCATTGATGCCCATTTGGGGGTATCACTGTGAGACCACAGAATCTTGGAGGCCAACTATTCTGACCCCTTCCTAAACAAAAAATGCCCTCTCCACCAGCCAGGTTGAGTAGTGGATATTTGACAGCTACTGTCCATAGGAAAAGCAGATTCCCCCAACCTTTTCCCCAAGCGCCAAGTTCACTATAGCTCACAACTGTATTCTGGGACCATGGACAGAGGTCTAGATCAGGGGAGGGTCAACAGGATCAACAAAAATGACATGTAGCCTCTCTCTTCTTGTATCACCAGCCTCCCCAGCTCGCACAGCCACAGGTACCCTGTCCATAGAGATCCTGGAAGTCAATGATCATGCACCCCTCCTGACTACACCAACCGGTACCCTGTGCAGTGACCCTGGCCAGGGTTCTGGCCTCATCCTCAGTGCTACTGATGAGGACTTGCCTCCACACGGGGCCCCCTTTCACTTTCAGCTGAGTCCCAGCTCTCCTGAACTGGCCAGAAACTGGAGCATTAGCCAACTCAATGGTGAGAAGGAGTTCAGGATATGTCAGGTCTTAGGGCTTGGGGGGAGAAAAAGAGGAGAAATTATAGGTAAAGCAGCTATATAACAGGGCTTGGGGGTCAGTAAGGCCTGGGTTTGATCCCACCTCAGACATTTATTAACTGTGTGGCTTAGGTAGGACCATTCAGCCTCCCTGAGCCTGTGTCCTCACCTGCAAAATGGAACTGATAATGGCACCTGACTCATAGGGTTGCTGTGAGGGTTAAATGAAGCAATGGGTGGAAATCCCTTTGCAAACCCCCAAATGCTATGTGCCAACTATTATAAAGAACAACGCCTGGTAGGGGCTCAGTGAGAAGAGCTTGTCATTGATGGTGATGATGATCATTCTTAGCAAACTGAAAAAGTCAAGCTATTCACTCAAGGTAACACAGCAAAGCAGCTGGGAGAGCTGGGATTAGAACCCGAGTCTCCTGACTCAGTACAGTGACTGAAAGGAGGGTAGGAGAGGGGAAGGGCCAGACAAGAAGGAGCTTACAGCGGTGGGCATGGGGAGTGTATGATGGAAAGAAGAGGAGATGGGATGGGGGCAGGGGAGAGGTGGGGGACGGTGTTCTCTCTCCTCCTCCATAACCTCCTCTCCTCACAGTGACTCACGCCCGGCTTCGCTTGCGGACAGAGGCTCAGGAGGGGCTGTATAGTCTGGCCCTCCTGCTCCAAGACTCAGGGCAGCCCCCCCAGCAGCTGGACCAGCTGCTCAATGTGACCGTGTGTCGTTGTGGGGAGGCCGGGGTCTGCACCCCGGGGGCAGCTGCCCTTCTGGCCGGGGGCGCAGGCATCAGCCTGGTGGCCCTGGTCATCGTCCTGGCCAGCATCATCCTTCTACTCTGTAAGCCACCCTTCTTCTACCACGCGTCCCCCTAGAGAATCTCGTCTGATGCCCCTGTGTTCCTCACTGAGGGTCTTACTCGGATCCTTCTAGGGAATCCTGCATCACCCAGAGACCCTCCAAGTCCCCCATTTAAGGCCCCCCTTTGTCCCTCCAGCCCACCTAGCATATTCCTAGGGCATACCACCCTGATGTTACCCAGAGGCCCCTGTGCTCCCCAACTTAGGGCCCCCTGGGCACTCTCCCTCCATACCCATGGAAACTTCTTCCCCTGGGGACAGTGCTTGTCTTGCTGGTGGCCATCTTTGAGCGCTTCCGCCAGCGTGTTCGGGAGAAGGGCCTGCTGGACGGGCTGCAGGATGATGTTCGGGACAACATCCTTAACTATGATGAGCAGGGAGGTGGAGAGGAGGACCAGGTGAGAAAGGAGGGAGGGGCAGCAGGGAAGGGAGAGGGGGACCCACTGGGGAGAGAGGGGGGGCAGGGAAGGAGGGAGGAAGACCCACTGGGGAGACAGGAGGTGGGGCAGGGAAGGGGGAGGGGAACCCACTGAGGAGAGAGGTGGTGGGGCAGGGAAGGGGGAAGGGGACCCACTGGGGAGAGAGGGGGGGCAGGGAAGGAGGGAGGAGGACCCACTGGGGAGACAGGAGGTGGGGCAGGGAAGGGGGAAGGGGACCCACTGGGGAGAGAGGAGGTGGGGCAGGGAAGGAGGGAGGGGGACCTACTGAGGAGAGAGGAGATGGGGCAGGGAAGGGGGACCCACTGGGGAGAGAGGAGGTGGGACAGGGAAGGGGGAGAGGGAGGAGGACCCACTGGGGGAGAGGAAGTGGGGCAGGGAAGGTGGCGCAGGTGATTGCCAGGGAGAGGGAGGACCTAGAGACAGGTAGAAATAGGAAGGGACCTCATTTTGGGTTTGGGGAGGGACAGGGATCCAAGGACAAAGATAAAAGGCTTTCTCCCAAGAGCCCAACCTGTCGGTCTGGGGAGAGGCATGATAACTGGAGACATCCGATTCCCTGATAATGACAGTAGCTAGTGTCTACATAGCATTTCAAGGTTTGGAAAACACTGCTCACGTGGGGAATATCGCCTCTAAGCTGAGGTCAGAAATCTAGAGATTCTCAGCAGGAATCTGAGGGCTAGCCTATGGGGCCAGGTGCGCCCAACCCCAGCTCACCCAGGGAACGTACCGAGACTTTGGCTATTGCTACAAAGGAGAGCGCAGGGCTGGGAAGGCTGCAGAAGATGGGGCACAGGTATCCAAGGAAGCAGGTCCTGCTGCCACAAGTACCCCAAATCTGCCCTATAATGGGAAACATGCCCTTACTTCCTAGGAGTTAAATCTGGAAGGGGCTTTACACCTTACCCACACCACATGGAAGGAAATGGACAGTCAGGGAAACCAAAGCTAAGAGTCCCACAGAGGTACCATTTAATTTTTCAAGGTTTGGTGATCCCATGTGTGGGTTGCCAAGGTCTGACTGCCCCTTGCCCAGAAGGCTGGCAAGTAAAGGAAACCACAGTAGGTTGGTCCCTGAGCCTCCGTGAACAGCTCTAGCGGGATCAGGAAAATGGAAAGGACTAAGTGGTGGTTATTTGTGCGATGCTACAGGATGCCTATGACATCAACCAGCTTCGTCATCCTGCAGAGTTGGTGCCTCAGACTTCCTTTCCGGGGAGACAGCCTCTGAGAAAGGACACACCCTATCACCGGGTACCTCCACAGCCCTCCCGGGCCCTGCCCACCAGCCCCTCAGACATTGCTGACTTCATCATCGATGTAAGTGTTCCCAGGGCCAATAGAGAGATGGACCCAGTGGTGGGGACCCTCCTGGTCTCTCTGGGACTCTCACCTCCTATTATCCCCCAACCATCCTGACTCCTGTTCTCAGCTATACCCAAAGGAAAGGATGGGAAAAACTCCCTTCCTTCTTAGGTAGTGGTGACTGGACACAACCTTGTAAAAAAAAAAAAAAAACCCAGCCAGAGTTTCCCAAAGCAAGAAACTGTCCCTCTAGTGTCCTTCCCTAATGTGTGTTTTTATAAAACCCATCAATGATAGGTTTCATGCCTTCTCTTATGGATAATCTTCATAGATCCTGTGGCCACTGCCTCAGTTTCTCCAGGACCCCCTATCTATCCCAGTCCAGCTGGTGGACTCCTGTGATCTTGAGCATTGATAAAAACCAAACAGCCCATCGTGCACAAAGCCCTTCATTTTGGCTTTCAGATACACTATCTCAGTAGTTCTCAAAGTGCTGTCGGGGGACCTCTTGGGGCTGCCAAGACCCTTCCAGGGGGCCTGCAAGGTCAAAGCTGTTTTCATAAGAACAAGAAGATGTTTTCCTTTCTAATACAATGAATATCGATAGATAAAAAGCTCAGTCATTTTGAAGAGCATAAAGGAGTCTTGAGAACCACCACGTTCCATATGATTGAGCTTGCCTGTATCTCACTCAAGCTGATTTTCCAATGTGTTTTCAACCCCTCGGCTTTGGCCCTGGGCACTCACCAAAGGGATCACTGAGGCTTACTCCCCACTTCCTTGTCTCCCCTTTGTCCCCAGGGTCTAGAAGCAGCTGACAACGACCCCAGCGTCCCACCCTATGACACAGCGCTCATCTATGACTACGAGGGAGAAGGCTCCTTGGCAGGAACACTCAGCTCCATCCTCTCCAGTCTGGGAGATGAGGACCAGGACTATGACTACCTCAGGGACTGGGGGCCCAGGTTCACTCGACTGGCAGACATGTATGGGCAGCACTGAGGGCCAGGGGGGACCCAGGGGTGGAACAGGGGAGAGAAAGCTGAACTCTTCCTTTTCCAAGGGGAAGGGGAATAGGGAGAACAGAGAGGAGGGAGGGGCTGCAGCCTGGAGGCTTGACACTTTCCCCTTTCTGGGGGCTCAGACATTCCTGCAGCTGGCAGGCCCTCTCCGCTATCCATCCCAAGGGGCTTACTGAGAGCCAGGGGGCCTTCTCCTTCACCCTGAGCTCCACCCACTGCTCCCTTCATGCTTAGACTTAGATGGGGTGTCCTAGATAGGGCCCACAGCAAGGAGGAAAAGCAAGCTATAAGTTACCCCATGGCCTCCTTGGACCAAGCCAGGGGGCCAGCTCCCTGGGGAAAACCCCTTGTCTTCCTATAGCCTCACCCTGAGGCTTCAGAGAGGATGCTCAGGGGGACAGGGAAGAACCAGGGATCCAGTCAACCCCTTTAAGAGAAAATCACAGTCCAGCCCAAGCTCCAGCCATATTCAAGCATTGGATTGGACTTGCCTTATTCTTACAAAGTCAGGGGTACTGCATGGTATCCCACATGTTCCTGAGAAAGCAAAAGCTCCATGGTGCTATTGGGTTAGGTTAAACCTTCTAGGAGCAATAGAAGAGGTATCCAAAAGCCAAGAAAAACAATGAAAATCCAGGGACTAAGCTATATTCCTTGGATGGGGAAATGCCAAGCTGAGTCAGGCCAGGCCTTGGAGGGGGATCGTGTCTGGCTGCTCAGACATGAGGAGATGCCCTCATCCCCTCCCCGGCTCCCAGGTGTGGCTCAGACCTTTCTGTGAAATTCCTCTAACAGCTCCCACCCACCCAGTGTTTGCCCAGTTCTGTTATAATGTGTTTTATAAGAAGAATTAGCTGCATGATGCAGTTAGAATTAAAAAAAACCACCTTAGAAACATTTCTACACAAAGCCCTGGATCTTCTGGATTAAGATTGCAGGGGACTTTCTGGGCACCAAAAGCCAAGCTCATGCTCACTGACCGCCCCCTGACACAACACTGGAACAAGAGGAAGGAACGGGGTCCTGGCAAGCCTAGAGAGAAACCCAGCAAAGAGGCTACAGCGGGCCCTGCCCCAATGGAAAGCACAGGGAAGACAGAGTGGTTGTTACAGTGCTTTTAAGAAAGGAGGGGAGAGAGAAAGCCAGGATGGCTTAGAACCCAGTGAGAAGGCTTGATGCCCCAGAAAGAAAACTATGACTTGAGATTGAGGGATTCAGAAGCAATTCCCAGGGTGACAAGGGGGTGGCCAAGGCAGCATTTGTCTGTCTCTCATGTAGAGAAAGCTTAGTTTGTCCAAAATTTGAGTTCCAGGGAATCTGTGCCCCACCCCAGAGTCCTTCCCTTCCTCCCCATCCAGAAAATGGGCAAACTGGTGAGAACAGTCAGGGCCCACAAGCAGTACCCCAGACTCAGCACTGTCCATAGCCATCAAGGCAACAGTAACAAGGCACCACCCTATTTTCCAAGCCCTCTCTTCCCAGGGCTACAATAATGGCATCTATAAAGGTGGTTTCTGTGGGTGACCTCCCGTAGTTCAGACGTGCCTCGGCTCCCATGCAGCCTGGGCCTCTGAAGCTAGGTCAGCCCTGGTGGGTGGAGGTCATTGGCCACCAGTCCTTTGGGAGGGGGCCTCTGGGCAGGAGTAGGGCTGCCATGCACGGCAGGTCTGCTTATGGGAGGGCAGGAGCAGTGGGATTTGGTGGTCCTGGGAGTGGCGCCAGAGGGGCAGGAAGAACGGGGAGGACCGCCGGCCCTCAGCATCCTCCAGGGACTCAGGGAGGTTCCGGCTCCGGCTCTCAGGTAGTAAGAGGATGCAGAGCATGGAGAGGATGGCAAAAGAGGTGAACAGCATGTGGTGGAGGAAGAAGCCTTGGTTGCTGAAGATGCTCATGATGGGCATGGCCACTTGGCCCAGGAAACCAGCTGCCATGATGAGGCCCAGCCCAGCTCCTCTGAAGGACATGAGGGACAGGGGCAGAGTCAGAAATGCAGAGAAACGAATGGGAAAACCTTAAAGTCACCCTCAGTCCCACTCCCAAGCCCCCTGAGCACAAGGCTGGGATATATAACCCATATATATAACCCACCCCAGGGTTATACTCATTCACAGGCTCTGGGTCTTAACCTTTTCCCATCCCAGGGGTTTTAGGACAAGACCTACAGGGAGACAGCAAAGCAGCAGCAGGACACTGGGCAGACATTTTGGAGGTGGCATGGCCATGGGGACCTACTGTGGGCAGCACCCTGTTCCTAGCTCTACCCCACCCTGGGCTAAGGGCAGGCCTTACCTGATCACGGTGGGGAGGATCTCACTGGCAAAGAAGGTACTTAGCACAGACATAGCCTGGGAGGCCAGGAGCCCCAGTGCAGAGAGAAACACCACTGTCTGGATTGACAGATCTGGGAGGAAATGGGAAAGGCCTTGGAGCCATTGCTCACCATACCAGGCCCCTCCCAGCCCTCACTAACCATCTACAGCCCAGGAGAGGGGGGTTCCTTCCCCAGCCCCTTCCCTGGAGTGACTGGCACAGGAGCTTGGCTCTCTCCAGTCACAATCTGGTCCCTGCTCAAGGCCCTTCGTAACATGTCCAACTCCCAGCCCACACTCCATCTCCTCCAGCTGGGAAGCCTTCCCCAATCATGCCACCTGGCACTGACCTCTCCCTTGTTTGAATCTGGGGATCACTAGACTCAGTGTCAAAGGAATACAGGTTTGGAGCTGGAAGGGCCCTAAGAAAGGATCTTGTCTGATCACTTTATGATAAGAAAGCCTAGAAAAATTAAGGTCATGTGTCTAATAATAATGGTAGTGATAACAGCCAGCATCTGGATTGTGCTTTGAGGTTTACAAAGGACCTCATTTGATTCTCACAACTTTGGGAGAGAGGTGCTATAATTATCCCCATTTCACAGATAAGGAAACTGAGGCCGAGATTTGCCCAGGGTCACAAAGCTAGCATCAGAGGTGGGATCAGACTCAGGTCTTCCTGACTCCAGGTTCAGCACTATACACTGCACTCCTAGCTCAAGGTTACACAGAGAACAGTGGCAGAGCTTTAATGTGAGCCCCGTGCCCTGGTCCCCCATCCGGCACACTCTGCAGGACATCACACTGCTCTGTGATTTCAACTGTGTACTCCGAATTCCTCACCTAGACAAAACCCCATAAGGGAAAGGAGCCAATGGAAAGAATGTTGAACTGGGAGGGGAGGAGTTCTGAGAGCCCTGGCTGACTGTGTAACCTTAGACAAACTCCCCTCTCTGGGGATTCTCCATCTCTGAACTAGGGGTGGGAATGGGTGGGGATGAATTTCTTCCAGCCTGGAGATTCTATTACCTGCTCACCACCCACACCACCCCCCCAGACCCTGCCTCTGCCCCTAAGGCCCAGCTTTCCTCTTACACTGGTCAAGGGAGAGAAGGATAAGGGAGGCCAAGCTAGTGAGGACGGTCCACAGGAGCAGACTAGCCCGGCGGCCATAGCACCGGGCCATCAGGATCAGCAGGAGGATGGCAGCTCCCTCCAGCCCAGCCAGCAAGAAGCAGGGCAGGTAGAAGTGCGGTAGATAGGGGGTCAGGTTCTGCGTAAAGCTGTACTGGATGCCATTTCCCAGCAACCTATGAAGGGAAGGAGGCAGGGTGAGGCCCGGAGGGGGCAGAACCAACTCAGGCCTAGGAGGACACTGAGGCTGTTGACCAGGGGGGAAGAAAGAGAAGGGCCCTCAGAAGTCGTCCTGGCCCTGGGCTCATGAACCTGCATAGGGAAAACATAACATGCTTCTTTTCACCAAGCTTTGGTTTCCTTTTGGTTTCCCTGTGTATTTCATTTTGTGCATTTAAAAGCATTATTCTGAGAAAGGCTATTCAGGCTCCACCAGACTAGCACATGGACTTGGCTCTCAGTCATCTTGATCTAATCCCTGCTCAAGGCCCTTCCTACTAGGCCCCACTCCCAGGCTCCTCTGGGAAGTTTTCCTCAATGATTCCAGCCGTCACTGACCTCTCCCTTATCTGAATTTGGAGATCGCTTAGAGTCAATATCTCCAGGACACACAAAAGCTTGACAACTCCTACACTTGAAGAGATGACATTTCCAAGGGATAGTCAGGGAGCCTTTGCTTGAAGACTTCCCATGAAGGGGGCTCACTATCTCCCAAGACTGCCCCATCCCACTTCAGGCCTGTCCTAATTGTCAGAATGTTTTTTTTCTTTACACTGAACTTACCTTGGTGTCTCTGCAAGACAAGGAAGGGTCCCAGCAAGGCCATAAAAGGTAGAAGCACCCAGGGAGGGTAGGGCATAACTCCCAATTACATAGTAATTTACCGTTCATTAAGTGCTACCTTCACAGCTACCCTTTTGGAGAGAAGGGCAGGGGATTATCATCCCCATTTTATAGAAGAGATAGCTGAGGCCAGGAGAGGTAGAGACCCACAGAGATGCCTGACTCCTGCCCACAGACACTACAGCCCAGCACCCTCATGGGCCTCCCCAACTTCCTGCTTTGACGTGGTAGTTCCTTACGTGGTGAAGGCCAGAATGAGAATGTTTCTCCAGATGAGCTGAGTGTTGCAGACCTCACAGATGGAGTGGTAATGGGGCAAGGCCTTACTCTCAGACAACCCGTCTAACTCTGTGGGTGTAAGGAAAAGAAAGCATTAACTGAGCCCGGTCCAGCTCAGAGGAAGACAAGAAAAGGCAGAGAAAGAACAACCCCAGCCACCCCACCTGATCCCCCCAGGGAGGGGTTGTGGTGGACCACTGAGGAACAGATGCCCTGGTATCCCAGGCATGAAATACCCAGGAACAGTCCACTAGAAGAACTCAGTACATATTATCTACACACACACACACACACACACACACACACACACACACACACACACACAGAGTGTTCCTCTGTCGTGGCTTCTCATGATTGATGGGATTCTGCCCTAATTCCTCAGCCTGGCATTCAATGCCTTTCTACAAACTCACTGCCTTTGTCAGCCTGACTTCTCTCTAAATACACCCCTGTACATTCCTGCTTCCAGAGACCGAGAGGGTCGTGGCCTTTGAGTCCCCAGTTTCTGGCAGTTTCTCCAATATAAGATGTGCTTAATAAATGTTGGGAAGTTTTGAACACCTAAATGCCCTTCCTATGCCTTTCCCTGCCCAGATGTCCCTCAAGTCCCATTTCCAGGAGCATCATCACATTGTAATTTAATTTCTACAGCTCTTTAAGCTTTAGCTAGGTGGCACAGTGGATAGAGTGCTGGACCCGGAGTTAGAAAGACCTGAGTTCAAATCCAGCCTCAGATACTTACCAGATGTATGACCCTGAGTAAGTCACTTAATTTTGTCTGCCTCAGTTTACTAAACCATAAAATGGAGGTTCTAATAGCACGGAATTCTCAGGGTAGTTGTGAGGAACAAAGGAAGTATTTGTAACGAGCTTTGCAAAAATTAAAGCATTCTCTAAATTCTAGTCATTCTTAATAGCTAACATCTTTATTCTGGGGGCAGCTAGGTGGCACAGTGGATAGAGTGCTAGGCCTGGAATCAGGAAGACCTGAGTTCAAATTTGACCTCAGACACTTACTAGCTGTGTGACCCTGGGCAAGTCACCTAACACTGTTTACCTCAGTTTCCTCATCTGTAAAATGAGTTAGAGAAGGAAATGGCAAACCACTCCAATATTTTTTCCAAGAAAACCCCAAATGGGCTCACAAAGAGTCTGAAATGACTGACCAACAACATTTTTATTCTGCTTTAAGGTCTTCAAAACACTTGACATAATAATCTCATTTGAGGTCCTCATTGGGGGTTCTATTGGGGGTAGTACAAACATTAATGTTCCCATTTTATAGATGGGAAAAACTGCAGCTCAGAGAAGCTAAGGGAGTGACCTGCCCAGGATCACACGACTGGTAAGGGGCAAAGGGGAGACATGAAGTTTGGCTCTCCTGAGGTTGTAGCTAAGCTTTAGAGCTTAAAAAGATCTAAGTTTTCTTGGGATCTTTTGCTTCTACACCCAAGTCCTCTGTAGAGACCAGACTCCCCCTTTCCACACACACAAGGAGCCTTCCCTTATAACAAAAAAAAATTAGCAATGCCAAAACCATCTGACATTGGAAACTTCCCTGATGATGTATGCACCATTCCATCCCTCTGGCCCCCCACCTCTCCAAGGAAAGAAAAGAGGCCTTTCCATTTTCTCCAGGGAAATAGGCAGTTCTTTAGTTGCCTGCCAGCCTTCATTTTCGTGTTTTTTATCTTTCTCACTGGGGTCCTTGCAGATTTGAGGAGCTCTTTCTTCATATGGTCCTTCTTGATTAACTCCAGGCAGTATGGTGCAGAGATCAATTGACTGGGAGTTGGAACAGCTGGGTTCAAGGCCTTGGGCTAGCTGCTTAATGTCTCTGACCCTGTTTCCTCAACAACCAAATGGGATTCCTGATTCTTGCTCTGCATACCTCCCTAGGCTTCCATGAGAATCATAGGAGATAAGGTGTGTCAACGGGCTTTGTAAATGACAATACCAATAACACAGCTTTGCAACAAACCACCCTCGTGGGTAAGTGTTATAGGTATTAGCATCCTTATTTGTAAAACAGGGCCACAGGAACCAGAAGAGAAGAGCTTTGCCCTGGGGGCCCACCAATGAAGCTTCTGGGTCTTCTGCACCCCAGAGTCCAGCTCTGTATTCACTCCTTAGACAACCAGGCAGCTCACCTCTGGCCATTCCTGGTACTCAGGAGCCACCACATCCGAAGTAAGCTCCACCTCCAGAGACCCTGGACGTGCTTAGCCTGGGTTCTCTCCCCCTGTTCCTCCTGCCTGAATGCCCAGAGAGGCTCTTCTCCCTGAAACTCACCTATCCATCCATCCACCCACCCACCCATTTCACCCATCCACCCAAAAAATATTAATGCCAACCATGGGATGATTGGTGTGAAGCTAAGACAAAATAACGCGTGCTAAATCCCTTTGTAAAGCAATATATAAATGTCAATTATTATTAATTATTGCTATTATGGGCCAGGTTCTGCACTAGGAGTTGAGAATAAGGACAAAATGAAAATAATCCTCAAGCATTATCTTCTGCAGGGTGGGGAGGGGGGAGGAACAGGGAATGACACATACACATATAATACTGTATGTGTGTATATAGTATAGGCATGTATATATGTGTGTATAGTATGTGGTTTGTATATGTGAATATATACACATATGTATGTGTACAGTATATGCATGTATGTGTACGTAATATATGTATTATATATATAGTATGTGGCTGTATGAATATATACATTTATGTGTGTGCATATGCAAAGTGAAGACAAAGTCATTCTTTTGGAGGGATAGAGAAGGATCAAGAGACATTGTATAGAAACTAGGAACTCTCAGACGTGAGGAGGAAGTGCATTCCTGGCGTGGGGACCAGACGATGCAAAGGTGTGGAGATGAGAGATGAAGAAGGAACAATTTAGGGCGAGAGTTCTCACCTGCAGCCAGAGTAGCCTCCTCAGAGGTGGAGTCCTCAGGTTTGAGCTCCGACCCTGCCAAGTGCCACAGGATGTCCTTGGCTCTGCCAGGCTGTTGAGTGGCCACCAGCCATCGGGGGGACTCTGGGAACAGGGAAGGAAATCTGCAAGTACATGCCACAGAGGACAGGGTTTTGTTCAAGCTCCTCCCAGCCTTGGGGTTCCTGGAGCTGCTCCCACCTCACCCCACCAGGGGCCCTGTTACACTAGGTAAAGCCACAGGGATCCAGGATGCCCAAGTCCAGCTCAAACAAGACAGGTTTACTGCAGGAAACTTCATTAAGAAACAAGGTCAGAGCCTTGGGAATTCCCCTGTCTTGTCCCACTGTACCTAACAGTCTGTTTCCTGGACTTTTAGAACTAGAAGATGTTAGACTTAAAAGTCAGTAAGAACTCTGTTCAAATCCTGCCTCAAACCCTTACTGAGTGACCCTGCCCAAGTCACTTAACCTAAGCTTCTACAAATCCTTTCTAAGATAAGGGGGTTGGATCTGCCCATCTCCGTGGTCCTTTCTGGTGCTAAATCTATAATTCTGTGATCTTGTCCATTCATCAAGGTCCACCAGAGGTGGACAGCAAGCCCTGGGTAAATTTTCCTGAAGCTCAGTTTCCTCCTCTATAAAATGAGGTTCCTTCTAGCTCTGAATCCATGACTCTATGACAGAGTGGTACATCACTCAATCAACAAATACTTCTTAAGAGCCTACTGTGTGCTAGGCACTGCACTCAACCCCAGAAAGACAAATAATATGAGATAATCTCTACTCACAAGGAACTCTTTTGAATGAGGGGGAGAATCAGGATACACACAGATACACATGAAATAAAAATAAAAACAAGGAAGTGAAGAAGATGGCGTTTGGGGGGCTCAGGAAAGGCTGATCTAGCTGAGATGTGAGGAGGGTGTGAAGCAAGGGGCCAGCTGTGTGAGGGGAAACAGGATTACAGGTGAGGTGCCGTGACCTAGCAACTGCTTAGCTCTGTGAGGTGAGGGAGAGGGAGCGCTGAGAAGAACAGAGGCAGGGAGGATGGCAGTGCCTTTGACAGAGATGGGTTAGTCTGGAAGAGGGCTGGGTCTCGGGGGGAGAATGAGTTCTGTCTGGGACATTTTGCACTGCTGATGTCCCCAGGACACCCCCTTTGGCAATTGATGATGTGGGACTGAAACTCAGGGGAGAGACTGGGGCTGGATGTATCAACAACCATAGAAATGGTCATTAAACCTTGGAGACAGATGGAGACGGGACGAGACAAGAAGAGGAAATCTGGTTCAGAGCCTTGGGAAACATCCACATTAATGGGGACCTGATGTGGGTGAACCAGTAAAGGAGAATAGGAAGGAGGCCACAGACAAGTAGAAGGAAAACCAGGAGAGAATAATGTCATTAAAACCCACAGAAGAAAGGGAGTCTATACGGGAGGGAAATCAGCAGGGCCAGATGCAACAGGTAGGTGGACAAAGCAGGAAGCCTGGAAAAACCCATCAGGTTGGGCAACCAAGAGATCACTGGTAACTTCAGAGGGAGCATATTCAATCACATGATGAAATCAGGAATCAGATTACAAAGGACCAAGAAGATGGTGAAAGGAGAGGAAATGAGAGCAGTGCTTTTCTAGGAGTTTGGCTGAAGATAAGAGAAATCTAGGACAACATCTCAAAGAGACAGTAGAGTCTAGTGAAGGCTTTTTAAGGACGAGGTTTAGAAATGTTTGAAGACAGCAGGGAAGGACCCCACAGACAGGGAGAGATGGGAAGTAAGTCAGAAGTGCTAGAGATGGGATGGACACAGGCAGAGGGGCTGGCCTTGGCCATGCAAAGGGCCACTTCGCTGACACGAACTGGGGAGAAGGAGGAGAGGATGGGAGATGGGTCAGATAGTTCTGAAATCAAAGAAAGGAAGAAGAGAAAGCTCAGATGAAATCCCCCTTCCATTTTCTCAATCAAATAAGTGAGGTCCTTGCCTGTGAGAGGGGAGAGAGATGTGAGAGGCTTGAGAAGAGAGGGAAAGATCTGGAAAAACTCTTGTGAAGAGAGAGATGGTCAGGCCTGAATTAGAATAGAGAGAGGATGGCCTTGCTGGAATGAGGGCCCAGCTGAAGTTGGCTTCCCTGGGTACACTGCGTGCCCCATCAAGGCAGAACACAGTGGTGGGCTTCATTCATGACACTTCTTTGAGTAGCATCACACAGAGGAACAGAGAAGGCAGATGGAGGAGCGGGAGCCTGAGGAGTGACCCAGGACTGAAGCATGCAAGGAATTGGAAAGAGGGAAGCATGTAGAGTTGAAATGGCTGACAATGGGGACAAGACTAGAAAGGGAGAAAAGTCACCAGGGAGTAGGGGGCTGAGGCGGGACAGAGGAATGGGGGGAATGGAAGTCTCAAGGAGCGCAAAGAGTGCTAAGGCATGGGAAGGCATGGAATGATGGGAGGTTACAGTCAGACCTGGATGCCAAGAGTACTTAATGAGAGTGATGGGGAGAGCCAGCATGTGGTGAAATCCTATAACTCTTTTTTTTTTAATTTGCTTTTGGAGGGGGGAGGGCAGGGCATTTGGGGTTAAGTGACTTGCCCAAGGTCACATAGCTAGTAAGTGTTAAGTGTCTGAGGTCAGATTTGAACTCAGGTCCTCCTGACTCTGCCACCTGAGCACCCCGCCATGACTGACTCTCAGAGCCAGCATGCTGTATAGGCTCCCGGGTTATCTCCTTCCATCCTCACAGCAATCTTGGGACCAAGGTGTGGTCACTATCTCCACTTTACAGATTAGGGATAGAAGCTAAGAGATCTGGTGATGATAACTAGGGAGCTTTGTCTAGTGTTTGTTTGTTTGTTTTTTAAAGGAAGGCTTGCAAAGCACTTTACAAATATTATTTCACTTGATACTCCTCACAACTCTGGGACATAGGCACCAATATTATTCCCATTTTACAGATGAGGAAACTGAGGCAGAGATGTTAAGTGATTTGTCCAGGGTCACACAGCTAGAAAGTGTCTGAGGCAGGGGTTGAATTCAGATCTTCCTGATTCCAGATCCAACACGATCCACTTTTTCCACCCAGTTGCCTACCAAAAGGTCACATCCTTCTGGGGGTATTGGGGAAGGCTTCATGGGAAAGATGGCCCCAGATGGGCCACAAGGGTGGGCAGTAGTGGTAAGAGCATGACCCCAGATTGGAAAGAAGGGAGCTGCGGGTTAGCCCTTCTGACCCTCAGCTTCCTCATCTGTGAAATGGGCATACTGCTAGTCATACCACTTACCTCACAGGGTTTGGGGATGAAAGTGCTTTGTCAACCTTAAGACACCATAGAAATGGGAATTATTATGATCATAGATAAGGAAATGAAGGAAAACCCAGAGAGAGGAATCATCAGGCCTGGGACTAGAGCCAAGGTCACCAGCCTCCTAGTTCAGCAGCCTCTCCTAGCTCCAGCCCAAAAGCCTGAGAACTTCAATGTCTGCCACCCCAGGGTGGAGGGAGGTCAGCAGCCTTGAAAGGCACTCACCCCCAGAAGAACAGCACCAGGCCCAGGACAAGGGTCACCAGCCCCTGCAGGAACCTCCAGTCTTGACATATAGCCGCCAGCCCTGGCAGTAGGATCGTCCCAGCGACAAAGAAGAGGCCAGCCACCATGGAGAGCAGGAAGCGATGGTTGGGGTCACAAAGCTCCAGCCCTGCCAGGATGGATGAATGCGTGGATGGGGAGATAATACCAAGGGGGGCGTCCAGGGATCAGGGACAGCTTGGCCTCCTTGGGAATCCACTTTGGCATTCCCCTTTCCCTCGTGAGCTTCCTGAATCAAGCAGTGACCTCCCCAACTTGGGCCCCACTTAGCCCCCAACATTCTCACTCTCCCGGGACAGACGTGCTGTGATCTCCATTCCCGGAGGGATCTTGCAACATCAGCTCCAGGAACACTTACTCCTGTGGGCAAACACTCGAGCTCACTGGGCAAACAGAAGAGGCATTCCCACCTTCTGCCCATGCCTCAAGAGGCCCAATCCCCCCCCCCCATCCTCTCCCACACTATACATGAAGCTGCTTCTCCCCTTTGCTTTCTGGCCTCTTTCCAGTCACCGGCACTCCCACCCCCTATTCTCACTGTGGCATACCCTTCAGCATGGCCCCGATACCAATTCTGCCCCGGTAACCAAGCACCTTTCTTTTCTGAGATCTACCTCAACTTACCAGGCAGGCAGCTACCAAAAATAAGGTCCTGACATGTCCTCCAAGTGGAAAGGGCTAAAGGTCCATAAGGGAAGAGAGAGGTAACATGGGCACAGGCACCCCGATTCCCTGGTCTTGGCCCAAGGATTGGGGGCTGGGGGAAGCCTGAAGGTTCTAGATCACCCATATCTCTTTCTAGAGCATTGAGGTTTACAAAGTGCTCTCCTCACAGCAAAGCTGGGAGGAATGCATCTGCCCTTTCCCCCAGTAGAACTTAAGAGCCTTGAAGGCAGGGACCACTCCTTTGTTGGCTCTGTATCCTCAGAGCCCAGGGCAGCAGGTGCTTAGGAAAGGACACAGAGTGTGGTGGGTTAAATCTTGCCTCAGACACACCAGCTGTATATACAGCTGGGCAAGCCACAGAAGCGCTCTGTGCTTCTGTTTCCTAATCTATAAAATGATCCTCCAATGCCCTTCTAGCTCCGAATCTATGACTTTATTGAATAGGGCAAGAAGGACAGGCTTCATTTTAGAGATGAGGGAAGTGGGGTCCAGACTTGCATTGTTTGTCCAAGGTCACAGGGGTGCCACTTGAACCCCAGTGTCCTGACTGCAGGCCCAATGGCCTTGCTTTTACACTATTCTGTCTTCCAAATCATGGATCAGGTGGGGTGGACTCTCTACTCCCCTGATACTCACGGGCCACGTAGAGGGAGAGGAAAGCACCAGCCAGGGCAGCCCCATAGGGCAGCCTCAGGGACAGCAGCATGGGGTAGCTGACCGCCAGGGCCACCCCACTTCCCAGCACTGTGGCCAGAGCCAGGGAGGTCACAAAAATGGCTCGCCGGCCAAACCTGCAGACACAAAGGGTTGGTGAGAGAAGGCCAGGGAAAGAAAGGGAGATCTAGCCATTGGGGGTGCCAGCTAAGATGGTGGAGGGCATAGATGCCCTGGGGGAAATCATCATGCCTGACAGCATTCAGTGCCATGGGAACCCACAGAATGAGAAGGGAAGGTGGATCCTAGAAGGAAGGAAGGAGAGGGGTAAGGGCAGGGACCCTTACCGGTCACAGGCTGAGCCTAGGGTCACACAGCCCAACAGCCAGCCCAAAAGGTAACTCATCTGCTCCAGGGGCACCTTCCATCCATCCCCACATACCAGATTCCACTGTAGGAGAACACAGAGGACCCACCTGTAATGGTCACAGGGTAACTGTTCTCCATTTCCCCCAGACCCACAGGCAACACAGGGCTAGACACTATCTCATCCCCATTTTCCCCAGTGGGAAAATAATCCCAAAGCCTAGGAGCTGGATAGGACTTTAAAAAAAACATCTCGTTCAGCGACATGCTTATGGTCCCATCTCCTGCCTCACAGTCGATTACCCTCTCCAACTATACATCGACACCGTTCCCCCACCTAACCCAAACGCCCATCTAGCATGCTGGAGTCAAGGTCGGACCAGGTGATTTCCCCAAATTTACTCAGCTCTCTCCCGCTCCCCGCCCCATTCTGGAACCCAAAGGTGGTATCTGAGGCCGACCTCAACCCAACAGGACCCCCAGAGCTGTAGTCTGAGGTGGGAGTCTCAGGCTGAGAGGAAGTGGAGGAGAGGAAAAGAAGGATAGAGAGGGAAAAGAGTGAAAGAAGGTAGGGGGAAGAGGAAGAGGGAGAGGACAGTCCCTCCCATCACTGAATCTGAGTTGGAGAGTCCTGAGAGAGGTCGTCCTTCTAGTCCCCCCTGAACAAGGAACCTGTCTACAATACCCCAACAATGTGTCATCCAGGGTCCACCTGAAAACTCCCAGTGAGGAGCCCCTACCCCCTAAACACTACTTACTATCGGCTCTTAGGAAGTTGTTTTTCCCCCCTGATATTAAACAGTACCCGGCAGCCTTCAAATACCTGAAGGCTCTGCCGAATACTAAACACGACCACCAGCCCGTAAAGTCCTGGTCTCTCTAACTGACCTAGGGCCCTTGAGCCCTGCCTCAACACAATATTGGGCCCTGGTCTCTTACAGCAGACCCACTGGATTTGAGCCTCTGGACATCTCTGGACTTTGAGGCAGGTTCGGGACCAAGAAGCTGGCCTCGAATCCCTGCTTACTAACTGCAGGACCCTGGGTAGGTCACTTCCCTCGGCTTCCTTCTCTGGTAAATGAAGAGAGAGGTCCAGGAGACGCCTCCGTTTCCCCTCGGGGCTCCGCACCTGGGTGACTGGGGTGCGCAGGAGGCCGGCGGCGGGCCGCGCGAAGCTCCAGCCGCGGGTGCAGGGCCCGGTGCCGTTGGGCTCGGGGCCCGGGCCCGGGTAGCGGAGCAGCAGGCAGGGGCTCCAACCGCTCGCGGGCGGCGGCAGGCGCGGGAGGCTGGCGTTGAGCAGCGCCGGGCCGGCCAGGGGGCGCAGCTCCGGGGGCAGCAGCGCCGGGTCGGGCCGGCAGTGGTGAGCGGGCGGCGCCGGGAACAGAAGCACCTCGGAGCTCAGCGCCAGCGCAAGGGCCACGTTGGGCAGCCAGGAGGCGGCGGCCAGAAGCCGGAGCTGGCGGCCCCAGGTGCGCAGCGCGAACACCCGGCGAGCGTCCAAGTCCATGGCCCGAGCGGAGCAGCTGTGGCAAAGACCGCCTGCAAGCCGGCCCAAGGTGCGCAGGGCTGGGCGGGGCTGAGCGGGGCTGAGGGAGGGGAGGGACCTGGAGGGGCGGGGCAGGGTGGAGTAGAATGAGGGGAGGGGCCTGGAGGGAAGGGGCGGGGCAGAGGGCGGGGCGGGGCAGAATGGAGCAGAAGGAGGGGAGGGGCCTGGAGGGAAGGGGCGGGGCGGATTAGAGGGAGGGGAGGGGCCTGGAGGGGCCGGGTGGGGCGGGGTATGCCCTAGAAGGGAGGGACAGGGAGGGATAGAGGGAGGAGAGAGGCCTGGAGGGAAGGGGCAGGGCGGGGCAGGGGCAGGACAGAGGGAGGGGAGGGACCTGGAAAGGCAGAGGGAGAGTGAGGGAGGGGTGCCAACCCCCACCCCTACCCCAAGCCTGAGCTTTAAAAGGCTCACGCCAAGCCCTGCACAGGGTACTAGCTGGCTGCTGGGTCATCCTGATGCCCCCCATTTCAAGAACTAACCTTTAGCCACCCAAAAAAGCCCCAAGGCGGGACCTTGGACCTTGGTTCTCTTCCCTGACTCCCTCAGAGGTCCTAAGAAGCAGCTCCCCAGGGTGGTGGCCTGAGCCCTTAGCAGTGGGTCCTGGAACCCTGGGAGAGGAGGCCACAGGGCCTCAAGGAGCTTACAGTGAATCTGAGCTGGAAGGGACCTCGGGAAGCCTCTCAGCCTACACTCTACCTTGTGGGGGAAAACCCTTTGGCAGTGGCACAGTAGAAAGTCAGTGGCAGAAGGTCCTTTGGCTCCATAGAGCCCAGTGATGAAAGCTGGTTGCATACCCTGGAAAAGGTCCTGAAGAGGCTACGTTGCCTTCCTGAATGGCAGTTGGATGAGGAGGAACGCTGGGCGGGGAAGCTGGAGGGGGGCGCCACTGGAGGGATGCCTGACTCAGCTTAGGCGCCTTCCAACCCAGTTTCTTTGACCTTTGCGATGGTTCCCCTCCCTTTATTAAGGGAGAAGCCTGGGCCCAAAGGCCGAGAAGTGACCTGTCCAAGGAAGGAAAGGAGCATTTATTAAGCACTATGTGCCCAGCAGTGCTGGGCCCTTTATAAGTATTCTCTTATTTGAGACTCATACAACCCTAGAAGGTAGATGCTCTCATTAACCCATTTTACAGTTGGGGAAACTGAAGCAAACCCTGTGCCCGGGGTTTCTTTACAGGTTGCTTCATATGGTCAGTATCTGAAGCTGGATTCGAACACAGATCTTCCTGACTGGGCCCAGTGCTCCAGCCAGCACACTACCTAGCTAGCTCAAGGCTGTCCAAGGCTAAACTCTGGTTGCTGAGGCTGGAGCCCAGAGGATAAGCCTTTAGGAGAGTTGGGAATTCCAGCAAAAACTACTTGCAAACCCCTTGTCAGGGAAGCTGTAGAAGGGCTTTTTATTCCTGCATGGACTTCCTTTCTCTGGGTCCTTTCCAGCTCTGGGCTCCCCTGATCAGCATGGTCACAGGAAAAACACCAGATTTGAAATCAGAGGACTGGAGTTCACATATGGATTATCCCCCTTGTTACCTGTGTGTGTGTGACCTTGGGAAGGTTAGTCCATGTATCAGCTATACTTTCGTCATCTGAAAAGTGGGGAGATTAGGACAAAAGGAGTGTGAACCAAGAGCCAACATGAAGATGCTGGGACGCATCCTCTCTCCCCACCCTACCCACCTCCTTTATCCTCAAAACCTCCTTCCTTCGAAACAGGCAAGCTATTTGAAGATCTGGAGGCAGCAGCAGCTCGGGGATAGAGCCGGGGGTCAGGACACCTGAGTTCTAACTCTGACACTGGCTTTGTGTGGCCTTGGGCAAGTCACTTCTCTTTGACCCTTGGGAGAAGAAACCTGGATTCTAGCCCCACTCTGCCAGAAACTTGTGTTACCTCAGACCAGTTTCCCTAGCCTCTTGGGTCAGAGTGTGTCCATTGATCAAGTGTGGTGTAGTGAGTGAGCCATTGAACTCAGAGGCAGAAAAACCATGGTTTAAATCTTGCTTCAGACACTTACTAGTTGTATAATAAGTCTATGCCTGGCACTTGGTAAATAATAATAAATGTTGACATGTTGACTGACTGTGCCTCAGTTTGCTCCTCTGTAAAGTGAAGTAGTTGAATTTGGTGACCTCTAAGCTCCTTTTCCAATTCTAAATCTGACATGACATAATCCTATATGAAAGTATACATGTCTGTGATTATTTCCAAAAAAGTAATGGGCAGCAAAGACAAACTGTGCTTGTTTCCCAGTTTTCCGCGGAGCTGGTCCTGGAGTTGGAGGATCTTTTCTTTGAAATTCACGATTCTCACCCAATCTGATGAGATGGATATACTCAGATATGGATTTCAGTAATTCTGGGTATGAAACCTTGACCTACCTGCTGTGATATGTGGTGTGCTGCTGCCACCTGGTGGTCAACTAGGATATGAACGAGTAACCGTCCCAAATTGGCTTCTCCACTCCATTCCATCACAGGATAGTCAGGAAGGACTGGGCAAAAAGGGGTTTGTGACTCATTGCAGCTGGAGCTGGGGAAATGAATTCATATGCTCAGGGTGAATGTTGAAGAGGATGTGGAAAAATTGGGGCACTAACTCATTGTTGGTGGAATTGTGAAATGATCCAACCACTCCAGTATCTTTGCCAAGAAAACTCCTAATGGGGTCATGAAGAGTTGGACTGAACAAAAACATTATAAAACACTTTACCGTCCTTGTGCAGATGCCCACCTTACACCTGGACTATTGCAGTCACTGCTGGTGGATCTGCCTGCCTCAAGTCTTCCCCTACACCAAACAGGTACCAAAGTGGTTTTCTTAAATTCAGATCTGATCATGTCACCCACCTACTCAATAAACTCTATTGGTTTCCTATGCCTCCAGGTACAAATACAAAATGCTCTTTGGCATTCAAAGCCCTTCATAACCTAACCCCCTTTCCAGTCTTCTTACACTACAGCTTACTCCCTGATAGGCACTCTGATGCAGTGACCTGGCCTCTTGGTTATTTCGGAAGCAAGACCCTCCATCTCTTAGCTCTGCCATTCTTTATGGCTGTTCCCCATTCATTCCTGGAATGTTCTCCCTCCCTGCTCTGACCACTGCCCTCCCTGGCTTCCTCTAAGTCCCAACTCAAATTCCACCTTTTACCAGAAGCCTGTGCCAAACCCTCCTAATTCCAGTGCTTGCCCTCTGTTCCTTTCCGATATAGAGCTTGCTTTGTATCGGAAGATTGTAAGCTCCTTGAGGGCAGGGACTGTGTTTTAACTCTTTTTGCATCCTTAGCACCATGATGCTTGGCTCATGGTAGGCACTTAGTAAATGTTTATGGAATTAAACTTTACCACCCTGTGAGAGAGCTATTCCAAGCATTATCATCAACCCTCTTTCACATAATAGCCAGCATTTCTATATCCGCTTTAAGGTTTGCAAAATACTCTACAAATGTCTCATTTATCCTCACAACATTCCTGGGAGATAGATGCAATTTTTACCCCTAATTCACAGATGAGGAAGCTACATGACCACAGTCACAAAGCTAAGTGTCGAAGTCAGATTGGAACTCAGGTCCTCCTGACTTCAGTTTCAACATATCAGACTGTCTAGCTGTCCTAGGTGTTAACGGGAAGGGTTTGGGTTTGTTTTTTTAAGTAAAATAAGCATTTCCATAACATAGTACAGTAAAAAAAAAAAGATGATTGGACACGAAGGTGCAAATCTACTATGCACAAGTTGCTATTCCTTTCAAATATACAACAAAATTATCATGCAAAATTCTTTTTTTTCCTTTTTTTCTTCTCCCTCCCCCCCACCCCGGTACTAGAGATGGCTACCATCAGACACAAATAGGTATATATATATATATATATATATATATATATATATATATATATATATATATATGTATGTATGTATGTATGTATATTTATATACCTCCTACTACCTTTTGAGTCTTCTTATGCCTTACCCTTATGAATTTTGTCATCCAATAACACCTGCCTCCTTGCTGTTTCTTGAACAAAACATCCTGTCTCCAGACAACCATGACTTTTGTCCCCTGTGCCTAGAATGTTATCCCTCCTCATCATCACCTCCTGTATATATACACACATGTATGTGTGTATATATAATTCTAACCAGGTGATGCAGTGGATAGAGTAATACACCAGTCCTGGAGTCAAGAGGACCTAAGTTCAAATTCAGCTTCAGACACTTACTAGCTGTGAGAACCTGGGCAAGTCACATAACTATAATTGCCTCCAACAAATAAATAAACAAAACTGCTCCCTCCGAAGTTGCTAAGGGCAATGAAGACATTGCCACATCTCATGACCTTTTCTCAGTCCTTAGTCTTCTGCCTCTGACACCCTTGATGACCCTGTTCTTCCTGATAGTATCTTTATTACATATGTTCATGAGTCCTCTCTCCTGGTTTTCCTCTTACCTGTTTGACCATTCCTTTTTAGTCTCCTGGCGCTTCATCCAGGTCACACCTGATAGCCACAGATGCCCCCCAAGGCTCTGTCTTGGGCCCTCTTTTCCTTTTATACTTTTTCACTTGGTGTTCTCATCAGCTCCTAAGGATTCAATTATCATAGCTTTTTAATGGTTCTTAAATCTCTTTATTGAAACCAGCCCTAACCTCTCCTGACCTTCAGTCTTGCATCTCTGACTGCCTGTGGGACATTGGGAACTAGGTATCTCATGGACATCTTAAACCTAACATGTCCCAAACTAAACTCATTATCCTCCCCCACCCCACCAAACCTTTCTCATTACTGCCCAGCACATTGCCATCCTGAACATAACCCAAGTGTCAACCTCAAGTCCCCATTCTCTCTCACCCTCTATATCCAATTTATTGGCAAGGCCTGTCCATTTTAATCTCTCCACATACCCCACTCTTTCCTCTGACACTGCTGCCACCCTGGTACAGCCCCTCATGACCTCACACCTGAATACTAGCGAATGGTCGGTCTCCCTGCCTCCCCACTCCAGTCCACCTCCACTCGGCAGTCAAAAGTGATGTCCCTAAAGCACAAGTCTGATGGGGTCACCCTTCCTCCATTCAGTAGGCTCTAATGGCTCCTGATGACCTCCAGGATCGAATAAAAACCCTCTGTTAGGTGTGTTTGAAGCCAGATTCCATAACCTACCTCCCCCACTACCTTACCAGTCTTCTTATGCCTTACCCTTATGTATTCTGCTGTCCAGTGACACCTGCCTCCTTGCTGGATTTTTTGGGTTTTTTGCTTTTTGGAGGGGGTAGGCAGGGCAGTTGGAGTTAAGTGACTTGTCCAAGGTCACACCTTGCTGTTTCTTGCACAAAACATTCTTCCTTCACACACCATGCCTTTTGGCCCCCATGCCTGGAATACCCTCCTTCCTCATCACCACCTCCTGGCTTCCCTGGCTTCCTCTAAGTCCCAACTAAAATTTTACCTTTTACAGGAAACTTTTCATAATTCCCTTTAATTCTAGTGCCTTTTTTCTATTGATAATGTCAAATTTATCCTGTTATAACCCGTTAGCACATAGAGATTGGATTTGGGTTTGTTTTTGCTACCTGTCATCCCCATTACATTGGCTCCCCTTTGAAGGCAGGGAATGTCTTTTGCTAATTACTATTGTAGAAGGGATTCTTCATCAGAGATTGTCTGGACAAGATGGTATCTGAGTTTCTATTCAGTTCTCAAATTCTGGTTTGTATTTCCACCACAGCATACACATTATTATATGATTATATATGCTTCCTGTTTTGATAAATTATTTGTTCCTGTTCTTCCTGAATTAAAAAAAATTTTTAATCAGCAAAAATCTGCCTTCTCTTCCTCCCACTCCAACTCCCTACCACCAACTGAGAATGAAAGAAAAACAAAACTGCTGTTATAAACATATACAATGAAAGAAAACGAATTTCCTCATTGGACACGTCCAGAAAATTGTATGTCTCATTCTTGAGTGCTTCACTTCTTTGTCAGGAGGTAGGTAACATGCTTCATCATTAGTCCTCTGGAATTGTGGTTGGTGATTACACCAGAGTTCATAATTATTTCAAAATAGTTTTGTCTTTATTATATTGTTGTCACTGTAAGTTTTTCTGATTCTGTTCTATTCACTCTATCAGATCATATAAGTCTTCTGAGGTTTCTCTGAAATCCTCTATTTTTTTTGTACATCTTTAGAATTTGTTTTGTTCAGGACTAATCCCTCTCTTAAACTACCCTCCCTCCAATTCCCCCTTCTCTCTTCTCTCTTTTCCCTTCTGTTTCCCTGTTGAATGGGATGTATTTTTGTACTCAGTTCTGTGTGTCTTCTTCCCTCTTTTGTCTAGTTCATATGTGAGGTTCAAGTGTCAGTTGCTTCCCCACCCCTCTTCTTTATTTGTATAGATGTCTATTTGTGCTCCTTGACTATGTGAGCTCGTTTTTCCAAACCTTCCTTTCCTTTCTATCCCCTAGTGTATTTCTCTTCCTCTTCCTTTCCATTCTTCTCTTAAGATCAATAAGATAGGGGCAGTTAGGTTGCACAGTAAATAGAGCACCAGCCCTGGATTCAGGATCTGAGTTAAAATCTGACCTTGGACTCTTAACATAAAACTAGCCGTGTGACCTTGAGCAAGTCACTTAATTCTAATTGCTCTACCTTCCCCCCTCCAAAAAGAAAAAAAAAGATCAATAAGATGTAATAGAACCTTGGCGTGGCTAGGTGGTGCAGTGAATAGAGGATTGGCCCTGGAGTCAGGAGAACCTGAGTTCAAATCCAGCCTCAGACACTTAACACAAAAACTAGCTGTGTGACCTTGGGCAAGTCACTTAACCCCAACTGCCCTTCAGAAAGAAAAAAAAAGTAACAGAACCACTCCCAGGCTTTTTGTCTATGTAGATTCCTTGTATGACCCCTGATGGTGATAGCATTTAGAAGATCTGTAGGTTTCCTGTTGGGAAAAAGTCCCAAAATACAGTAATAAGTGAAAAGCCATTAAAAAATTAAACTCTGTGAAAAGTAGAAGCCCAAATATGGTGACCTGTTAACAATCATAACTTAGATACTGAATCATATTTTAGTCACTGAGTCAAAATGTAAGATACTATGACCTATGAAAGTCAAAACAAGAATATTGGGACCTATATGTGAGCAGGACATGATTGATATGCACGCTTATGTTTGGGCATAATGTTGGCTTAACTCCCAAGTTCATTGCTAAGCAGAAAACCAAAAATATCCACCAATCAGTAGTGATGCACTCTCTAGCTCCTCTGCCCTTTTCTGTTTTCTATAATTACCATGGGGATTTTGGGGGTTCTTAGTGGGGATCAACTGAATGTCTAGCAGCCACCCCAGATTGCCCATGTTTGTAAGTATTCCTAATGATTGATTAAACTACTACATATCATCAATCTTGAGCTCTGTGACTTCTTCCTTTGATATCAAAAGAACACCCTGTGGTTATAGGGGACGTACAGAATTCCCTAAGTGGGGGAATTCCAGACCTTACAAAGTCACATGTATCATTTCCCCATATAAGAATATAAACGGTTTGTCCTTTTTCAATCTTTTGTTAGATTTTGTTCATGTGTACCTTTTTATGCTTCGCTTACCCGCAGTGTTTGAACTTCAAAGTTTCTACACAGTTTTGGTCTTTTCATTAGAAATGTTTGGAAGTCCTCTATTTTATTAAAGATCCTTTTTAGGATTATATTCAGTTTTACTGGGTAAATTTTCTTGACTGTAAGAACATACCCTTTGCTTTCTAAAAATAGTATTCTAAGCTCTCTACTTTATGGTGGGGAGTAAATCTTGTATGATCCTGATTATAATTCCTCAGTATTTGAATTATTTCTTTCTGACTGCTTGCAGCATTTTTTCTTTGATCTGAGGCTCTTGATTTTAGTTCTCAGGTTCTTGGGAATTTTGATTGGAGGACTCTTTCAGAAGTTTGGGTTGGTGGATTCTTTCTCTTTGCATATTGCCCTCTGGTTCTAAACAATCTGGGAAGTTTTATTTTAATATTTCTTGAAATACATTGTATAGGTTCTTGTTTTGGTCATAGTATCATTTGGTCAATGGTTCTTAAATTTCTTCTCCTCAATTTGTTTTCCAGGTCAGTTGTTTTTGCTATGAAATAACTTACATTTTCTTCTGCTTTTTTCAGTCTTTTGACTTTATTTTAATATTTCTTGTTGTCTTGTGGAGTCAGTGGTTTCTATTTGCTCTATTCTAGGCAAAGTTTTGTTATCTCTTTTGCAAAACCATTGATTCATTTTCTAATTCTTCTGTATCTAATTTCTTTTTCAATTTTTTTCTAGCATTCTCTTTTCACTGACAAAGGCATCTTTAACTCTTAAAAAAAGCTCTTGTTTAATACTTTCCATGAATTCTAGTTGAATTTTCGCCCATGCCATGTTGAGGTTTTGCTTATAGATGTTTTTGAGGTAATTGTCTCCTTCAAGGTATGTGTCTTGCACATCCCCATCACTATAATAGTTAATTATGGTGGGATTTTTTTTGTTTGCTCATTCTTTCAGCCTATTTTTATATTTCAGACTTAATGTTAGGGTCAGTCTCTATATTTCTGGAGGGAAGGTCTAGACTTGTCCTTCTTCTGCTTTCTTGGAGTGTTTCGTGTTGTGTGTTTGTTCTCAAGGACAGCTAAGGCTGAATATCTGCAAGTTTTTAATGCTTCCAAAGTGTTCTGATCCATGGCAAATCTGATCACTGCAATTTGGGACCTGAGTTTCAGTCTAAGCAACAGTAGACTACTGCTGAACTCAGCCCCTGTCAGCCAGCTGGGAAGCTTTGCTGGTTTAGTTAAAGAACTGCAGGTTCCTTCCTTTTCTGTGAATTTAAAAACATGTTTCAATGACTTCTTTCTCTCCTTTCCTCTTCCTTCCTTCCCTTTATTTCTTCCTCACTTTTTTCCTTTTCTTTTTCTTTCCTTTGCTTTTCCTTCCTTTCCTCTTTTCTTTATTTCTCTCTTTCTTTTCCTTACTTTCCTTTTGTTTTTGTATTATATATGGCACTGCTTATTTGTAAATGCATGGTACCTGGCACACAGTAGTTGCTATATAAAAACTTAGTCCCTTCTCTCTCCCCTCCAGTTTAATACTGAATGGAATCAACTCTAAGCAGGTGACAACCAGCATTGGTAGAAAGAATTCTCCATGCCAATGAAATTACAGATCTGATGCTTCCATTCCCTCCCTTCTCCCCCTTCCCAGACCAAGTAATAATAATAATAGACTTTCACAATGATGATCCTGACTCATCTTTTATATTTTTATAAATATTCATGGATTTCACTTAAATTGTTAGATTTATTGCCATATAATTGGGCAAAATAGCTCCTCAGAATTGCTTTAATTTCATCTTCATTGGTGGCAAATTCACCCTTTTCATTTTTGATACTAGTTATTTTATTTTCTCCTTTCTTTTTTTAAAGTCAAATTAACAAATGGTTTATCTATTTTGTTGGGTTTTCCATAAATCCAGTTCCTAGTTTTATTTATTAGTATAATGGTTTTCTTACTTTCAATTTTATTTATCATTTCTTTGACTTTTAGAATTTCCCAATTTGGTGTTTAATTGGAGATTTTTAATTTGTTCTTTTTCTGGGTTTTTGTTTTTTTAGTTTCATGTCCAGTTCACTGGTCTGCTCTTTCTCTATTTGTCTGAAATCATGATTGTTTCCCCTACTTTTTTTTAACTCCAATTGAGGCATGATAGATTCTGTTTCAGTCCCTTATTTTTACTCTGTGTGTGTGTTTCAAGTGTGTTTCTTGTAAATAGCATATCATTGGATTCTGATTTTTAATTCACCCTGCTATCCATTTCCATTTTATGGGTTATTTCATCCCATTTGTATTTATAGTTATGATAACTGACTGTGTATTTCTCTCCATCCTGCTTTTTTCCCTCTGGTTATCCTTTTCTCTCTCCTTCAGCTTTGTCCCTCCTCAAAAGTGTTTTACTTCTAATCATTGCTTTCCCCAACCTGCCCTCCTTTTCCCTTATCCTCCTCCTCTCCTACTTCCCTGTAGGATAAGATAGATCTCTATACCTAATTGAGTGCCTATGTTATTCCTTCTCTGAGCTAATTCCAATGAGTAAGGTTCAAGTGTTATCTGCTAACCGCCCCCCCCATTTCCCTGTACTGTAAAAGCTATTTTGCAACTCTTTTATGCAAGATCATTCACCCTAATCTACCTCTCTCTTCCCCCTTCTCCCAATGCACCCCTTTTTCTTACCCTTTATATTTTTTATATCATCCCATCATATTCAACTCATACCTATGCCTTCTATCTGTGTACACTCCTTCTAATTGCCCTAATAATGAGAAAGTTCTTAGAAATTACGAGTATCATCTTCCCATTTAGGAATGTAAATAGTTTAACCTTATTGAATCCTTTATGATTTCTCTTTCCTGTTAACCTTTTTTATGCTTCTCTTGAATCTTGTGTTTGAAAGTCAAATTTCCTTTTCAGCTCTAGTCTTTTCATCAGGAATGCTTGAAAGACCTCAATTTCATTAAAATTCCATTTTTACCACCAAAGGGTTATACTCAGTTTTGCAGGGCAGGTGATTCTTGGTTGTAATCCTAGCTCCTTTGCCCTTCAGTATATCATATTCCAATCCCTCTGATCCTTTAATATAGAAGTTGCTAAATCTTGTGTTATCCTGACTGTGGGTTCCATATTTGAATGTTTGCTTTCTAGTTGTTTGGCATATTTTCTCTTTGACCTGGGAGCTCTGGAATTTGGCTATAATATTCTTAGGGCTTTTCATTTTGTGATCTCTTTCAGGAGGTGATCTGTGGATTCTTCCAATTTCTATTTTACTCTCTGGTTCTAGGATATCAGGGTCATTTCCTGTGATAATTTCTTGAATATGATATCTAGGAGGATAGCCTTATACCTCTCTCTCTTTGAGGAGGGCAGACTTCCCTGCTTCTGGCCCCAATTTCCTGCTCCTCTTCTGGTAGGAATCAGTCCCCCTGGGAGAAGGATGGGGAAAGGAGATGCTAGAATTACCTAGGACCCAAATCTACCTCTCTGTAACTCTCCTGATTGGTGACTGACTCTATTAGACCACTATTTCTCAAACACACACACACACACACACACACACACACACACACACACCAGTTCTAAAACTATGAAACACAATCAAAACAGCTCCACCATTTTACCTGGACCTGGTCTATTCCCTTATGTTCCCACTCACCATTTCTATATCTTTTAGGACCAAAGTTCTCTCTTCTGGCTACCATTCTCCTATGCCTGTCATCTCCTCCATTAAAGTGCAATGTCTTGCCTTGAGGTCGAGGACTAACTGCTTTTGTTTTTGTACCTCCCGGGCTTAGCACAGTGTTTGGCACACAATAAGGTTTTTGATCAATACGGTGAGAGATGACTCACAGGGAAGTTTCCTCATTCCTTTGAACTCCCTGTTACATTCCTATCTCTTCTCCATACTTTGTAAACCAGTTCAGTCTGGTGAGTAACTCATGATTTCCCAGAAATGAGGTAATTTGAAAGAAAGCTATAATTCTGATTGGGCATTTCCAAGTTTGGTGAAAGGAAATACATAATGAAGGATTGAAACTGCTTTGCCCCAAATAGAAAGATTGTGAGCTTGCCTCACCTGCCAATTGGTGAGGTAGGACAGGTGTTAGAGGTGGAGTTAAGATCAGGACAAGAGAAGCCTGCAAACTTCCACATGCTGCACTCCCTGGCAGATGCCACTTGAGTGACAGGGGCAAAGCCCTTTCTCATGGGAAAGAATATAGACCTTTTCTGATCTCAGACTGTTGGGAGCATGCTTCCTGGACAATGAGCAGTTGCTGTGAGTGGGGAGAGAAGGACCTTTGCCTGAGGTAGCCTGTTCTGTTTTGAAGGCTTAAGAATGTGGTTGTTTACTACGTTAACTACATGTGCCAATTTCATAACTACTCTGATGGCTTTGACTTTCTGGTTTGGGGACTCAATTATTTGGTATTTTAATAAATGTTCTAGCTTTATCCCCCATATAGAAAGCCTGGTAAATTTTGTGATTAATAACCACATAAGCCTATTTATAATTGCCATAGGCATTGTGAATATTACATTGTTAATACACAGACTCAGACTCTGAACTCTTTCATCTCACACAATACCTTTTATTCATTCACCCATTGTTACCTCCGGGTCAAGCAGAATAATAAATCTAATTTTTCTATGAGATAGCCATTCAAGGATTGAAGTCATGTACCACTTAAGTCATCTCTTGGGTAAATATTCCCAACCTTCAAAAGACTTGGTCTTGAGGCCCTTCTCTATCCTGGTGGCTCCACTCTGGACACTGTTTAGCTTTTCAGTGTCCGTTCTAAAATATTCCTCCTACAACTGAACACAATATTTCAGATAAGGTCTGACCCAAGCAAAAGATAGTGAAATGATCCTATTCCTAGACATTACCCCGACATTAGCTTTTTTGAATACCAGGCCATGCTGCTGGACTGCCATCCAGCCCATGCTTTGTCGTTGGGAAGTTGATTTTTTTTCTAGCTCAAATCAAACACTGCCAGCATCTATATTAATTTTCACCTTAGTTTTGGCTCACTGTTGTAGTATGTTGGCAGACATGTTCACATATACCTTCTCCATCTCCTCCAACTTCCCACAAGGCTCTATTCTGGGTCCTTAGGTTTCTCTTTATATTATCCTCCTTGGTCTAATCAGCTCCCAAGGGTTCAATTATCTCTACCCTGATGACCAACAAACCTATATATCTTGTATGATATGATGAGTGTAGCTGAGACAGAGTGATGGGCTTTGAGTCAGAACCATCCAGATTCTAATCCTGCCTTAGACATTTGCTCTGCAATGCTGGGCCAGTGATTCGACCTCTGTGTGCCTCAGGTAACCTGCTTAGGAGTTATTTACTAAATGTAAGGAGGGCATTCTCTATTGAATTGAAATCACAGATCCTCTGAATTCACCCAATTCTTATGAGGAAGAAATGAGTGTATGTGCATACACACACATACACAAATACACGTACGTACATACATATATATATATATATATACACACACATATACATACAAATGTACATATATAAATAAGGTATAAATGTCAGCCATTAGCTAGATAAACCTATAATTTTCTTTACTGTTGTATTTGAATCAAGATTATATTTGTCTGAAAATAATTAGTTCCGTCTTTGTCTATGATTGGAAACAATTTCTATAATACGAGGATCATGAATTATTGGAAAGTTTGAGGAAATCCTCCTCTGTACCAACTTGGCAAACTTTTCATTTTTAGAATGTGACATGCTGAACTCCACGGAGAACTCTGGACAAATTGCTGGGGACATGGGCAGAGGAACACAGGAAAGTCCAGGTGATGGCATCCCTCTTCTCTCTCTACTTTTTTTTTCTCTCTCTACTTTTGTCCTTGACTTCTAGGCCCCCTAAAATGGAAGTGTGTGCACAGTCATGCACAGACACACGTGGAAGGAATTAGAGGTTAAAATTCAGATTAAAGTTCAGCTTAAAATTCTCTTTGCTCTTATTTCTCTTTGTTTATGACCTTGGGCTGGTGCAATGTTTAAAAAGTTTGAGAGACATAATTTCTGAGTAATTATTTTATTATTAATTTTTATTACTAAAAGAGTCAGTGACAGTCTCAAATGCCAAAGACCAATCATGGCAGTGGCCTCACAGTTTATATGCCATTGGAAGAATGGGTGTTCCTGAGAATGGCAATCAACTCTGATTGGTTGACAATTAACCAGAGAGAGAATGAACATTGCAATGAGAGGCAGACCTACTCTAATGAGGGACTGAGGGATATAACTTTGATTATGTCATTTACTTCTAAAATGCCCAGCCTAGGCCACCTAATCAAAGAATTTATCCCCACCGAAACCAGTGTAGAGTTCTTTAGGCTTCTCACCTTAGATGAAATTCCCTGTAAGGTTGGGTGGGGTTGGACCAATACTGAGTTCAACCTTCAGAGATTGAACTTTGAAATGAAAACTTTAGAAAAAGGGGAGATCTTAGATGGGGCAGAGTCAAGATGGCAGAGTTGAAACAGGACTTCCATGGGGCTCCCACTTCCACCTCCTCCAATTCATGTAAAAGGTGACTGAACAAACTTTGGAGCTACAGAACCCACAAAATGACAGAGAGAAGCTAACCTCTCGCTGAGGACAGTCCAGAAGGTCAGCAAGAAGGAACTAGCACATGGGAGAAGATATGGGAGAAAGCAGATTAGATGAGGGGATATCCTGTGGGACTGCTATTCTGGGGGGATGGGTGGGGGGGAAATGGGGGAAAAATTGTAACCCAAAATCTGTCAGAAATGAATGATGTAAACCAGAAGTTAATAAAACATTTGGGGGAAAAAAAAGAAGGGGCTAGCACAGCAGGTTGGGAGCCCAGCCCAGCCCTGCAGGAGCAGGAGGTTTTAGCCTCAGGGCAGACACAACCAGCCACCAGCTGGAGGAACTTCAGATCACCAGCAGCTGTGGCAGTTGCCAGAATTATCAACCCATAGATGTTAATGACAAAGTGAGAGGTCAGTGAAGTGTGGACTTTGTGAACTGAGAGTTTGGGAATTCGGTCAGGCCTTTACTCCCTGGAGGGAGAAGCAGCTAAGGTGCTGTGGCCATGCAGCCACCACCCATGTGACTGCTTCAGAGCTCCTGGCCTGCAGATTGTAGGGGGACCAAGCAACCATTCTGAGGGGTAATTGCTCTTACTTTAACCTGCTTGGATCTGCATTGCAGTCTAGGATGGAGTCCTGGGGTGCATGACCAGTTTGCCAGGGTGTGTGGAGGCTTCAGAGAATGCACCCAACTAATAGCTCCAGGAGCTGAGACAACCCCAGCGACTGGGACAAAGCTCCCCCTTCTGGTAGCAGAGTTCTACTGTGGCAAACAGTTCAAAAGTCAAGTAATTGAATGGCAACATGAGCAAATGAGGGAAGCAAGGCAAACACAGTGGTCCGACTATGGATTCCTTTTTTGGGGACAAAAAGTATCAAAGCATGGAACAGGAGGAAGACAGAGAAGTCAGAACTCCTGCACCAGAAGCTTCCAAGAAAAGAATAAGCTTCTTACAAGCCATAAAGGAGCTTAAGAAGGATTTTGAAAACCAAATAAGAGAAGTGGAGGAAAAATTGGGAAGAGAAATGAGAATGATGCAAGAAAATTATAAAATGAGAATCAACAACCTGACTTAAGAAAATAATACCTTAAAAATAGACTACACAACACCAATAGCCCTGCCTTCCCCCCTCCAAATAGACCAGAAAAAAAAAGATACAGAATCAATAAAAAAAAATAGACTAACTCAAATGGCAAAAGAGGCTCAAAAAGCCAATGAGGAGAAGAACTCCTTAAAAAGCTGAATTTGCTAGATGGAAAAAGAATCTCAAAAACTCACTGAAAAGAATCATTCCTTCAGAATTAGATTGGAGCAAATGGAAGCTAGTGACTTTATGAGAAATTAAGATACTATTAAACAGATCCAAACAAATGAAAAAATAGAAGGCAATGTGAAATATCTCATTGGGAAAACCACTGACCTGGAAAATAGATCCAGGAGAGATAATTTAGTGGATAATTTAATTTAATTTATTGGACTACCTGAAAGCCACAATCAAAAAAAGAACCTAGAAATCATCCTCCAAGAAATTCTCCATTATTCTTTTTTTTCTTTTTGGAGGGCAATTGGGGTTGACTTGCCCAAGGTCACACTGCTAGTTTTGTGCGTGTGTGTGTGTATGTGTGTGTGTGTGTTAAGTGTCTGAGGCCGGATTTAAACCCAGGTCCTTGTAATGGAAATGCATATTTGAAGATCTTCCCTGCCCCTAGGCCCTTTGATTCCCTTAAGTGACTCTGAGAACCTTCCTTGATTTGAAAATATACTCTGCCCCCTAATAGGCTGAATGTGGTCACATGGAGCCTGTGGTAGGAGGCTTGGTTTTCAGGAATGACCACACCTTGATGCTGTGTGATTGGGCAGTGGGTCAAGAGGGTGGTTACATTCTGAGCCAGGAGAAGACTATATAATCCCTGATTTGAGGCTTTGCTTTGGGGCTCACTTTGAGAAGTGTTGTATGATTTGACCAGATGAGACTCTGGGAAGCCGTTGTTGAGAGCCCCCCGGCTTTGAAAACCCAGATGTTGATGCTTCCCTCTCTGGTAACTGTGATTTGGTATTGATATAATGGTTGGACAGTTTGGAAGCCTGTCTGTTTGATCTGTCTGTATACTCTGAAGTTCGGGGTGCTGACCTTTTCCTCCTGAACTAGGTAATATATGTTTGTTTGATTAAAGTAAACTTGTTAACCCATTTTGAGTTGCTTTCCTTTTGAAAAGCAGATCTAAGAACCTGTGTTGGCAGCCACTCTGGGGATGCTGGGGTGCTTGCTGCTACACATACACACTAAATAGGGTATCTTACCCTACAGGAGAGTAGAGGGGGAGGGGGATGAGAGAGGGGATGAGAAGGGTGGGCAAGCTGTGGGGGAAGGAAAATTGGAAGCACCCACTTTTGAAAAGGGACAGGATCAAAGTAGAAAATAGAACAAGTGGGGGGGTGGGATGGGATGGAGGAAAATATAGTCAGTCTTTCACAATATATCCACTATGGAAATGTTTTGCATAGCTATACATGTACAACCTATATTGAATTGCTTATCTTCCCAGTAAGGGTGGGTGACAAGGGAGGAAGGGAAAGAATCTGGAATTCAAAGGTTTAAAATCAAATGTTTAAAAATTATATATTATTATTTTTTTATTTTAATGTAACTTGGAAATAAGATATACAGGCCCTACTGGAAAGTTGGAGGGGTGATGGGGGAAGATATAGGAGAGAGCAGATTGGGGAGGGAATATTCAGTAGGATCACCGTTTTGGGGTGGTGGGTAGGGGAGAAAATTTGTAACTTAAAATTTTGTGGAAATGAATGATGTAAACTAAAAACTAAAAAAGTAAACTACAAAAAAAAAAAGAAAAAGGGGGAACTCGGAGTCTCCTCAAATAATCAGTTCTCAATAAGCATTCCTCTCAGCTGGCTGAAGGCTGATATGCTGACATTGGTGGAAATGGCTCAGGGCTGGCCTAACACAATTGCTTCCTCATTTTCTAGCCTCACACTAGATGTTAGGTGAATCCACAGCTTTTATTCCAGACCAATTCTGTATCTCCACTGCCAGTGCCCCCCAAATAATCACACAAACCAGGCTAGTGTGCTAACTTTATCTATCAGGAAAGATGAGAAAGCAGGAAGGAGAAAGAGAACACAGTTGGTGGACAGAGAAACTGATTGACACAGAAACTGGAAGTACAGCAGCCCAAGATTTTCCCACTGCAGGAAGAAAGGGCTTCCTTCTTTGGATACAGGAGAGGGGCAAGTTAATTCCTTCTGCCTCTGCTCAGAAACATGGAACAGGGAGACTGTCTCAGAAAACGATTTCAGCCACACTGGATTAGGTCCACATCCCAGTGGCAACACTTCAGAGACCACAGCTCTGTAATCATTGGTTCTCATGGTCTTTCTGTATGCAGGTGCTGAGAAGGAAATAAGTTAATTGTTAATTGATGTGTCCCCACTTGTGCTGTCTTTGTCTTTGTGTCTCTATTCATATCTCTGCCTTTTTCTCTGTCTCTGTCTCCCTGCATCCTTTCTTTTTGTTTCTGTCTCTCTGACACCCCTGCCTTGAGATGAAGAACACATCTGCCCTCTTGGAATCCATAACTCTCTCCTTTCTTCCTCCTTTTCCTCATTATCTACTCAGTTTTCCCCTTTTATCTTTAAAAAAATTTTTTTGTTACAAGAGATAGCTTGTTAAGTGAAGGGGGGAGGGTTTAATTAATAAATGAAAGTGATATATGAAATTAATTCAATTTAAAAAGCATTCCTCCTTCTAGGAGTATTTGTCTTATTAGAGAGATCTTAAAGACTCTTGAAAACTCTCAAGAATGTTGGACAAGATCTTTGGGGTCCTTTCTAGCACTGTGATTCTCTGACACAAAAGAATAAAGCTCAATGGTGAGACAGTGTGAGAGATGTTTTTGTTTCACTAGGGATAGGGGCAGGTATAAAGGGAATAAATATCCCTTGAATCTCACTATGGCCAAGGCCAGCCCTCTTTGATAGGATTATAAGAATTGAGAAACCTCAGAGAACGCCTAGTCCTGCCCACTCATCCTACAGATGAGAAAACAAATCCTAGAGATTGGAAGTAAGTTGCCCAAAATCACAAAGTAGCAGTCCTCGGATGGGAACTTGACTCCATAGCCTGTGCTTGTCTACACCATTGTCTTAGTCTGCTCCTTTTTTTTCTTACCTTGCCACTTTTTTCTTTTTTCTTCTCCCATTCCTCATGGCCCAGTAGAGACCACTTTAGTGCCCATTTCAGTGGCTGATCTAGGTAGTCTGAATGGTGAGGACCCATAAATTCTTGAGAGTAGGTAGAAGAAAGAGGAGGGGATTAGGATGGGATTTTCCCTCTCCCACCCTGTGAGAAACATCCTTAGTCTAGTAATAAACAATATTCATTGGAAAGCCAGGAAGTTTTTCATTACCTTTATTTTACATTCCTAGTGAATGGGTACCTCCTGATTGGGTAGTTCAGGGACTCAGACAAATGGGAGCCCTTTTATACTTCTTCCATTAGAATTTCCCGCCTTGTTCTCCATTGGCTAGGTGCCCACGGCATGCTCCCCTCTAACAGCTTGTCAAGCATGCACACAAGCCTCTGACCCCGGACCTGATCAGAAGCCTGGCCCTCGAAGATCACAGCTCTTATCAGAACCAGTCACCCCTTTCATTCTGCCATCACTCAAAGATAGAAGCACTTTAATCCTGTGGAAACAAAACTCCTCTGTTGTTTCCCACACACCCCAGGCCCCCAAATGAGAAGGGAACAAAAGGACAGATAAGTAGGATAACTTTGAAAGTTACATGTTGAATTTATTATATACTTTAAGAGTAAAGCAAACTGTACATAACAGAGATTCACAATTTCATGGACAATCCTCTCCTGTTCCATAATGTACACAGTGATGCTCATTTTAGTTGACATTTGCTAAACTGTGATTAAAAAATGAAACAAAAAATTTTAAAAAGGTAAGCAGTCCATCTTATTTATAAGCCCTAATCTTCGTGTTGCCCTTGTGATCAGATCCACAAGTCTTCAGGTGAATCTATTTTCACCAGTTCCCATTAGACGTACTCCTCTCTGGCTAAGAGCCTTCCACACAGCCACCAAAGTGATTGTCCTAAGGCACAGGTCTGCCCATGTCACCCCCTCCCCCAATTCAGTAAATTCCCATGGCTGGTATTGCTTCCAGGTAATAGGATTGACTCTAAACTGCTCTGACACCTAAAACTTTCTAACAGTTTGGCCCCTTCCTACATTTCCACTCTTTTTTTTTTTTTTTGAGGGGGAGAAGTCAAGGCAATTGGGGTTAAATGACTTGCCCAAGGTCACACAGCTAGTATTTCTACTCTTTAAATACTGTCCCTCCACATTCTCTAAGGCCCATCCCATCCATAGTGGCCTTCTCACACAGGACAGATCTGTCCCCTATCTCCTTCTGACCTTCATCTAGAATACTCACCCTTTGCCTCTTGGAATCCCTAGTTTTCTGTAAGACCTAGGTGAAGAATCATTTTCCTTAGGAGGCTTTTTCTGGTCCCCTAACTGTTAGGATTCTTCTCTCCAAGGTTATCTTGCATCTGCATAATATATACCTGTACAAATGTATATACACATTATGTACCTGTATATATAAATGTGTGTATACACAGATATACAGACACACATTACCTAAGACATTAGAATGTATTTTTTTGTTTGTTTTTTGGTTTTTTTTGGAGGGGGAATGCAGGGCATTTGGGGTTAAGTGACTTGCCCAAAGTCACACAGTAAGTGTTAAGTGTCTGTAGCTGGATTTGAACTCAGGTCCTCCTGACTCCAGGGCCTGTGCTCTGTTACTGTACCACCTAGCCACCCCAGAATGTAATCTTCTTGAGGGCAGGGATTGATTCACTTTTGTCCCCAGTACTTAGCACAGCTGAATACATGCTTGTTGATTGACCTTAAAGTGTGATTAAGAAAACCAACCCCCCATTCTCAAGGTACTGTTTTCTTAAGCATCTGTTCACAAATTCATCTTTTTCTTTCTGAAACCTCCACCTTCCATCAACAGTAGCAATGAAATTATCACTTAGGTTAGCTTTTTGGCCATGGTTTCACAATCCCAGCAGTACTTTCTAGGTCACTTCCAGAAGTATAATTCACTGCCACAGAAATCATGAGGAGTCGATATTGGCTGCTGGGTTTGACAGGCCTTGGAAAGGCTCCTTGTAGCATCTTGGATACATGTCCTGGAAACACAGCATATCCCCTTACTGTCGCCGTATCTGGTTGATATACAGCCACTTAGATACCCTTAATCAGGAATATTTCTGACAGGAGGTAAACATTTAATTAAGCTATGTGCCAAACACTGTGGATACAAAGAAATTTAAAAAACAAACCCAAAGGCGCTCCCTTATTCTCCACATTTCCCTCCCATGTATCACCAAGAGTGGCTCAGGAGATCTCTCTAATTATACCCTTTATCTGGTCTGGGTAACTTGGAACTCATTCAGGACACCTAGATGTTCTCTTGACTCCTCACTAGAGTTTTAATTTCCCAGTTAAGTATTTTTATTCTCATTCCAAAGATTGTTCTTGGTGGGAAAAAATGAAAATGAGAGCTTAAGTTTCCTGGACCGATTATTTTGGTCCCAAATATTCCATCTTTGGTCTTTCTATTGCTTGTGACATGTCTTGACTCCCTGAAACCTCATTTCCATCCTTCATTTTCATCCATTAAGAGATGGGCTTTTTTTTTTTTTAAATAAAGTAGGAGGGGTAACTAGGTGGTGTAGTGAATAGGGCACTGGCCCTGGAATCAGGAGGACCTGAGTTAAAATCCAGCCTCAGACACTTAACAGTTACTAGCCATGTAACCTTGGACAAGTCACTTAACCCCCATTGCCTTGCCTTCCGCTCTCCAAAAAGAAAAAAAAAAAGAAAGTAGGAAAATACAATTCAGTATGAAGTTATGCCAGCTAAGCAAGAAACCTGTCTATTTCCACATGGCTACCTTACAATTGCTCCACTCTTTAGGACAAAGACAGGAGAGGCAAGCCAGCAGAGGACTCTCTCGGTATCACTTACCCAGATTATTAAAAAGCTTAGTGCTAGTAGTCAAAAAGCATTTATTAAGTACCCACTATATGGAGGTAGCTAGGTGCACTTGGAGTCAAGAAGATCTGAGTTCAAATCCTACCTCAGATACTCACTAGCTGTGTGACCCTGGACAAGTCACTTAACTTCTGTTTGCCTTAATCCACTGGGGAAGGAAATGGCAAAAACCACTCCAGTATCTTTGCCAAGAAAACCCCATGGACAGTACTGGTCTGATATGGTCCATGGAGTCACAAAGAGTCAGACAGAACTCAACAATATGCTAGGCAAAGTTCTGGGCTAGATGAAACAAATTATATGTGAATATAATGGACTATTATTGTTAACACATAATGAAGATTTCGAGAAAACATGAAATGATACAGAACCAGGAAAATAACATACACAGAGACTACTATGTCAATGAAAACAAGAAAGCAAAAACTGAGTATTGTTTATTGAACAAATTTGGGCCCAAATGAGAGAAAATGCTCCTGTTATTGAAGAGGTTGGGGAGGAGTTTGTATATGGTGCTAAACTGTCTTGAGTTACATTTTGCTTTTAATCTTTGGTCAAGGGAAGGCTCTCTCAGTGAGAGGAGGGAAATATTTGGCAATAAACTCCAAAGTTAAAACAAAACTCACTTCCAAAGGGAGTAAGAGTGCACATGTAGGGCCTAGCAGAGGAGGGTTTCAAGCCAGTCTGTGAGTGCTATTTAGTTAGGAAAGGTAGGTAATCAGAAGGAAGGAAGCTGTTCCCAAAAGTGACATCTTCTAACAGGCAAGGGTAGGAATGAGGAGGTCTGGATGTACTGAGTTCAGAAGCAGTGACATCAAGTAACCTATCTGCCTTGTCCCTAGAAGCCTTTACTTTACCAAAGAGGAGCCAACTCCTTAATGGTTTAGGTGGAAGGGTTCCAGAAAAAGCCAAGTGGAAATAATCGTCTGAAAGGAGGTACCAAGGAGGGCCCTAGGGGTCAGTCTTGAAGACCCTGGGGAGGTCATCCAGCCCGATTCTCATTTTATGAAGGTGTTACTTGCCCAATGTCACACATGGGTAATGAGTGGCAGAGGCCAGATTGGCCCCCTGGGCTGATGTTTGAGCTCCATGCTGAATTAGACATGGGGTCTAGTTATCTAAATTACTGATGATGAATAGATACAGATACTCACCTTGCCCTACCCCCCACCCCCCACCCCAGTAACCCCAAGAGACTTAAAAAAAAACAGACAAGGTTGGTGGTGGTTGTTTTTTTAAAATTTATTTACGAACATTATCTCTGAGGGACAACAGCATGTCTCTGGCGCTCATCTCTGTACATGCAACTGTAGAAAATAACATTTGTATTCACTTTGTCTTTCTGCAGGAAGTTGTACAGCTAATGACAGTACTGTGGCAGCAGAACTGCAGCCGAGGCAGCACCAGCACTGCCAAACAATATGTACACAAACTACATTGTAAAAAAAAAATTACATTGTTACATTACAGACAATGCACTGTCGCTGCTGTTAGAACCCCACATTCTACGCAAATGGACCTAGTACAAAGAGAAGGGTGTGTGAATTGACCTGTGAGCTATTTACATCTATATACACTGTCTCAGAAGCATTACAAGGAGGGAAATTTACACTGTCCAGGGGGGAATCCACAAAGCACATGGGTCAAAGGGAATACATTACTTTTGCTATTGTTGCTTGAAATTGTTGATTAAAAGGACTCTCCATGCTTATACAGATTAATTTATGGTTACTTAACCAAAAAGGGGAAAAAAAAGCAGGGTTTGAAAGATATCTGACCGTAATTTGGTATGTCCCTTAGAGAAGGGGGTGGGGGGCAGAGAGAAAAACATGACCCAGTTCACTCCTGAATCTACGTTGAACATTTCTTCTCCCCACTTCTTCCTCCACCCCTGGAAATAAATCTCTGCTGGCCCTTTGACGTAGAAGAAAACCAGCCTCTCGATTGGTTAATTTAGATTAAAAGAAAAAAGGGGGAGGGAGAAGGGGGGTAATGGTGGCAGGATAAGGAAGGGAAACAGCTGTAATACATCCATGAAGCTCAAAAATACTGGAGTGAGGGGGCATCATTACATTCCACTACGAGCCAAGTGACATTACAGCGCGTACAGAATTGCATCCTCCTCGTGCACTGTCCACATGAACTAGGCTGGGGGCATACTGGGAGGGGGCTGCATGAAGCACCCACAACAAAACATTCCTAGATGTTCTGAAGAAAAAGCCAAGCCAGAGAAGATCCATAGCAAACTGCTCGCCATACACAGAAGCAGACAGGTCTGTTTGCTGCCCTGGCTGGCTGTTCCCCATGCAGAGGAGGCTGACGGTGGTCTTGGATAGCAATGCTCTGTCTTCCCCTACCCACCTCCCCAGCACCAGATCTGGAAGCTGGCCTGTCCAAAGCCAGGAATTCTATTAACTCTGAACAGGACTTGGAGGGATGGGGGAAGAAAGCAGGCAGACAACTGGTTGAGAAAGCTTGTGTGGTTGGGCTAACCATGGTAAATGGACAGAGGAAGACTGGGACCTTGTCACTTGCCTGATTCTTCTTCCCATCTCTCCCTGCCCTGCGCCCCCTTCAAATAAGATTATAAAAATGATCCTAAAAAAAATTCTTTTTAATCCTCTCCCACCAAATAACCTACCCCTAATTCTACATTGCTATCCCTACAGTGCCTGGTAGTTGATGCTAACTCTTCCAAAAGAGTGAATACATTCTGACTCATCCTTTGGGAAGAGCTGGTCTCAATCCAGGCTGCCTCTTGTCTATTGCCAGATCAAGACCCGTCCTCCATTTCTTTCCTTTGCTTTCCCAAACACATTGTGTAACTCCTAGAACCCTGGGGATGATTGATACCCAGGGTGTGGATGGAAGGGGGAGGGGACTAGGAAGAGAAAGGAGTCCATTTGTTTCTCACATGGCCAAAGCCAGATTTCCTCCTCTTTAAGCATTCAGGGACATCAGCACAGGAACAGAAGACACCAGACAAATAAAACAATTTAAAACACTTTAAAATGCTGATAAAGTTGGACTTCTTTTCAACATGTCAAGAGCATACAGCATAACAATAATTTCAAGTCACCATTTATACAGCACCAAATGTCTCTGCACACATTTCTGGGCACATTTCTGGAGGCCCAATGTCTCAACTGTCATGCAACTAGCTTGTTTGGGGGCCAGGGTGTGGAGGGAGGTTGAGCAGATATTTCGTTTTAGAATTTCCTAAATTGAAGCTGATTTATAAATAATAAATAGGGAGGGCACAATGGGGAAGGGTGCCTGGATTCATTAAAACAAACAAAAACAACAGACCATTTGGGAGAAGTACTTAAAATGTTTCCACTATTCATCTTTGCTTGGAATCTCACCCCTCACCCCACTGTTACTGTGAGGATGGGCGCCTTCATTAGAGCAATATAATCCTGCCAAGCCAAACCATAACCTACCCACCTCTGTGTGATAGCTGGGCCTAGCTAGCTACTCAGTCAGGTTTCATTCCACAGCTCTTTCTTAGGGGCCCTTTGCATTTTCTCTATGGTAGGACTTACTCTCTCAGAAAGAAACTCAAGGCACTTGCTCTGTCCTCCAACAAAGCAGGAGCCCCAGAGGAAAGCTTACTTTCACTTCTGACCCCTTTCTACCAAATTCTCCACTGGCTTCCATCATCTGAAGTCCCTGCTTAGCTGTCCCCAGTGGGTCCTCACAGCATCATGGGAACCAACAAGGTTCCACTCCAAGTAAGCTCTAGTTGGTAATGGGCTATGTCCCCCTTCAGAGAAATATGAAAGCAAGACGACATTTTCTTTGTCCACGTGGGTTTCTCTATCCTTCCCCTTCAGCCAAGCCAACTTCTGGAACAGAAACCTTCATGCCCTGTGTCTAACTTCTAGGCAAATGCAAGGAGCTCAAATAGGGTGAAATCAATCAACAGGTGGTGTCTCAACCTCTCAGATACTGCTGCCCTCGTCTTCCTGCTGTGTTCCCTTTCCCCTTCTAGAGGAGAAACGTGACAAAAAGGTAAAAATGTTGACCATGCCACGTCTCCTTCCTGCACGCTGCTTCTGAATCAAGCCCAATTAGCTAAACAGATGAGCTTCTTCCAAATAAGGCCTTGTTTGTCTCTGTGGAACATGGGAGGAATCCTACAAAGAATGGGAGATGTCTCCCAAGTGGCACAAAGTTGGGAATGGATTGTCCTAGGCTGTCAGAGGGCTCCAAATTTCCCCCCCACCATGGACTTGAGGTCATTTCTTCCACAAACTGCTAAGATAGCCTCCTGTATTCTAAATTACTTTTCATGCTTTCAAATGGAACATTAACTTTTCCACCAAAAAATAGGACCATTTCCTAAAGAGCTAAGGAAGCTTAGCTAGCCCACTGTATAGAAGAGTTTGAATGAATCCCCCTTGACCTAGGGCAAGAGGCTCATCTTAAAGCAAAAGTGATGGTAGACTTCTCTTTCGTTCCCTCCCTGCCACCCCCAGCCTCATAAAAAGAGGAGAAAGACCCCGGCCCAAGCCCAGTGAAACAGATCACTGGCTGGACCATACGGGCAGGGAGTTTTGCTACTTGTCCTAACTTAAAGGACAGGGAAGAAAGGAGGAAGAAAAAAAAAAGAAAAAAAAGAAAAGAGTGAAAAATGCAAATTCTGAGTGGAGTTATCTTGTCTTTCTTTTGGTTAGAAGACAGGCTTCAGAATACTGAATGATGCACGCCATTTTGGCCCTTCTGTTTCCTTGAAAGGGAAAGTGCTGCCTAATGTGAACTATACATATACAAAGATAATTTTAATTAATTTATTTATTTCTTTACACATAACTGAAAGTGATGTTACAGTACATAAGTTATTTACAACTGTGCAGTAATGTGTTGCAAAATAAATTATCTAGAAGGCAGCAAAAGTACATTGTTAATGTGTATAAAACTGTACAGCATTTATGGGGTACATTTTTATATGAGTATTGGCTCTGTAGTGTTTCAAGTTATGTTCTCAGAAAGAGAAACAAAATGCCCAAGATTAAAGGAAAAATATATAAACCGCATGGATCTGACTCCATTAAAAACACACTTGGCAGAGTCCTAGCTCTGGGTCACCATTCGCCCCCCAACTTCTGGAGGGGTCGGACAGCGCCGCCTGGGCCCTCGCTCAACACAAGCGTCCACAGCCCTGCTGTCTGAAAAAACGGGGGCCAGTGGCTGCCCTGTGACTTTAGCTGGAGAGCATCCTTAGACTTGGAAGTCTATTGGCTCCACCCCAGTACACTTTTGTCCATGAAAGGTGGATTGGGTGCCTTTCATTATTATTTTTTTCTATTAGATCCGGATGGAACGAGAAACTTAAAAATGAATTCTCTTCTGCAACTTCTCTGAAATGAATCTGCAGCTGAATGGAAAACACAGATCTAAAAATTGCCATTTCCACAAAGATGGAAACCACGGTGACTCCTGGCCCCTGCTCAGCAGCTCCGGCTCCCCAGATGGTGGCAGGGCAGCCTTGAGCCCGTCCAGGCCCTCCGGGGCGGTGCTGTCTAGTCAGACTCGCGTAGTGTGCAAGCTTCTCACCCTCCGCTGAAGCACCTGGTTCATACAAGAGATGCGTTTCCCACTTCTGCGGCTGGGTGCCTGCCATCAGTGCAGAAGTGACGAATACATTGTGAAGAAAGTGCAACTGTTCTCTCGCTCCCTCTCCCCCACCCCCCTGAGAGATGCTTCTTCCTTCCACCCAGGGATTCACCAACAAGCATTCTGGATGAACAGGAGCTCAGCCACTTGTCCAGGAGGGCTCCTGCCTTTGCCAGTTTCCTGTGAGACTGTCTTGGGATCTGGTCTTGTCATGCTGGCAAGAGCACAAAGTCATCGTTGACATCGACCATTGGCACATAGAAGGATGGCACCTCATTCACACAGAGAGATTTGTGCCCTGCAGGGTCCAGCTCCTGGACCTTCAGCTGCCACTCCATCCTCTGCACTGCATTGAGAGCTGCCGCTTCGTGCTGCTGTCGCATCAGCAGACACGTCTGTGCAGGAGACAAAATGGAGCAGTGAGGAAGGGGAGCAAGAAGTCACACGAGGCTGTCCCTGACTGACTGGCAGAGTGACGATTACACCTACCAACAACCTGGGAGCGTTGCAGACAGAACCAGCCTTGTAACCAATGTAACTTCCACAAATGATTCATATTACCACCAATAACTTAGGTTGTTATATTATAACATGGTCCCATGGTCTTTTATGTGGCTCTCCCTCTAAGTGGTTCTGCCTGACATCAGGACCATAGTACTGAATCTCACTACAGGGCTGCTAAACTATACACATCAATCTGCTGGATAACATATGGCTTGGCCCATAGAAAAGGGCTGCCCATGAGCTACAGCTATGCTACCTGCACTTGACCAAAGCTCTGCTTTTCACTGTCTTCAAAGCAAAGATAAAATCACCATCCCTTCTACTCCCCCAATAGGAAAATGTTTCTGCCCCTCGTGTGACAGGAGGACGAGGTGGTGTCAGTCAAAGACTGAAGGAGCATAATCCATGATCACCTCAGACCGACAGCACCGAAATGATGAGGACAACCTCTCTAGAGACCCCCCTTGTGTGACAGACTCAGGAAGAGCTTGTGCTATGGACTCTCTCGGGGTCAAGTTGTAGAGATGTGACTGCTTTTCCATGGGTAGGATACCAAGGAAAGGGAAAGGCCTGTGTCTCACTGTGCTTGACTAATGACGACACTGGACAGTCCAGCTTTCAGACACAGCAGCCAAATCTCCTTTAAAGATGCTCAACAGGACAATGACAGACTGCACGAGTGGCTCCTTTAGACCCTAAAATGCCCCAAGATTACAGAGAACGAAAGGGTTCTAACCTTCATCCGGTCGTACTTGTCATCTACGTCCTGTAACCAGGAAATGAACTGTCGAGCATTGAAACGATCTCTCACTGACTTATTTTCGTCCCCCTGTGGAACCAACCAAGGAAAGAGAACATTTAATATGGGGAACAAATATGATAGATGGAAACACCCTATCCCATCTTCAGACTGAGAAAACTGACACTAGAGACTCCATACTGCCTCACATCGAGAGCGGCAACTCATCAAGTCAAACAGACACTTTTCCATTTTTATCTCAGGCCCTCTGAAGCCTTTCCCTAAAGAAGGCCAAAGATCTTGAGCCACAGGCAGTAGCACGTCCATCTTTCCTGGTGAGAAGGTACTGCTGAACTCACCGCAGGGGTCACAAAGAGGGCCATGTAAAGAGAAGCAGAGGAAGAGGTGGATGAAAACAGGTCACTGGGGTAACCCCAGCAGGGCCCAGGTCTCTGCTGGCATCACTGACATCGCTCAGGTGGTTGGGCCAGAACCTTCCTCTGCATCCCACATTCAGCACTGTCTCCCAAAAGCTGGCCTGGCTTTCACCAAGGGCCACTATGGGCTTCAGAAAAGCAGCAAAGCCCAACCCTGCTGATGCTTTTAAAGTCAATAATCATTAATTAACATCTCCTGTGTGCTGGGCGCCTTGCTAAGCGCACAGTGTTTCCAACTTTTCCTTGATTGTTGAAGGCTCTATTTTGGGAGATGGGCTAAGGGCAGATGCATGCTGATGCACCGCTGTTGTGACCTGGGATGGAAGGTGAAGAGAGACAAGAACTCTGGGTAGTTTTTTAATTGTTTATATAATTTGGAATAAAAATGTGGGTACGGCACGACCAAAATAGATGTAGGAATGCTCTATACTTAAGAGATAAATATTGCTCTGAATTAAATGACAGGTCAACATCTCAATTAGGAAGCATAAATTAACTGGCCTATATTTTAGGCCGCTTTAGCCAAAGAACCTTCTCCCCTGCAAAGAGAGACATGATAGTGCCAAGACTGACAAAGAGCCTCTGAGGACAGAACTGTCCTCGCACCTGAAGAACGCCACTGACCTGACTCTCCAGGGGCATGTTATAGACCTCGGAGTCCAGCAGCATCGTACAGGCACTGAATGGGACCGCCTGGTTAGCTATCGTCCGCGCTGCTCGGCAGTGAACCCGCAAAATCTCCTGTTCACATGACACAATCAGCTTCTCCTAGCAACAAGAGAGAAGCAATTTAAAATGGGACATGCCTCTTTAAGCAGGGGTCTGAGACCCAAATAAAAAGTTCTTCCCTTCTGATACTTTCTTACCCGCTCTATGCTATGCTGGAGACGGAGTTTTCCCCTTACAGTTTCCTGCTGCTTAAATAATTCCTTCAGTGGTTCTGCCAGAGATGGAGGTGGGGCAATCTGCAGACCCAAAGAGAAACAGACATCAACAATCAGAAAACTTGGCTGACAGAGTCTTCAGCTACTATTAATGACAAACAATGGTAATAGGAAGCTTCCTTTACCTCTTTTCTCAAACTCGACTACTCTCTTGAGTAATCAAAATTCCTACTTATTGCCAAAGGACAATCAGTTATCCCTGTCTCTGAGTGGTACAACTTTTTGTTTCAAGTATTACCTGTGCAAAGTCAGTGTTTCTGGATTCCACTGCAGCTAGGTGGGGCAGTGCATGAAATGGAGAGAGCACTTGACCTGTACTCAGAAAACCTTAGTCCAAATCCCACCCCAGACACTTACTAGCTGTGTGACTTTGGGCAAGACCCTTAAGCTCTGCCTGCTTCAGTTTCCTCAACCATAAAGTGAGGAGGAATAAGAGCACATTATCTGCCAGGGCTGGGAGATAACATCTGTAAAACATGTAACAGTGCCTGGCATATGGCAGGCAATTAATAAATGCTAGTCCCCTTCCCTTCCACTGCATTTTAGAGGAATCAGCATGCCTGCATTCCCAATATCATCAAGCTTCTCCACTCACCTCAGCATTAAAGAGGGCTGGTCCTTCATGGTACCTATCAGTTTGGCAGAGTTCCCTCAGCCTCTAGGCAGCCTCACATGGTTCCTAGTCCAGTTTCTGCTCTACACACCCAGGGAATCTTGACTCTAGCTTGGATTCACTCAGCCTTGCCCTAAGGCTTAGGCCTGAGGCCCTTTCCAATTCTTCCCCCATAGGATCATTCTCTCTAGCTCTACCCAAGCCCCTACCTCTCCATTAGTAATTATCTTGGGAAACAAGCAAAGGATCACAGATTTAACTTTTCCTAAGTGTGGAGAACAGGGTGAATTTTGCAGTGACTGACACCACATACAATTTTTTTTATTTTTGTCATGGCCAAGTGGCTGCTACCCCTAATAATGTATGTTGACTTCCCTCCTATGAGAGGGTAAATGGGCTGTAAGAATATTTCTCAATTATTGAGGAGAATCAAGTTCCTTTTTTAAAAAAACAAGGAAGGACTTTAATGTGAAAACAAAGAAGAAAACGGATTTAAAGACAGTGCAATGGAGAAGAAAGAAGGGCAACTGAACAGTGGGAACCACAGGCAGATATCCCCAAAGAGGAGAGGACATAGATTCTGAAGAGGAGCATACCTGACAAGTGCTAGATAAAATCACCTGTTTACCCAGAATATTACAAATAAGATACAGGTTATTTGAAATGAAAAGGGAGTTAAAGGGAGAGAACCACCGAAGCAAATCCACCAAGCTAGGTTATGGATAGGAGCTAAAATAGAGGAATCACTATAGCAGCAGAATTACTTGGAAGGTCACAGGAAAAGAAAATCTAGACCAGGAACCACTGAAAAGGCACAAAGTTTCAGAGAGGCACTCACTCTAGAATCAAAAGACCAGACTTCAAACCCTACTTATTACTGATGGAACTTTGTCAAGTCATTTTTTTTTTAACTTTTTGGAGTGGGGGGAAGGTAGGGCAGTTGTGGTTAAGTGACTTGCCCAAGGTCATACGGCTAGTTTTTGTGTGTGTGTTAAGTATCTGAGGCCGGATTTGAATTCAGGTCCTCCTGATTCCAGAGCAGCACCACTGCACCACCTAGCCACCCCTTTAAGTCATTTTTAATATCCCTGGGACTCAGCATCGTCATTGGCAAAATGATGGGATTGGGCTAAAAGTATCTGACTTTCCTCTACCACTGTCTTTATTTAAATGCATAAAGTATGGGTAACAAGCTGTAATGGAAATGCAGATTTAAAGATCTTCCCTGCCCCTAGCTTAAGTGCACCTGGAGCCTGTGGTGGGAGGCTTGTTTTTCAGGAAAGCCCACACCTTGATACTTTGTGATTGGGCAGTGGGTCAAGGAGGTTGTTACATTCTCTGAGCCAAGAGAAGGCTATATAAGCCCTGAGGAGAGGCTTTGCTTTGGGGCTCACTTTGAGAAGTGTTGTGTGACTTGACCAGATGAGACTCTGGGAAGCCGTTGTTGAGAGCCCCCCGGCTTTGAAAACCCAGATGTTGATGCTTCCCTCTCTGGTAACTGTGATTTGGTATTGATGTATGTAATGTTGGGACAGTTTGGAAGCCTGTCTGTAACTCTGAAGTTTGGGGTGCTGACCTTTTTCCCCTGAACTAGGTAACGTGTGTTTGTTTGATTAAAGTAAGCTTGTTAACCCATTTTGAGTTGCTTCCCTTTTGAAAAGCAGATCTAAGAACCTGTGTTGGCAGTCACCCTGGGGATATTGGGGTGCTTGCTGCTACAAAATGGCTACGAGGGATGGGATCTGCTGAGTAAAAGTAAAGTATGGGGGCTGGGATAATTGTCTGTTTCCCAGTTGTGATAGCTGTGATTCTGTGGAGCCATGGAGCAGGGGAGAAAAATGGCCTGCATGCTGACTTCACTGAGCTGAGAGCAGGAATGGTGAGCTGCCTGCATGGGGACCTGTGGAGAAGCCTGGAGCTGCTGCCTTCTGCTGGAGAAGAAGGAACCCAGGAGTTTGGAGTTCAGCCACAGGACAAGATAAGGACTGTGTGGCAAAGCTGGGGCACTGAATGTGTTTCCTTGCTGCATCCCACAGTTTGGGACCCAGGGGGGATGGACTTGTGACTATGGTGGGTGGGGTGAAGTGCCATGGACCCCAAGGACCCCACTTTGGTTTTGTTGCCTAGTTCCCTCTCTCGATTTGGAAGTAGGGGATGGAGCAGTGTTATGGGAAGGACACCGCCCCCCTCCCAAAAGTACTTTATGTGATAATGCTTTGTATTTTGTGAATTGATGTGAAAATGCAATGTACTTTGTTTAAGACCCAGTGGCCACTTTGGTAACTTTGAATGTATCTTGAAAATATGACTTAAGAGATGGTTAGTGCTAATTGAAATGTAAATTGTCTATGCTATGGGCATACTTAGTAAGACTTTACTGAATAAGGTATTGGTTGTACTTTGAGATATTGTTACAGATAAGAGACTAATTGAGTTAATCAAGACTTTGCCCCAGAGTGGAAGACTTGTACTTTGAAAACTGATGTAACTGATTGAGTTAACTTAAGAGTGACTATTTTTTGATTTTACTGATAAGTGAGTTAACATTTGCCCCATGAGTGGAAGACTTGGACTATTGTATTTTGAGATTATATTGTGATTTTCTTATGTACCTGGAAAATGTGACCTAAGAGATGTTTTAGTGCTAATTCAAATGTAAATTGTGTATGCTATGGGCAAGAAAGATCTTGGGGCTGAATGTAATGGAAATGCAAATTTAAAGATCTTCCCTGCCCCTAGCTTAAGTGCACCTGGAGCCTGTGGTGGGAGGCTTGTTTTTCAGGAAAGCCCACACCTTGATACTTTGTGATTGGGCAGTGGGTCAAGGAGGTTGTTACATTCTCTGAGCCAGGAGAAGGCTATATAAACCCTGATGAGAGGCTTTGCTTTGGGGCTCACTTTGAGAAGTGTTGTGTGATTTGACCAGATGAGACTCTGAGAGCCCCCCCGGCTTTGAAAACCCAGATGTTGATGCTTCCCTCTCTGGTAACTGTGATTTGGTATTGATGTATGTAATGTTGGGACAGTTTGGAAGCCTGTCTGTAATCTGAAGTTCTGTAACTCTGAAGTTTGGGGTGCTGACCTTTTTCCCCTGAACTAGGTAACGTGTGTTTGTTTGATTAAAGTAAGCTTGTTAACCCATTTTGAGTTGCTTCCCTTTTGAAAAGCAGATCTAAGAACCTGTGTTGGCAGTCACCCTGGGGATATTGGGGTGCTTGCTGCTACACAAGCAAGACAAAAAAGGCAACTCTGACACCACAAGCATTACTAAGACTTGGTGGAATGAGAACTAAACTAAGAATATGGCTTTGGAAAAACCATTCCATGGTCAGTGGAAACAGAACAGGTGACAGGGCAGTGAGTGACCCTGTGCTGAAGAAAACAGAATCGGGAAGCACAGTAGGGGGCACTTGGGTGCAGACCAACAGAAAGAAAAACAGACGCAATACCATCATCAGAGTACACAGTGCTGCTGTTTGTCCTTCATCACAGACTGTGTTTACTTGAGGCAGAGCTGCACCAAGTTGTCAAGCTCACTCTTCCAGAGTCACCGAAGTTCTGTGGCAGGACAAAAGACAAATCTGCTGGCACTGACTCAGGATGTGTCCGCACTGATGGCAAGCTCTAAGCTGCACAGAGCCCATTCCAGTTGCCTTCACGGCTGTATGAACACACTGTTCTCATCTGCCCATCCCACCAGAGGAAAGCTTCCCATGCTTGGGGCAGACATCCTCCTAACTCACCTATGGGGCTGAGGCCTGTCAGTTACCCCCACCTTGGCTGAGCCCATCTGCCAAGATGGTTTCACTGAGGTGTGGCCTCTGCCTATGCTCCATCTTCTTGGAGCCACAGGTGACACTTGGGTAACAGCTGGATACCAAAGGTGGATGAGCAACCCCGATGGAAAGGGCTCAGCAGCCCTCAGAGCAGCCAGGCTGGAGAGAGGGTTGCTCATCTACTCCTGGTGTCCACCTGCTGACTCTCATTAGAGTACACTAAAGACCTGGAGAAAGAGGGAGAAGGGAGTAAGCTTGACCCTGACAGAACACAACAGTCATTTCATTTATCTGAGTATCTCCTGGAGTTCTCTCTCAATTTAAGATGGATCAGGTAGCAATTTCTTGATTTTTCTTAATGAAAATTTAAGCCTTCAAAATGCTGATCAACTTCAGAGGGGAAATGATATACTGAATCTGATTTTTACCACCAAAGAACTGGTCTGCACTGTGAAAATAATGTCAACCTCAGGAAACAACTACTTCAGGCCAGGAATAGTCTGAGGTTCAACCTAGATTTAATAAGAAAGGATCTGAAAGAGTTCAGAGGAAGGACTGATAGGATGCCGTGGACTAAAATCTTATATTGAAAGTCATCCCAGGAGGGATGGGAAATGCTTAAAACTGTAATTCTGAATATACAAAGAGAAGCAACTCTAATGGGGAAAAGAAGAGGGTTGTCTAAAGAGACTGATATGGATACACAGGAAATCTATGAACCAACTTAAATTTTTAAAAGATGGAAAGAAGGCCAAGTAATAGACAACAGAAACAAAAGTATGATATGAGCATAAGGCTAGAGAGGAAAGACAGAGGACCAAAAAAGGGTGCTTAAAAATATATTTGCCCTAGGTACACAATAAAGAGCAGAAAATGACTATAGTAATCCAGTGTTTGATAATCCCAAAGATCCAAGCTTTTGGGGAAAAACTCACTATTTTGAAAAATACTATTGGGGAAACTGGAAAGCAGTTTGGTAGCTAGGCACAGATCAGTATCTCACAGCTTATAACAAGATAAGGTCAAAATAGATAAATAATTTAGACATAAAGAGAAATTTAAGTAAATTAGGGAACGTGGAAAAATGTACTTTGTTAGATCTATGGATAAAGGAAGAGTTTATGACCAAACAAGAGATGGAGAAGATCACAGGAAGTAAAACAGACCATTTTGATTATATGAAGTGAAAAAGGTTTCTTCGTTTCTCAAATATATAGGGAACTGAGCCAAATTTATAAAAATAACAGCCAACTGATAAAGGGTCAAATAATATTAACAGGGAGTTTTCAGAAGAAGAAATTAAAGTTACCAATAGTCACATGAAAAAAATGTTCTAAATCACTATTTTTTTTTTAAGCAATTGGAGTTAAGTAACTTGCTCAAGGTTACACAGCTAGTCATTATTTATGTGTGGGTGCGCATTTTCTGAGGCCGGATTCAATCCCGGGTCATCCCAACTCCGAGGCCAGCACTCTTACTCACTGCGCCACCTAGCCACCCCTCTAAATCACTATTGATTATAGAGAAAAGCAAATTGAAACAATTCTGAGGTACCACCTCATACCTATCAGAGCGGTTAACATGACAGAAAAGGAAAAATGACATGCTGGAGGGGATGTGGGAAAATAGGTACACTAATAAACTGTTGGTGGAGTTGTGAACAGGTCCAAACATTCTGAAGAATAATTTGTAGCTATGCCCAATGGGCACTAAAACTGCACGTCCTTTGATTCAGCAATACCATTCTTGATATGTATCCCAAAGAGATCAAAGAAAAGGGAAAAGGACATACATGTACAAAAATATTTATAGCAGCTCTTCTTATGGTGGCAAAGAATTGGAAATTGAGGAAGAATTGAACAAGTTGTGCTATATGATTGTGATGGAATACTATTGTGCTATATAAGAAATGACAAGCAGAATGGTTTCAAAAAAACCTTGGAAGATATATGAACAGCTGCAAAGTGAAGTGGGCAGAACCAGAAAAACACTGTACATAGCAATAGCAATATTGTAAGGATGATTAACTGCAAAAGATTAAGCTACTCAGATTAATACAATGATCCAAGACAACTCCAAAGGACCCATGATGAAAAGGGCTATCCACCTCCAGAGAGAGAACTGATGAACACAGATTGAAGCATGCCGTTTTTGATTCCTTTTATTTTTCTTGGTTGTATTTTCTTTTGTGACATGGCTAATAAGGAAATATATATCGTATGACTTCACATGTATATCATATTGCTTGCCTTCTCAAGAGGTGGAAAAGAGCAGGAGAAGTTGAGAATTTCTAACTCAAAATTTAAAAAAAATGAATATTAAATTTTTTAACATGTAATTGGGAAATATTTAATGAAACAAATAAAAAATTTTAAAACTGAATAAAAGAGGAGGATCAAAAAAGAAAGAAGATACCTGCTGAGGGTGGATAGGATGAAAAGATAAATAGAAATTCTCAACTCTTTATTTTACTTTTACTCCCTCTGCCAAACAGAGTGACCTTTGGACTAGAAAAGGCCAAAACAAGAATAGATCAATAAAGACCTAGTTACAAATAGGAATAGGATACCTAGTTTTTCTTGTTAAGTTCAAATCACCAGGCTCAGGTAAACAATATCCTAAGTAAGATGATGAAAAAAAAGGCAGATCTAATAACTAAGCCATTATTGGGGCTCTCTGAAAAACTGAACATATGTATTGATGCATCTTCAATAACTTACCACCTTCCTCAAACCACAATTCCAATGACCTATTTCTCCCATTCACCTCAGCTATACACGCAAAAATAGCCTCTCCTTCACTGTATTATCACTCCAAATCGCTCTACTCAATGAACCCCGAAATTCCTTTACTGAATCATAATCATTTGTTATTCCATCCTTCCTGATGACCCCTAAACCTGTTCTTTTGTCCTCATCATGGCCACCATTCTGTCTATCCTTCTGTTCTTTTATCTTCCCTGCACTGGCTACATTCTCCTCTGTTCCCTATCTCAAGCTGTTGGTGAAACAGCTTAACCCTACACTATCCTTTGCTTTCAGATCCCCTGACTCAGTTATGTATTGCCAGACTTCAGCCCTGTATTACTCTCACCACTTGCCCTAAAAGGGCTGACTAGGGGCACTACACATTTGTCATCTCACCTCAACTGATCTCTTACTGCAACAAGGCAAACATTTTATTTCTCCCCTAATTGAATCACTAGCCCGTTCCAAACATTCTCATCTCTCTTCCAGACTCTCAGATTTGGGCCATTTGATGAGCTTTCCCCTTTCTCTCACTATTTCCTCTTTCATTCCTGTCTCACATAGAAAGGTGGTTTTCCCTGTCAAGGCCAATCCTTTGACATGTACCTTTGATCCCATCTCCTGCTGTCTTCTTTAGCAGATTACCTCCTCTTAGACCCCTATACTCTTAGATTCCATCTCTATCCATTGGCTCCTTTCCTGCTACCTAAAACATATCTTCCCCACCCTTAAAATATCTCACTGGAGCCTAATCTCCCTGATAGCAATCATCAAGGGAGTTAAACACATCTCAAGTGCCCACAGCACCAGGCACTGGGCTAAGTGTTGGGGGTACAAAGAAAGGGGAAAAAAGTCTGTTCTGAAGGAGCATCAATGACCATTACCCTTTCCACATTGGGAGTTATTGGCACAGTACCTTGTGATCTGGAAAATCCATGTAATGTTGGTATTTTGGCCCTCCCTTTCTACCAGAGAAGAAGTCTGAATTTTTTCTTTTTCTTTTATGAAATGTTTACAGTACCTTATTGTAAAATTTAGGTTGATATTACAATACTACACACATATTTTATGCATTTCTCAGTTTCTAAACTTTGTTGTGTGCTGGCCTTTGAGTGTTGTCTGCAGCTTTTGCAAAAAATTCCCATTTAATTTTTTATACCAACCTATGATGTATTGAAACAATGATGGGGAAAGCTGCAGAGGGATGGGAAAGATTTCTTGTAGAAGGTGAGACTTTACCTGAATCTTGAAGGAAGCCAGGGATGCCAGAAGGCAGCAAAAAGGGAGGAGAAAAGTCCAAGGTGAAGGCCAATGAGAATGACTGGAGTCAAAAGATGTCTTGTGTGAGGAACAGAAAAGAGGTGAATGTAAAGGGACTGAAGAATATGTGGAAAGGAGTAGGGTTTAAGAAGGGAAATGTAGGAAAGATCAAGTTATAAATGCCTTTAACATCAGGATTTTATAGTGAGTGAGTATAAGTGTGTGTGTGTGTGAGTGTGTGTGCACATACACACAAATATGAGAAAGAATAAACCTGGAAAATTTGCATTGTAGAAAAATTTATGTGAGAGGTGGGTGGAAGACAGACTGGAGGGGCAATCCCAGGCATAAGATAATAGTAGCACCTACACCAGGGTGGTAGGAGTATCAAAGGAGAAAAGGATGCATACATGAAATGAGAGGAAGATAAAATGCCATGGCACAGCAGCTGACTGGGCATAGGGGAGAGAGAGTGGAGGAAGATGCTGGTGCCCTAGACAGTAAAAGGAAAACTAGAAAGCAGATAAGGTTTAATGGAGTCCAGAGAGAGGGGGGAAGAGAAGATAATGCATTCAGTTCTAGAAATGCTGAGTTTAAGAGGTCTATGGGAGAGTGAAGGTCAGGGAAGAGGTGAGAGCTGAATAGATGAGAGAATTATCTGAATAGAGGTAGTAGTCTGAAACCATAGGAGCTGATGACATTGTCAAGTAAACTGTATAGAAGAAGAAGACGGTATAAAATGGAGGCTTAGGGAAGCCCCAAAATCAGGTGACAGTAAATAAAAGCAACTAGAATTTTGATTCAGTGATGAATGAGGATAATAATAGTACCTTTATGTCCCAGGTTGTTGTGAGGATCAAATGAAATCTTTGTAAAATACTAAGCATACTGCCTGCCACATGATAGGTGCTTAATAAATCCATCTTCCCTTCCTTATAGGGGTGGGTAGCTTTAGAGTGGGATGCTGGGGAGAATGAGCAGAGAAATATAGAAAGAAGGGACTATCAGAGGGTGACTGAGAAAGGGCTTCAAACCATGGCAGCTAGAGGTTCAGAATCACTGGGATAGGAGGAGTACGATGAAGGAGATGTAACCACTGAAGAACGAATTCATACAGATTACATCCTAATCCTCAATCTCTCCATCCCTTCATCCCTTATCATCTTGGAAAGCCACCCACCCTCAATGCATCTTCACTTCTCTCACTAAAATCTAAACCCTTTACCATCTACCTTCTGAGCTCATCATTCAACTGAAACTTTCATCTCCAAAGTTACCAATAATCTCTTAATTGACAAATGGAATGGTATCATCCTTACTACCTCTGCAGTATCTTGATACCATCCACCACGTAGTTCTCATGTCAGAAAAGAATGATGTAAACCAGAAATTGATAAAGCATTTTGAAAAAAAAAAAAGAACACAAAGTTAAAGTAGGCTATAGTATTTTGTAGTCTTCTAAAAGGGAAGGTGCCTTACATAACAGGAGGCATTTAAAATGGATTCTGATGACAATTCCATGTGATTCTATTAAGGAAGATAAGAGAGAAGCATTAAAAAACAAAAAAAACAAAGTGATAGATATTGCAGCTCAAATTTCTAAAAGGAAATCTATAAAATGCTGTGACTCTGAAAAGAGGGATTTGAGGGTAAGAACCAGGACAAATATAAAAGCATAGCCTGGTATTGTAATGATCGTGTTTCAAAGGTTAAAGCCCATAACAATTTGATTTGCTAAGGACAAAAGGATCTTTTTTTTCCCTCAAATGCTTTATAAACTTCTGATTTACATCATTCATTTCCATCAGATTTTGAGTTACAGTTTTCTCCCCATTTTTTCCTTACCCCCACTCCAGAACAGCAGTTCCACAAGATATCCCCTCAGCCCATCTGCTCTCTCCCATATCTTCTCCCATACCACCTTCAACTTTTTCAGTAGGACAAGGTGAATCTCTGTGCCCCAATGACTATATATCTTATTATGTCAAATTTTCTATTCAACTCTGGTTTTTTCATAAAGAATGCTTGAGGGGCGGCTAGGTGGCGCAGTGAATAGAGCGCCGGCCCTGGAATCAGAAGGACCTGAGTTCGGAGCCGGCCTCCGACACTTAATCCATACAAACAAAAACCTAGCCGTGTAACCTTGGGCAAGCTACTTAACCCCAATTGCCCTAAAGGGGCAGCTAGGTGGCGCAGTGAGTAAGAGCGCCGGCCTCGGAGTTGGGATGACCCGAGATCAAATCCGCCCTCAGAAAATGAGCACCCACACATAAATAATGACTAGCCATGTAACCTTGAGCAAGTTACTTAACCCCAATTGCTTTAAAAAAAAAAAAAAGAATGCTTGAAAGTCCTCTATTCCACTGAATGACCATATTTTCCCCTGAAATATGATACTCAGTTTTGCTGGGTAGGTGATTCTTGGTTTTAATCCCAGCTCCTTTGCCCTCCAGAATACCATATTCCAAGCCCTTCTATCCCTCAGTGTAGAAGCTGCCAGATCCTGTGCTATCCTGATTGTGTTTCCACAGTATTCAAATTGTTTCTTCCTGGCTGCTTGTAATATTTTCTCCTTGATCTGGAAATTCTGGAACCTGGCTATAATATTCCTAGGAGTTCTCTTTTTGGGATCTTTTTCAGGAGGTGATCTGTGGATTCTTTCAACCTCTACTTTGCCCTCTGGTTTTAAAATATCAGGGCAATTTTCCTTCAGATTTTCTTGAAGGATGACTTCTAGGTTCTTTCTTTGGTCATGGTTTTCAGGTAGTCCAATAATTTTAAAATTATCTCTCCTGGATCTATTTTCCAGGTCAGTGGTTTTTCCCATGAGATATTTCACACTGCCTTCTATTCCTTCATTTGTTTGTATCTGCTTAAGCATCTTGATTTCTCATAAAGTCACTAGCTTCCATTTGCGCCAATCTAATTCTGAAGGAATGATTCTCCTCAGTGAGCTTTTGAGATTCTTTTTCCATTTGGCAAATTCGGCTTTTTAAGGCATTATTCTCCTCATTGGCTTTTTGAGCCTCTTTTGTCATTTGAGTTAGTCTATTTTTTAAGGTGTTATTTTCCTCAGTCAGGCTGTTGAATCTCATTTCATACTTTTCTTGCATCTTTTTATATCTGTTCCCAATTTTTCCTCCACTTCTCTTATCTGCTTCTTAAGTTCCTCTGTGGCCTGTAACCAGCTCGTATTTTTATTCGGGGCTTTTGCTGCAAGAGTTCTGACCTCCTAGTCCTCCTCCTGTTCCATGCTGTGATCCTCTTTACCCCCCAAATAGGAGTTTAATGTTAAATTTTTCTACTTTGTTTCCTTTGCCTAGGTATGTTGCTACTCAATTACTTGACTTTTGGGCTTGTTGCCAAAGTAGGACTCTAGCACCAGACAGGGGAATTTCCGTCCCAAACACTGGGGTTTTCTCAGCTGCTGGAGGTATTAGTTGGGGGCTCTCTCTGAAGCCTCCACACACTCTGTCAAGCTGGTCACACACCCCAAGACTTCCATCCTAGACAGCAATCCAGATCCAAGAAGGGTAAAGCAAGAGTGCTTACCCCCCAGACTGATTGCCTGATACCCCTATGGTCCACAGGCCAGGAGCTGAAGCTGCAACATGGCACTCGCTGTGCCGTAGCTAATCAGGGGCTTCTTCGCCCCCAGAGAAAAGAGGCTGACGTGTTTTCCCAACCAGTCCCAAAGTCCATACCACACTGACCCCTCACTTTGTTCTAGGCATCTATGTGTTGATAATTCTGGAAACAGCGCAGCTGCTGGTATTCTGAGGTCCCTCCAGCCACCTGCTGGTCCAGCCACCATGTGGTCCTGGGCTCGGCTCCCAGAGTGCTGGGCTGGCTGCTCCCTGCCAGGCTACCGGGCTGTCCTCAGTGGGAAGTTACCTTCTCTGTGTCATTTTGTGGGTTTTGTAGTTCTAGATTTTGTTCAGAGTCACCTTTTACATAGATTTGGAAGTGGTGGGAGCAGCAGTTGTGCAGAAATGCTGTTACCACTCCACCATCTTGACTCCGCCCCCAAAAGGATCTTTTTTAATTATAGTAGGGCAAGAGCAAGGAAAAGTAAGGGACTGGGATATTGTATTAGATGGGTAGGACAATGATAATGTATAAGAGAAAGCAAGCAAACCTATTTCACCTCAATACCAATTCTGCTTTCTCTACTAGGGAGAATGACAGAAACTCAAGATTAATTATGAGACATTTGACTGCCTGCCTACCTACTATGTGTCAGATACTATACTAAGAGTAAAAGAGAACATTTGGTGCTTAATGAATTCCAAATTACTGGACTATGACAAATACTTATTGGGATACTGAAAAAAAGCTGTGAGGGTGGCTGTTGCTGGTACTCTAGGGAGAACAAGGAGACAGGGAGAATGCAAAATTATTGCAGGGGAGTGGAGACTCACAAATGTGCCTATTTTCTTCTTCTTTTTTTTTGGAGGGCAATTGGGGTTAAGTAACTTGCCCAAGGTCACATGGCTAGGTTTTTGTTTGTCTGTGTTAAGTGTCTGAGGCCGATGCAAACTCAGGTCCTTCTGACTCCAGGGCCAGGGCTCTACTCACTGTACCACCTAGCTGCCCCAAATGTGCCTATTTTCAAAAAGAAGATATCTCATTCAAAGCGTAGGCCACTGGGGCGGCTAGGTGGCGCAGTGAGTAGAGCATCAGCCCTAGAGTCAGAAGGACCTGAGTTCGGATCCGGCCTCAGACACTTAACGCACACACAAATAAAAAAACCTAGCCGTGTGACCTTAGGGAAGTTACTTAACACCAACTGCCCTCCAAAAAGCAAAAACAAAAACAAAAAACAACAAAGTGTAGGCCAGTGAGCTTATGTTCACTCTAGAACAGATGATTAAAGGAATTGTTTGTGAAAGCAGGCGAAGAGAAGACGAGACTATGAGTAAGACCAAACTAATCTTACTTTCTTTTTAAATAAGGTTACTAAGTAACCTAGTAGATTGTAATCTACTAAATAGAGCAAGTAATCTAGTTGATTGAGGCAGGTCATCCAGGAAATACTGTAGACCTCCAATACCTGGATTGAAGTGCTCTAATAATTAATTTCAGCAAGGAATTTGACAAAGTTTCAGACAGAACTTTGTGACAGTGCAGTCTGATAGATTTGGAACTGGATAACTGGCTAGCCCTTAAGAGTGAGGTATTTTAATGGCTCCGTGACAGCCTGAGGGAAGATCTTTAGTGGAGATTTTTGGCTTTGGCCCAGTTGTTATACTGACCGTTTTTTATCAGTCAACTGGATGAAGTAGGAAAGATAATATAAAATTTACCGGCAACAAAAACTATAGGAATGATAGTATAATAAATGTCAGAAATGGGACCCAAAAAAAAATTCTAAGCAGGGTAAAACTAAGTGGTGCTATTAAGATTAAATTTATTGGGGGATGGAGCCAAGATGGCGGAGTAGAAACAGCATTTCCAATGTGCTCTGCCCCACACAAATTTCAAACAATGTGAAAGGGAGCTCCAAACAACTTCTGGAGCCACAGCACCCACAGAACGGCACAGAGAAGCTAACCTCCTGCTGAGGACAGCCCAGCAGCCCTGCAGGGAGCGGCCAGCGCAGCGCTCTGAGAGCAGGCAGCACAGCATGTTGGGAACCAACAGCGCAGCCCGCAGAGCCAAGCCCAGGTCCGCGGTTTTAGCCCCAGGGCGGCCGGGCCTTCAGCCAGCTGGTGGAACCCCAGAACACCAGCAATTGTGGCGATTCCCGAATTATCAGCACAGATATGCCTAGGACAAAGTGAGAGGTTAGTGCCCTATGGACTTTGGGACCAGCATTTGGGGAACACGTGGCTTCCTCCCCTGGGGGCAAAAAGCTGCTGAAGAAACAGCTGCACAGAAGCCATTTTGCAGCGTCAGTAGTGGCTCTAGCTCCTGGTCTGTGAACTGTAGGAAGATCCAACAATCAATCTGGGGGTTAATCGCTTTTGCTTTAAACTGCCTGGATCTGGATTGTGGTCTGGGGGGGAAGTTTGGGATGGGTATCCAACTTGCCAGAGTGGGTGGAGGCTTTACAGAGGCCAACCAACTGGCGGAAGTTGTGAAGACCTACGTTTGGGCAGAAGCTCCCCTGTCTGGTGGCAGAGTCCTACTGTGGCAACAAGCCCAAAAATCAAGCAATTAAGTGGCAATATGCCTAGGCAAATGAAACAAAATAAACAGAAAAGTTCAACATTGGACTCCTATTTTAGGGGCAAAGAGGCTCAAAGCATGGAGGAGGACTGTGAGATCAGAACTCCTGCACCAAAAGCCCAAAATGAAAATACAAGCTGGCTACAGGCCATAGAGGACCTTAAGAAGCAGATAAGAGAAGTGGGGGAAAATTTGGGAAGAGAAATGAAAAAGATGCAAGAAAAGTATGAAATGACAGTCAACAGCCTGACTGAGGAAAATAACACCTTAAAAAATAGACTAACTCAAATGGCAAAAGAAGCTCAGAAAGGCAATGAGGAGAAGAATTCCTTAAAAAGCCAAATTTTCCAGATGGAAAAAGAATCTCAAAAGCTCACTGAGGAGATTCATTCCTTCAGAGTTAGACTGGAGCAAATGGAAGCTAGTGACTTTATGAGAAATCAAGATACTATTAAACAGATTCAAATAAATGAAAGAATAGAAGGCAATGTGAAATATCTCATGGAAAAAACCACTGACCTGGAAAATAGATCCAGGAGAGATAATTTAAAAATTATTGGACTACCTGAAAGCCATGATCAAAGAAAGAACCTAGAAACCATCCTTAAAGAAATTCTCAAGGAAAACTGCCTTGATGTTTTAGACCCAGAGGGCAAAATAGAGGTTGAAAGAATTCACAGATCACCTCCTGAAAAAGATACCCAAAAGAAAACTCCCAGGAATATTATAGCCAGGTTCCAGAATCCCCAGATCAAGGAGAAAATACTCCAAGCAGCCAGGAAGAAACAATTTCAATATTGTGGAAACACAATCAGAATAGCCCAGGACCTGGCAGCTTCTACACTGAGGGATCAAAGAGCATGGAATATAATATTCCAGAGGGCAAAAGAGCTGGGATTGAAGCCAAGGGTCACCTACCCAGCAAAACTGAGTATCTTGTTTCAGGGGAAAATATGGTCATTCAGTGGAATAGAGGACTTTCAAGCATTCTTGATGAAAAAACCAGAGTTGAATAGAAAATTTGACATTCAGACACAAGTAGCAAGAGATGCTTGAGAAGGTAATCAAGGAAAAGAAATCAAAAGGAACTTATCAAAGTTGGACTATTTACAGTCCTACATGGAAAAGCAATAACTGTGTTTGATGAAACCTTTCTCATTATGAAAATAATTGAAGAAGGGTACATGGCATATGTTCACAGGTATACATGGATAGAGGGCACAGGTTGAATTTGATGGGAAGGGATGATTTTTTTTTTTTTTTGGAGGGCAGTTGGGGTTGGGTGACTTGCCCAGGTTCACAAGGCTGGGTTTTTGTTTGTGTGTTGGGTGTCTGGGGCCACATCCGAGCTCGGGTCCTTCTGGCTCCAGGGCTGGCTCTCTGCTCGCTGCGCCACCTAGCCGCCCCAAGGAAGGGATGATTCTTAAGGGGTGAAGTCAAGAGGTGAGAGAGGAAAGTGGCAAGAGGAGATGGAGAGAGACAGGGTAGGGCAAACTATCTCATGTAGAAGAGGCAAGGGGAATTAGTTGCAGGGGAGGGGAAGAACAGGAAGGCAAAAAGCCAAAAGCATATTCTCATTGAAGTTGGCTCAATGAGAGAATCACATACATACTAAACGGAATATCTTACCCTCACTCACTCTCCTGAGTAGTGGAAAGGGGGATGAGAGGGGGGATGATGGAGGGGAGGGCATTCTGGGGAGAGGGGAGGTTAGAAGTACCCACTATCAAAGAGGGACAGGATCAAAGTAGGAATGGACCAGGTGGGTGGTGAGACAGGTGGGAGGGAAATATAAGCAGTCTTTTACAATATATCTACTATGGTAATGTTTTGCATAGATATACATGTACAACACATACTGAATTGCTTATCTTCTCAGAGGGAGTGGGTGACAAGGGAGAAGGGGAATGGATCTGAAAACTGAAGTTTTAAAATTAAATGTTTCATAAGATGTCCAGGCAGTGGGGCTCAGAGATTCACCTTGCCCTAATTGCAAAGTCGAAGGGGGTATGGGAGAAGATATGGGAGAGAGCAGATTGGATGAGGGGATATCTAGTGAGACTGCTATTCTGGGGTGGTGGGTGGGAAAAAAATGGGGGAAAAATATAACTCATAATCTGGTGGAAATGAATGATGTAAACCAGAAGTTAATAAAGCATTTGTTTAATTAAAAAAAAATAAATTTATTCCTATTAAATTTCAAGTCACATATTTCTACTTTTAAAAACCAACTATATAGCAAGCACAGGATAGGGGTGAAGTGGCCAGAAAGTAGTTCATAAGAAAAAAGAAACAAAGACAACTTGATGATTTTAGTGTTCTGCAAGTTCAATATGAGTAAGTAAAAGTGACATATAACAATTGAAAAAGTCAGTGAAGCTCTCCTAAGAGAAACAGAAAGTCTATACTGCCTTGGTCATGCCATGTCTGCAGTGTGGTATCAAGTTCTGGGAAGTGTTTTTCAGGAAAGATATTGACAGGATGGTGCATCTACAAAAAAAGGTGACCAAGACTGGTGATGGGAAATAAAAGCAAGCCATATGAAGATCAGCTAACAGAGTTGGGCATATGGAATCAAGGGAAAGGATGTTCATTAGGGAAAGGACTTTACCTTTTCTCAGTTTTATGACCCCAGGGGCCCAACCAGCCAAGAACTCTATGGACACAGCAGGATAATTAATACACATTTGCTGTAAAGCATGATAGCCACCTTCAAATATCTGGAAGGTTACCTGCCTAGATGACATAGAGAACTAGGACTGACGGACACAAAATTTCATTCATGGAGGCAAATTTTAGTTCAAAAATTACAAAACATCCCAACAATGAGAGCTATCCAGAAATAAGATGGGGCGGCTCCTAAGATTCTGAGTTCCCTGTCACTGGCTGCTTTTAAGCAGATGTGTAAAAAGGATATGTATTTTACCAGCTGGCTCTGGAAGGCCCTTCTAAACTCCACGATTACATGATCTGATGATGAGCATAATGCTAAAGTTGGCAAACTACACCTTTACCATGAAGAGGAATTTTGTCCATATGCACAAGGCCAGTGTACACCCATCCACCCTTGTCCATTCAGAGTTTCAATATCCAGGGAGGACATACTTCTTCCCACAAGGTGAAGATTCCATGAGAATCCTCAACCTGTCTCTCAAGCTGCTTGTGAGAAGGCAGAGCACGATAAGCTGACTTTTGATGAGTTTCCTCTTCATAACAAATGAGAGTGTGGCTTACCAGGTGTAAAGAGATAAGGCAAACTGAGCAGACTACTGAGGCCTGACTGCTAACAAAAAATTTCTGAGAAGCTATGCTGATGATAACAGATTCATTCATTTTTTCCTCACTTTTTCCCCCAGCTTCACTGTGGCTGATAGCACATTAGGTTAACACATTCCAAAAACTTTTATTACTTAAAGCTCTGGAAACCTGACATGAACATTTTACCTTCTGATCCCCTTAAAATGTATAATGATAATGCTGCAATCAAGACTTTCAAAGGTAGGTCAACTTTTCAAAACGTGATTCTATATACTTAATAAACAGAGAATGAGTATTGATCTCTTAAAAAAAAAAAAGCTGCAAGAAAGTTTTTAAAATGGTTATGTTCATGACTCAATCACCCAGTCCCAGGTCACTGAGTGAACGAACACCAGGCAGTACACACCCCTACAGTCATCTTAGCTTAGCACTTTAAGACCAGAACAGCACTTTGCAATCTATTTCAGATTGGGGAAGTGCATGCTTGTGGGTTGGTAATTATCCCCATGATAGAGAAGGGTATCTTTATGTAGTGTCCCACAGAATCATCTCTAGAGCCAAATTCTTCTCAATTCTCTGAGATTTGCCAAGGACCTTCAAGTACTTGGGAACTGAGGAGTGGTGTCACCAAAAATTCACCCTAAGCTTGATGTTGGAGTAGGTTCCCCCTACCTCCATCACTAACCTTTCCTTCTTTGAGGTCCATACATCTTACACCTAATCAAAAGCCTAGTTATCTGTTATCTACACACCTCCCCTTCCTTCTTCAATGAGTACACTAATCTTCAATTAGTACACGGCTCACAATTATTTTTCTCCTCCTCAATTCCTACCTTCTAACTAGGGATCTTCAATATACATGCTGACTCTCCCCTGAAGCACCCTATCAATTCCTCAACTTCCACTTCCTCCACCCCACCTAAGCCACATAACAAGGATGCTCTTACCCTTCAACCTTGCCACCATTGACATGCACCATCTCCATGTTCAAGAACTTTGAAATCTCCTTTTCTGACCATTAGCTTTCCATCTCTCCTTTTTTCCCCACACCAAACCCTATTTTTCATCTACACTGATGACCTCCAACCCCCCAGTTCTCTCCTAGGTCAACTCTGCAATTTTCTTCCCTTTTCCCCATCTTGACTTTCTGATTCAACTCTACCATCTTTTCTTGACCCACTGGGTCCCCTCATCATATTGCCAATAACCTCAGTCTCAGATCACACTCCCACCATTACTGACTTTGCCCCTATATACATGCTGCTGAATGAAGCGGAGAAGATCATGCAATCATTCTAACTGTGTCCACTACCAATTTATGTTACAAAACCTCAACTGGGCCCTCAATGTAGCTGGGCAATCCTTCTATGTGTCCCTTGCCAAATCACTATCCCACTTTCTTCTGAGACCCTTTTCTTCCATCCTCAAACCTCCTATAGCTTCCCTACTCTCCAATCTCTCAGCTGAGAATCTTGTATCATATTTGACAGGAAAAAATGAGGCTTTCTTCTCCCTTCCTTCTCAAATATCACCCAGATACTTGCAATCTCTTTCACCCCTGTCTCACATAATGAGGTGGCCCCCATTCTCCTTGCCAAGAAGAACCCCTCTACATACATGCACAAATGACCTTGTCTCCTCAAACAGAATACCTGTCCTGCCCCCCACCCCAGTCATCACTACTCTCTTATTTATCATCAGTTTCCCCCTACATATGGGCTTAGGACAGCTCAGAGGCATAGTAGATAGAGTGACAGGCCTAGAGTCAGAAAGACCTGAGTTCAAATCTAGTCTCAGACACTTACTAGCTGTGTGGTCCTGAACAAGTCACCTAACCTTGTCTGCCTGAGTTTTTTCATCGGTAAAATGAGCTAGGGAATGAAAAGGCAAAACATTCAAGTACCTTTTCCAAGAAAAACCCAAAAAGGGGTCAAGAAGAGTTGGAGCTAACTGAAAACAACTAAAAAACAACAATTCTACTGGCTCTTTCCCTATTGCTTACAAATTAACCCAACTCTCCTCTATTCTCAATGGATCTTTCCATCCCCTCTATCACTCTCTTTGCAGTCAAATCTGTTCATTTCTATTGAGAAGGCCATTCACAATCGATGCCTCAATTTCCTCTCTTCCTAATCCTTATAATCTGGCTTTTGATCTCTTCACTCCATCAAAATTACATCAAAATTACAAAGGATCTTCTAACTGCCAAATCCAATAGCCTATTTTTCTCAGTATTTAACTGTCTTGAACTCTTTGGCATCTACAACCCCTGACACTGTCAATCCCCCTGTTTACCTCAATACTCTGTTCTCTCTAGGTTTTCAGGACACCTCTCTCCCCCGGTTCTCCTCCGACCAATCTGACCACTCCCCAGACTTCTTTGTTGGATTTTCATCCAGGTCATACCCTCTAACTGTAGGTGTGCCACTAGGGCCCTCTCCCAGGGCCACTGTCTATTTTCACTCTATATTTCAGCTGGTGATATCATCAGCCGCCATAGATTTAATTACCATCTCTATGTAGATAAGTTTCAAATATACCTAACTAGCCTTAACTCCTCTCTGCTGATCTTGAGTCTTGTGTTTCTAAATGCCTTTCAGGGATCTTAAATGCAACATGTTAAATACTAAACTCCTCTGCCTTTTCCTCTAACTAACCACCTCCTTACTTCCCTATTACCATCAAGGGCAAAACCATCTCCTTAGTTCCCCAGGATTGCAATCTAAACATGGTATTAAGATGAACAAATCTTGCCTTCTCCCTCGTTATTTCTCATGCCCCATATCTAATCTGTAGCCAAGGCCTATCCATTTCACTTCAAACATTCCCCCTTCTCTGACACTGCCCCCACTCTAGTGCTGCTCTCATCCTCCCATGCCTCCACTACTCAATAGTTGCTGGTAGGTCTCTCCCCACTCCAATCCATCCTCCACTCTGCCACCAAAGGGATTTTTCCTGAAGTGTAGATCCATTCATGTCATACCCTTATTCAATAAACTCCATTAGAAACCTGCTGCCTCCAGGATTGAATACAAATGCTCGGTTTGGTATTCAAAGCCCTTTATTACCTATCCCTCCCCACCACCTTTCCAGTGTTGTTTATCTTTACTTTCCACCATCTCCTTTCCGACACTGTGATCCCAGACTCCTGGCTGTTCACAAACAATATCCTTCATTTCTTGGCATTTTCTCTGGCTGTCCTCCATTCCTGGGACTCTCTCCCTCCTCCTCACCTCTGCCTACTGGTTTCCCTGGCTTCCTTCAAGTCCCAATTAAAATCCCACCCTCTACAGGGAACCTTAAACCTGTCTTAATTCCAGTGCCTTCTGTCTGTTAATTATTTCTTGCTTATTCTATATTTTAGCTTTTTGGTACATTGTTGTTTCCCCCATTAAATTGTAAGCTCCTTGAAGGCAGGAACTGTCTTTTGCCTTTCTATCTATCCCTTTTTTTGCCTATCTGTTAGTGCTTAGGCACTAAATCAATGTTTACTGACTGACTAATGGAAGTAGTTAAGGAAAAGATCTAGGCTTCTGTAATTAAAGATCCATAAACCCAAAGAATAGGAAGAGCATTTACTGTGGTATTAGAAAAGCTGGGTATGCTTTTAGGCTCTGTTATTGACTGAACACGTAAACAAGTTACTGAAAATCTTTGTTCCCCAGGTCTCTCATTTGTAATAATAAAAGGTCAAATGTCAAATTCCCTGAGTAAGACTATAACCAGATGAAAATATAATTGGCCATGTCAAACAAAATAAATAAAAATGCAATACAGATAATGTTAATTTGTGGCTTTCTAAGGCAGTATGTGGCCCAGCAGGAATCTGTTCTTAATCTGGGTTCAACACAATTAACTAAAGTCCCTCTGAGCTTTGAAATCCTTTGGGGCATGCAGAATGGTGAAAGGGAGGATTAATAGGAGAAACAGGGCTATAATGCCTATATAGTGATTCTCTGGTATGTGTAGGTTATAACCCTATTTCCAAGGTAATTTAGAAATGCTTATTTCTAGGGAGACAAAAACCCTGGAAATCTCTGCATGTTGGGAAGAAAATCCCAAAGTCAGTTATCCTAAAACTAACAGACTTAAGTTAATCTTCTCAAAACCAAACCAAACCAAACAAACAAACAAAAAAAACCAACAACCCCCCCCCCCCCCAAAAGACCTGTGACCTTTAACACAAACTTACATTTAATGTAAATGCAACCAACTAGTGCCTGCTCAGACTGGTAGGAAGTCTTTTCAGGTAAAATGAAATTCCCTGATTAACTGAGAACTGTCACCACAGTGAATATGAAATAGACCAAATACACAATTTAAAAAACCATACCAAATTATAATGTGGTCTTTCTTTGACGATCCATAGCTTATCAAGATGTAAGTATGTTACAGGATCATCAATGTAAATATCAATCTATGCTATACACGTGATAAAAGCCTTGACTGAATCTAGACTGATTTTTGAGGAAAAATTCCCTATCCCAGTCTGACAATCTTCCCTCTCCCAAGAAGGTACACAATGTGCCAAAGAAAGAAAAGGAAATTCTAGTAGACGCATCCAATCCAAATAGAAGGTGGGCCCTTGGTTTTAATGTCCATATTTGCATAAGAGGGAGGAGCCCAGAAGGAGACTAAACAATGGTGGAATATCTGCATCTTTAAAAAAAAATACATACAGGTTCTTGCTACTGGGGAGGTTGTCTAATACAATAAAAATAATACTACCTTTGGGGGCAAAAAAATACATGTAGCAGCAAATATCACCTCACTCTACAAGCATCACCCAATGAATATCCAGGCCAGGACTCTGAAATCAACTTTTATTTTATACAGGTCAGGTGACTGCAGCATCCACCCTACTCTTCACATATCCACTCAGGATGGCTTTCCTGCTTCTTAATTCTCAAGAGATTCAATACTACTGGAGTACTGACTATAGTTAAGGGGTAAGAGAATGGAACATCTGTCAGGAACACACAAGTTTGATTTCTGCCTCAGTCACTTCCTAACTGTGGTATGCCAGGTTAGTCATTTAATCTTTTTTCTCAGCTTTAATTTCTAACCAGTAAAATGGGGATATCAATAGCACCTACCTCACAGGGTTGTCGAGATCAAAGGAGATAACATAGGCAAAATATTTTGTAAACCTTAAAGCTATAAAAATGCCAAATTATTGTTATTAATGTGATAATTGCTATTGCTACTATTACCTCTACTCCAAGGAGCCACTTACCACTGGAATGTGAAGCTTGCTGAGAGGCTTGCCATCCAACAGGTAAGAACCTGTGTAAGTGACATATTCAGCGTAACACTGGGGGGCCTGGGGAGTGATGTAGCAGAGAATTTTCCGCTTCTCCTCAATCTTTTTCCTGATCTGAAGGTATTCAAAATATGGGTTTGACCTATCACTATGATAGGGTTCAATGTCATCCAATTTTATAGCGTCTACAATGGCTGCCAACGTTTGCTGTATCATTTCCCTGGTTTGCTGGGTAGACGTATTAATCTGTTGCTGCAGCTGTTGGTTGGAGCGCTGGAAACGGCGTTTTCGGGGGTGTTGGGCTTGAGAATCTTCTTCTTCTGTGACTCGTGCTTTTGCTCTTGTGGAAGGAGTAGAAACTGGTGGAAACTCTTTTTCTGAGGGCGAGGTGTTCTGTTTGTTTTGATTGGCTAGCATCTGAGCACGGTTCCTGGTGATTCGTTGGGGGATTTCTTCTACTTTGGGAGGTTTTGGAACTTCAGGTATTGGTTTGGGTACAGACTCTACAGCTTCTGGCTGGGCATTGCCTTGGGGTGGCTCCACCTGGGAAGAAGCCGTCTGACTGACAGTGCTTACATCTTCTTGAGTGCCAGCACCATCAACACTTACTTGGGTCAAATTATTCTCAGCACAACTCTCCAATGTACAGTTTGAGACAAAGGAGTCTTCAGGATTTGTTTCCCTGTCTTGGTCACCCGTCTGAGGAGGAAGCTCAGCAGATGCCACTGGCTGAAAAGAGTGGGAATCCACTTGTTCAGAAGCCTTCTCCTCAGGCACACGCGCTACTTCTGCAGCAGCTTCCACAGAAGTGGTTTCTGGCTTTGGTTCCTCGGGTTCTGGGCCTGATGCCACAGGGAGGAGGGCAGCTGCCTGGCTAGGGGGTAGCTCCTCTTGCTCATCTGCAGCTAATAAAGAAAGGTTTCCATTGAAGACCCCAGGGTCTCTGGGATTTGTACTTTCTGGGGCAACAACAGGACTTTCTTCCATAGGTTCTGCTTCAGTCATTTCAGCCTCTGGGACATCTTTAGTTTGAAGTGGAAGTTCTGGTAAAGAAAAAGGACCCAGATCTAAGTCATCTTCTGCATTTGTGAAAGGATCAGGCCATGCCACTGGTTCTTCTTGATTTATGACAGAAATGTTATTTTCTAAAAAGTTGTTTTCCAGGGAGCCTAGAGCTTCGACCTGAGTTACTGTTGGTATGCATGTAGCTTCTTGAACAATCTCAGGTGTTTCTTCTGGAAGAGGTTTACAGTTAGTAAAGAATGAGTCTATTCTAGAAGGGGGCATGTAAGAAGTTTGTTCCTCTGTTGTCGTTATTTCTCCTGCAATTGCTTCTTCAGCAACTTCCTTTACATCACTAAGACCTGGTTCAGACACGGACAAGGGGTAAGAAATAGGAGAAACTGGATAAGGAGAATCAGAAGGTATAAATGGTACAGGAGCTGGATGTATGGGATCTGAAGAACAGAAAGGTTTAGGAGACTCTGGAAATCTCTGTGGGGATTTAATCAGAAGTTCAGATCCTACTGTCCAATTTACAGGGGTTTCCGAGGAAGTTCCAATTAAACTCTGAGTAATGGGTTGCTCTGAGTTTCTGGAAGGGTTTGCCCAATCTGCATTATCCTCTTCTGAAATAACAGCATTAAAGGGACCCTCTTCAATTGGCTGTAAATAGCTAGGCTCTGGTGGAATAATAGCAGCAGTTGCTTGCTGGTCTTCTGTCGCATCCAGTGGGATGCCCAAATCAGGGGGAAGAGCACTTTCTAGAGATGGGGCTAAAAGCTCATCTCTATGAGAAGGAGAAGATTTTGCTTGCAAACCAGAAAAGACACTTTCAGGAGATGGGGCAACATTTCCAATAGCCGCTGATGTACAATGTAATGTTTCAACTTTAGGTGAAGGAATCCCATAATCTGGAGAATAGTATCCAGGAGACAAACATGGAAACTTTTCTGCAGGAACAGATGGTAAAGGAACCTTTTCTTCCATTAAATGTTGCACTGGAGAATCATAATTTGATGTAGCAGGCACACTTTGCTGTCTGAAAAACTTATCCCCAACAGTGAATTCCTCTTCAGGGGTTCTCCTGATATCAACAGATATTGAACGATAAAGGTTTGCAGGGAGAGTCCTTGTGGGAGTTTGACTTGGGTTTTCAGGAAGCCCACCAGAAGTATTTGTGTATCTGTCAAAAAAGGATGGTGAGCATGCATTCATGGACATGGTGGAGACAGGAATAGAATGCTGAGAATCAGCACAGTCAAACATCAAATCAGTATAATCTTCATTGCTGCAGGATGGTGTTCTGGGAGTCTGCATCACTTCCTCATAACTAGGGCAAGAAACCACAGAGGCTGGAGCTGGAACCCCTGTGGGACGACTCTGGTCTGGCCGTGGGGAAGCAGGCAGGATTTCTTTCATGTGAGGACCAGCTAGCCAATCTTTAGAGTCAGTGCCAACAGCAGGGTGGGGCTTGCTTTCTGTGGACAGCACAGGAGTCAGTGGGCCCAGCTCTTTCATCTTTTTCTCTTTAAGCTGAGAGTCCAGTCCCAGTGGTTTTTTGGAAGGCAGATCTAGACTCCTTTTCCTTGCCTCCTCTGAGGACTTCACTTTATCTTTCAGTTTGGGGTCCCCAGATCTGTGCCTCATCTTCTCCATCTGCTTCATCCGTTCTTTGTGCCTCTTGTGACGCTCCTCTATCTCCAGGTCTTTTTGGCACAGCATTCTCTCAAAACTCGTCATCATCAGGTCACCATCTCCCAAGAGTTTTTCTCTGGGTCTGGTATCCTTCTTTCCTGTGTCTTTGGATGGTGGGATTTTATCATTTCCATTACTAATCTTCAATGAGTCAGACTTTTCCTTGTCTTTTAATCTGCTTTCACTAAGCTTGATACTTTCATCTTTTGATTTATCTTTGAAAGTATTCACTTGAGGATTGTCCTTCTCTTTAGTCACAGACTTCTGTTCATCCTTATGATGCTTAAAAAATCCATCTGTGTGTTTTTCTCTGTGTTTCTCTTTTTCATCTTTCCATTTTTCTCGGTGTTTATCTCTTTTCTTCTTCTCTTTAGTTGTACTGATGGAATTTGAAGCATAAACTTTTTCCTTTTCTGATTTCTTGGAAAGTTCCCTCTCAGAATCATTTTTGTCCTTCTTTTCAGTTGAGAAAAATTCAATAGTTTTGTCTAATTCATCTTCTACATCTGCTTTCATGTTATATGACATGCCAAAAGCATCACCATCCAAAGAGAAGTCTTTTTCATACTGGGATGAGTCTTTTCTACTGTCCTTAAAATCATCACCTTTTTCTTTTTTCTCGGATTTGTCTTTCTTGGCTTTTTCCCTTTCATGACTTTTCTTTGATGAAGAGGAGGAATGCCTATGTCTCTCCTTTTCTTTCAGTTTGTCTTGTAGGGAAGGAAAGGGAATCGAATCCTTAAACTTGTCCTCAGCAGGCTCTGTGAACGATGATTCAAGGAGACTGCTCATGCCTGGATCCTGCCCTCGGTCTGTAAAGCTGTCCGAGGAGAGTTCACTTATCTTATCATTGGAGTCATCTCTGTACTCATTGAGAGCTTCTTCTTCTAACTTCTCCAACAGGCTTTTCTCCATATCGCCCCCTTTGGAAGATTTCCTCTCTTTGGAATGTTCTTTATCTGGTTTTTCTTTATGTCTGCTTTTAACCTTGTCATCAGTGGAGTGTTTCCTTTCAACCTTCTCTGGGATTTTTTGTTTACTTTTCTTTTCTTGGATAGAGTCAACAGAAGTTCTATCTTTTCTATCCTTGTATTTGTCAACAGAATCCTTATCTTTCTTTTCTTTGTGTTTTTCAAAGTTTTTTTCTTTTTTATCTTTTCCTCCATCTGCTAACCCCTTTTCCTTTTTCTTCTCCTTGGATTCTTTCTCTTTCTGCTTTTCTCCAGAGTGTTGCTTATCTGAAGAATATTTTCGGTGTTTCTCTGAGGTATAAGGTTCTTTATCTTCATCTTTTTCTTGTACATTCTCCACTCTTGGAACCTCATTGACAATAGCATCCCCAATTTTGAATCCTCCTGTGCTATACTCCTCTTTCTCATCTTCACTTTCATCTGTGAAAATATCTGCAATGTACCAGCTTTTATCTTTAGTCTTTTTTTCATCTCTTTTTTCAGCAAAGTCTTCTGAGATGGCTCCTGAGAAACTTTTGTCTTTCTTTTCTTTAATTTGATCAAGAGAAGACTTCCTTTCTTTGTCTTTGTTGTGCAGATCCTTGTATTTTTCCTTTGTCTCTTTTTTCTCTTTAAAACATTTATCCAATTCTTTGTCTTTCTGGTTTTTTTCAAGGATGGATTTTTCATTTTTTTCTTTGTCTATTTCTTTAGATTTTTCTTTATATTTATCTGATTTCAGCTTCTCTTTTTTGTCCTTATCAGTAGTATCTTTTTTATCCTTTTCTTTTCCTGAATGATGTCTTTCCCAAGTCTCTAGATTTTTTCCAAATTCTGTATCTAATTTGTCCTTAAAAAAATTTTCACAACCATATTCTTTAAGGTCATCTCTGTAGGTTTCCTCTTGTTTACCCTTGGCATCTTTTCTGTCTTTGGAACTATCAAATGAGTCTTTTCTCTCTTTACAGCTATCACCCACATCTTTTTCTTTCCGGTCTTTAATGCCATCTGCAGAATCTTTCCTCCTTTTCTCCTTTTCTGACAAGTAACTGGGAATACTTTTGTGTTTTTCAGTTGGGTCTTTCTTTTTTTCTGAAGTTTTGTCCAAGTAATCTCTGTCTTTCTTTTTAAAGAAAGAGTCTTTTTCATTACGTTTTTCATTATAGTCTCTCTTTTCTTTACTTTTGTTATCCCTCTTCTTCTCCTTTGTTTCCTCCTTCACTGTTTCCAAGATTAGTTTTGCTACTGAGTCATTTTTTATCTCCCTATAGTCTGTCACTGGAGAATCCCAACTATCTTCTCCTTTGAAATCGAATGATGAGTCAGATAAATCAGAAAACCACCTCTCTTGCTGATCATCAGAAAGGCTGAATTTGGTATCCTCATTCTCTAAAAACTGACTTTTATTACAAAATTCATCAAAACCAGATTCTTCCCTATAAACTTTTTCTTTTTTAAATTTTTCTTTATCTTCTTTAAAACTCTTCTCTTTCTCAGATTTGGACATTTTCTCCTCTTTCATATCATTTTTCTTTTCTGACTTTGATTGCTTGTCTTTTGATTTTTTCTTTCGTTCTTCCTTGTGAATTCTAAGTTTCTCTTCTTTTGGAGACTTCTCCTTTACTGATTTCTCCTTTTCAGTTTTACTTGATCGGTCTTTCTCCTCTCTGAAAGCTTTACTGAGTTCTTTGTTCCCTTCTTTGACTCTTTTTAGTGATTTCTCTTCTTTGGAGACTTTGATTATCTCATCTTTAAACAACCATTCCTTTTCCTCACACTTAGTTTTGATTATTTTCTCTTCTTTCTTGAAATGTTCTCTATCATGCTTTAGTACTTTTAATTTATTTTCAATCGGATTTTCGCTATCAACAATTAAGGCCTTATCTGACTTTTGCTTAGAGTCCTCATAATCATAAGGAAAGCTTTTCATTTTGATATCCTGATTGTTTGAACACTGTCCTTTCTCTTTGTTTTTATGTTTATGTTTTGTTTTATGCTTTTTAACAACTTTCCCCTCTTTATCTAGTTTTGGAATTGCTCCATCCACATTGGAATGGAATGAGTTCTTCTTTTCAGATATGGTATTATGTGGAGTATTTTTCTTTTTATGATCCTGTTTCTTTCTAACTGGTTTTAATGATGCCAAGCTGGAATCTTCAGATGTATAATCAGACTCACTTGTCAGTCTTGTCCTTGTAGAGTCCGATAAGGAACTGACATCTGACCAAGCTGGAGAAGAAATAGTTTTCCAATTATCTGTTCTCCAATGCTTGGAGTGTTGTTCTGCAAGATTTGAGTTATGTTTCTGGGAGGCTAAACTTCCATGAGAAGAAGTGGATGAGGCAGAAAGTGAGCTGAAAAGTGAAGGTTCCTTTAGCACAATAGTAGAGTCTTTGATACAATTAGAACTTTCAACAGAGTCTCTATCATCCTCGTCACTCTCCAAATTCTCACTCTCTGACTCTGAAGAGCAAAACTTATCATTTTTTTTGCCAAATCGAACTTCCTTGCCTTTTGTCTCTTTCTTCCGCTTCTTTTTAACTTTATTTTTCTCTTTCTGTTGTTTGATGTTAGATGACTCTCGAGTCTTGTTACTGGGCAATACAGAATGAGCAGAAAGTCTCAGCTTCTCTCCAGTGCCCACAGTGACACTTGCATCCTCTTCATCTGAGGTGTCTGAAAGGATGCGATGGGCAGCTTTCTTTGGTGCAATTGTGTTATTTTTAGTATATGTTTTAACTTCCATTTTGGGAATAGATATAAAACTATTTGATTTTGTTTCTTTTCTGTAATCCTTTTTCAGTAAATGCTTATCATCAACTGGAGGAACTCGATCTTGTTCATCATCCTCATCAAATTCATATTCGTCCTTCACAGGGGTAACTGTTTTTGGTGGCTCCTGATTCTTGGCCTTATGCTTCAGGCCTTTTTCAAATTCAGAGTCCGTATTATTGCCATCAACTGAGCTGGAAGGTGCAAACGATGGGGCATCTTCTTCTTCTGAACTCTCTGTTAGAAATTAAGAGGAAAAAGAGAAGCATTGGAATGGAGGGCTCAGAAGACAGGGCTCTCATTCCCTTCACAAAAAGAAGGGAAAGGATGCCTTTCTGAAATACTCATATTAATATAACAGTGAAGGAAAACAAGAGGTCTCCTCTTTCTGCTCCCCACTGCCAAGTAACCTGTGCACATCTCAGCAGAGGTAATAACCTTCATTCAGTAGAGCTCGGACCTGCTGCCATTACCTTCTTAAACATACCAACAGTAGCAGGAAAACAAAGAAGTACCTCCCTGGAGACAGTGATAGCCCTGTGGGTGAGGCTATCACTGTGGTGCAGGTACAGCAGGAATGAATTCCCAAGATTTGATAGCCCAAAAGTTCTATAAACTCCAATTATATAATGAGGACCATCCAACTAACTGACTGTTTTGAAAGGAAAGATTACTTTGGAAGCCCTAACAGTTTTCTAATCATCACCACTGTAAGTAGTCACAATCTGTGTATATGTGATACAGTTTAATGCCCACACTCCCACATACACAAAGTCACCTTCTTACCTGTTGAGCTCTCTTCACTGGAGGTATATGTACCCTTCCCCAGTAGGAGATTCACCATAGTTGGAGAATTGGCTACTTTCAAAGGCGTCTCTCCCTTTCTGTTACTCTGATGAGGATTCCCTCCATACCGTAACAATAACTTCACCACCTAACAAAACAAACAAGAATTTCATTAGAGAACGTTTTCTGGGAAGGGTAAAGAGCTGTGAACAGGACATGCTTGAGACATCATGTTTTTTTCCTTAAGAGAAAAAGCACCCAGAAATAGGAGAGTGAGGAAACAGCAACTTGGGGACGGTAAAGAGAATAAAAGAAAGTCAAGTACTTGTGTTTAGAAGGCAAAGAAATGGGCCATGGTAACTTTAATAAGTGATTCTCTCATTTCCAGAAACTGTCAAAAAGCGAATGCAGCACCACGGCAGAGCCTTTAAGACAAGGAACAGCCCAGGAACGAGGCTACTCACCTTGTAGTGACCGTTATTGGCAGCATCGTGCAGCGGGGTGTCATCGTCCAACCCCTTCGTGTTGACTTCAGCACCTGCAGCAAGCAACTGCTTTGCAACGTCATAGTAGCCTCGGTTACATGCCTCGTGTAATGCTGTCCAGCCTGGAAATGGACACATGATATTGAATACTGGTGGAATGACAGCTGAAAAGCAGGGAGGGCTATGGAGTCTTTTAGATTTCTGTGTCCTAAAGACTTCATCCTTCTCAGCTTTAATCAAAGAACTCTAGAAGATTTTCTCTGAGATGGGACTTGTGTTAACCACTTGGATCTCGGGACAATCTGGTTAAACAATGTGGGCAGAAATATAAATTGAATGCAACAATTCTCCAAACAACCTGGATAGGATCAATAATTTTTGTCAGTGGTGTAGGGGAAATTCCTTTTGATTCCACAGAGAAAAGAGCCATATAATTTAAATCCAGAAGTTCAGCTATACAGACTTACACTAATACAGACCCACATCTTCAAATAACAAACAGATTAACACTTAAAAATTCTATTCTCAGGTATATTTTAGGAACAATAAGAATGGAATGCAATTTTATTTAGAAATAAATTCACTGTCTTTATACTTCTCATGAAACAATGACTCTAAGTCCAATTACAGATATATGTTAATATATGTGAGAGTAACAACTCCATTCATACAAGAAAATATGCCACGATATACAAAGCATCCTTTTCCAAGCCCTGAAAAGAGAAGTTAGCTCCTCCAAACAACAAACACTTCTGGAAGCTCTTAGTCACGATTAGTCACAAAACATCAGCGACGGAAGGGCCTTTGGAAGAAAGCATCATTACCCAACATCTTCATTTTCTACTATTTCTGATCATCTTCCTCTGCTTTTCCTCTTGCTACATAAAAATATTATTAATACAAAGGAGAAATAAAAAATTTTTAAAAAGTACATTCTATTTAAGGGAGTCTTTCTTGCATTCAATAAAAATGCAAATATTGTCACATCATACATTCCAGGTATGTACGAAAATGAGAGAGAAGCATAAAAACCTGAAGAGTCACAGTTCAGCTCAGCATGCTGATAGGCCTTTTTCTTCTCTAAGTGTATTTGTCTTGTTTGTAAAATGGAACTTTGCTGAATTTAATAAGAGGTAATCCACTTTCATGTGAGAATGGCTTTGGAGTTGGAAGAGACACCGAGGCACCTCATCCAATCCCAGAATATAACCTCCATGAAGATAAGACAGCACCAAGCCTACTGCCTACAACACAGCTGGTATGATGTATATGCTTGCTGAACTAAACTGAATAAGGGAGGAACCAAAGCCCTGAAAGGCTAAATAACTCACCTGACATGATGCAATCAGAACTGAACCCCAGGTGCCTCAGTTCTAACCTAGGACTCACCGGTTGCCACAGGTCTAAGTCGACGGGTGGGAAGCCTGCCGATGGTCCCAGGGAAAAAGACAACACCACAACGAAGGGTTACCTGCGAAGTCTTTCACGTTGACATCGGCTCCCTCATTGATGAGCTCCTTGATGCGCCGGGCATCTCCTCTGATGGCAGCTCGATGCAGTCGAGTTTCTCCACGCTCATTTCTCTTATTTACTTTATCTTTGGTTTTGGAGGCAGAGTTAGGAGTTCCCTTCTGACAAACTGTAGACTGAGAGGGATGCTTTGGTGTTGTGTCTACTGCTCAACAAGGAGATCATAAGGGAAAAGTTTTACCAGAAAGGAAACCCATAGAGGGAGCTGTTGCAGCATTTCAAACTTAAATGGCCGTTGTCTGACCCCACCTTCTCCCCCAGTAGCTATGAAGCCTGGTGTGACTGGGGAGGTAAACATAATGCGTGCTCTATGCTGTAGGAGGCTCAGGCTTTAAGTGTCAAGTAAATTACTTAGCACTTCTATGGGACATGGAGATCCAAGGCCAAAGGTTTTTCTTTTTCTTTATAATTGTATGGAGAGAAGGAAAAATTCCATCAGGGACACCACGGGCAATATAATGCAATCTACTACCTTGAGTGCAATAAGGACTTAGACATCTGCTAAAGAGGTTACTTTACTGAATGACACCCTGGATCAGAAGGGCTCGGCTTCTGATCAGTGTTGCTTCACCCATCACAGCAGCTCCAGGAGGGGAGGCCTGTGTACCATCCTCCCTAAGGGGCATCGGATGTAGTGACCTAACCTTGCCCACAAAACAATCACTTCAAAGCTCACCTGGGCTATTTGCAGACTCCTCTGCTGTCATCTGCATGAGAAGGGCGACCTGCTGGCGCTCTGACAGCGGATAACCTGCTCTAATTCCAGATAGCCCCATTCCAAACAGTAAACCAGGTTTCCTGGTGGCGGGCTCCTTTTTAATCCTCTTCCGCTCAGGACCCTGCTTTTCTGTGAGGTATGTGAAAGGAAAAAGAAAAGGGAGGGGAAGATTTCATCTGGTGGAGACTTTCAAAACTGAAACACTGATTAATTTTTAAGGGAAGAACTAATAGCAACACTTTCATTCAATCTGACAGCTTAAAGAACAAAAAGAAAGGTCATTGAGTGTTGGAAAAAAAAAAGGCAGAACAACTGATGCTACCCAAGAATGACTCTCCTGGCATTATTTCTGAAATGTAGAGCAATTTAAATGCCTTACAAATCAGCCAATAAATTCAATGCTAAGACTTCAGCTATCAAACTTTCACCCCACTGTGCCTTGGCAGTAAAACACACAAGGTACAACCTCATTTGCTTTTCTGAGCTTCTCAGTAACATTTGGGGCCAGAAAAATATTAAAATATGTGGAGAGCCTTGCTTAAAACCATTATTTTCTTGTCTGGGTCAGCTTGCTTGCACATAAAGCAAGTTTTTAGTCATTAAGTAGAAGTAGGTGGTAAGGTTTCTCTTCCCCCCTCCCCCCCAAAATAATGCAGAGGTAAAAGGGGAAAATAGTTAAAAATAAACAAGTCAAGGCCAACTGGTCAGTACTGTACCTTTCTTCTTGCTTCTAGGAACCTCCATTTCATGCCATGATGCTTCGAGGAGAGTACCAGCCTTGTAGTACCACAACATGGACTGAACTGGAGGCATCTAAAAGCATCAACACAAAGCACTAACAAGATACAATGTAACAGCTCTGAAATGTTTCCATCTCATTCTCTTCATAATAAAGCAAATCCTCGACTTATTGTCTGAACCGTTACAAAATATCCTGTCAATTGGTAGCAAAAACACATTGTGCTTTTCTTCCTTCTTTGTTGTTGTTGTTGTTGTTGTTTTTTTAAAGGAGTGGGACAGGGGAAAGGAAGGGAAGGAGGGTATAATACCTTCAACTGTATGGATGTTTTCTTCCCTCAGCCAACTGGGAAGTCACTAATCTTTGGCTTCCTGATCATGGCCACAGCAAAGCCACGATCTAAAGTGCTTCCTGGTTAGCTCCAGCCTGGCCTCTGGTACCTGGTATCTCAGCAGAAATTTGGACCTTCTAGGTAGTACAGACATGGGAAGGCCTGGTAGTAATGGCTTTTTAAAAGCAATCTTAGGGTAGGCCTCTTTAGGACTCCTTATAGGTAAAGTTACCCAAACTAGGAGGTTCCTCCTAAAGCTATTTCTCTGCCACAGAGATCTTTAAATTTTAGAATAGTCTGAAGTCAACATAGTCATAGTCTCCATAATTCCTAGGTCCCTTCCACAGGTATTTTTGAAATGAACACCAGAAACCAACTCCTAAGAGTTACTGGTTTCTCAGGAAAAAAAAATGTTTAGGAGAAAGGTTACATCCTGGCCTATTACTAACAGTTTGAAAAGAGGTATATTATTGCTGAAATGTGATGTGCTCATCTAAATCCAAAAAAGCCAAACCAACTGGAATGGCTGCAAGAAAAGGTAGGTTGGGGCGAGGGGGAGACTACTTTATGATTTATATAGATTTTCAGGTTCCATGATTATGTCTATAATATTCTAGCTCTCAAAGAAGTCATTTCATCAAAAAAGCTGATTTCCTGAAAAGTGTATTAAGAGACAGCGTTTTCAAGGGGCGGCTAGGTGGCGCAGTGGATAGAGCGCCGACCCTGGAATCAGAAGGACCTGAGTTCGGAGCCGGCCTCTGACACTTAATCCACACAAACAAAAACCTAGCCGTGTAACCTTGGGCAAGTTACTTAACCCCAATTGCCCTAAAGGGGCGGTTAAAGGGGCGGCTAGGTGGCGCAGTGAGTAAGAGTGCCGGCCTCCGAGTTTGGATGACCCGAGATCAGATCCGGCCTCAGAAAATGAGCACCCACGCAAAAATAATGACTAATGACTAGCCGTGTAACTTGCCTTGAACAAGTTACTTAACCCCAACTGCTTTAAAAAAAAAAAAAAAGAGACAGCGTTTTCTGAGTTACACTGAATCTCTTACTTTGCTGGGAATGTTTATTACTAAATTACTAGTCTGAGTTACTTGGGCCCCTAAACACACATATGTAAAGCTAACTTGTTTTATAAATACCCGGCAAGTCGTCCTAAATACTTAGGATCAAGAAAGCCTGGGGAGAAAGATGGAAAGTTCTTAAGATCAACTACACTATATTTCATGAGGTCAAAAGAGGAAAGAAATAAATTCCAGAAAGGAAGTTCACTGAGAAAACTTTTCATTCTCTAATAGTGTAGAGTTTAATTTCCATGATTCTGGAGATAGACAAGCAGACTCAAAAAGGCCAAAGCTAGCAAGACCAGTTATTTCATGCCTTTTTTACTTTAAAGCCTAGAAAGACTTTATTATGTCTAAATATGGAATTTGTGAATTTATAAATTAGATTCCTAAAAAGGATGTCCACTATAGTAGATTATCATAAATATCTTTTTTAGGTCCAAAGGAACCCCATGCTTAGAGTAGCAGACTTTCAGTAGTCATTCCTATCTGTGAATTCACCCAGGGATATTTAGAATGTATCAAAAATTACAAAAAAGCGGTATGGAAAAACTGCTTTCATATTTTAGCTAATCTGTCTAAGACAGTGGTATCAAATTCAAATAGAAATGGGTGCCACTAAATCATAAGGAAAATACCATGTTAACATTACCTATGCTCTACTATATTTTTATTTATTTTGCTAAATATTTCCTAATGGCATTTTAATCTGGCTTGCCCCAGCCTGGACTCAGAATAAATGACGACACTGCTAGAAACCTCTTTTTTCTCCCCACAGGCAAAAATACCTCCCAAGCAGTTCAAATTTCAGGATAGCTTGAGATAATATTAAAAGGATCCTTTTCCCAAATTCTATAAATCTTGGATTTACTTCTACATAGCTGTACAAAACCTCAAGGCGTATGGACCTCTCTTTTAATCCTGGTAATCTAAGGAGTATATGTTTCTTACACGTGCTCACTCTATGTCTGCCCATCTCCTAGTGCCCATTCTGTAAAGTTATAAGGAAGGGGTAAGACTGCTGTAGAAATACGTTGTAGATGTCACCCTATGTGAAACAGTGTAATTGTACCTTGTCATACCTACAAATTTATTAATTTTCTATAAAATACCATCTGAACTAATTTTGCTTAAGGAGGATATGGCAGAAAATGTCCTGAGGTCAAACAAATTCTGACCCCAAACCACTGTGTATTTACTGATAAGGAACTGAAACAGACCATGGGTTACTACAGAATTGAGCATGTTTAGTCTGGGTGATCATTCCAAGTTGAAACTGACTAAAATAAGATCTGACAATTTTTCAAAGATATTGAGCCTCTAAGTGATGTGGTCTGCCTTTGCAGATTCTTGTAAAACAAGGGAATGAATGAATGCATGCTGGTGAGAGTAACTGGTCTATGTAACCCTGAAAATCAGCCTATATCTATCTGAGATTTGAACCACAGGATCCCAACCCCCAATCTAGGACTTGGAAAATATTCAAGAACTGGCTGATGGACAGAAATAGCATGGCCATTTTCAAAAGTCAGGCATCAAAGCATTGTTTCAGGAGCTGCACTAATATGCAAAAAGACATCCAGTCCTCAAGGAGGTCAGCCTAAGGGAGGAGATAACAAGCAAACAACTATGGACAAAGACAACAAATTGGAGATAATAGCAAAAGGCACCATCATTAAGAGGAATTGGAAAAAAACTTCCAGAAAAAGGTGAAACTTGAAGGAAACCAGGAAAGCCAGGAGACAAATGTGAAGAAGAAAATCCCAGGCATGGGAGACAGTCACTCAAACTGGTAGAGTAGAGAGACAGAGAATCTTGTGAGAGCACAGGGGCCCCAGGAGCACGAGATAACAGAGGATTTTGTATTTGATTCTGGAGTAATGGGGAGCAACCAGAATTGACTGAATGAGGGGAGAAGAGGGTGACACAGCTAGACCTGTACTTCAGGAAGACCGAGGATGGACTGGAGTGGGGAGAGATCTGAGGCAGGGAGACCAACCAGGAGGCCTCTGAAATAGTCTAGTGGGGAGGCGATAAGTACCTGCATTGAGGGAGGGCAGTGTCAGGAGAGGAGGTATACAGAGAGAAATGCTACAAAGGCAGAAATGGCCAGACTTGGCAAGTGATTGGATGTGTGAAGGAGAGGGGCTGAGAGAGAGACTAGTAGTCAAAAACAGCAATGTGCTATGACCCTGGGTGACTTAGTTGAGAAAAGTGGTGCCCTTGACAGTAATGGTGAAATTACAGAGATATCACTAAGGTAATATATACCTAGTGTTTCCTGAAATAATGATAGCTGATGGGACTTTTAAAGAACTTTAAAGTTTGCAAAGCTCTCAATGAATTTTATTTTCAAAGTTCTTTATAAACTAGCCCTCTCCTACCTTTCCTGTCTTCTTATACCTTACCATTGGTCCCCAAGCATTCTTCATGCCAGTGCCGCTGGCCTCTAGACCCATAGAAAGTCAAGGGGACTGGGTAAAGATAAACAAGAGCAGGCAGCCCTGAATTCCCCATGGAGAAGTTTCTCTTGATAAGCAGATGGCAGCTGAGAATGCCCAGAGGCCTTCAGGCTCACTGTCATGGGCAGAGGGTTTCCATGTCAATAGGCATTAGTACATGCATGGATAGCTTTGGGATTGGGCTATTCTTTAAGGCTCTAAAGTTGAGTAAGGAGGAAATTTCATTTCCAGGATGTGTCTATATATAATGAACTTCTGTAGCAATTATAACCTTTGTACGGAAAATCTTTTTTGACCCACTATGAACGTAACTATTCATGATTATGATTCCAGAGTAATTTGAAACTGAAATGTCTGGTTAAAAATCACTAAAAGGGGTGGCTAGGTGGCGCAGTGAGTAGAGCACTGGCCACTAAGTCAGGAGGACCTGAGTTCAGATTGGCCTCAGACACTTAACACAAAAACTAGCCATGTGACCTTGGGCAAGTCACTTAACCCCAACTGCCCTCCAAAAAAAATTTTTTTTTTAAAAAATCACTAAAAAGTTGATTCCATCTAAAAATATTATAACATAAACATGACTTCATGGAAGGCACAAACTAAAAATATCCTCCTCCTCTCCCTACAACTGGATGGCTCTTCCCAGAGCCTCCATTTAAAGAGAAGGTCCAGGCGAACTATATTTTGTTCCTTTCCAGCATTGCTGTGAGAGCAAATGAGGTAATATTTATAAAATGAAATAATATTTGTAAAGGGATTAACACAGTGCTAAACAAACAATAGGCAATTAACAAGTGTTCATTTATTTCTTCCCTCCCCTCTAGGCTGAATTCAGGACTTCTCTACTAAGAATACTAAGGAGCAAGATATATTCCTATGATGGGAATGGAATGTCTACTGGAAGCAATGTCCCCTGACCTCTTATTTGGAAGCAAATAACATTATTTGTTTTGCCATCATCCTCCCTTAAACCTTCACATTAAAGCTAATGATGAAAAAGGTCACAAAAGGAGGTCAAAACTAATCTAAGAGAATTCTTAACACTAAATCTATTACAGATCAATGGGAAAGTACCTACTGCCACCATCTTGTAACCCATTTACCTCATCTTTTCTTCCCCTTCCTTCTGACTATACCTAACGAGACTCTACTTCCAAACAGCGCTTTAGCCAGGATTTTAACTAAAGTTCTTACTGAATTTAGTGGCTGAGTTATTTTCTAACTATTCTAACAAACTAAGTGCTCATTTTTGTTTAGCGCTATATTCACAGAAGTAACAAAGCAGATGATTCCACAGCTTCCATAGCTCTATCAGCCAACAATATACTACCACTTACTAACTCGTTGTTTCTCTCAGGCTAGTCCTCTCTTCTAGTCTGCACCCTTGGTAAAATCCTCTTTCTTTTCATATCCCATCTGCATAGGCTAGAACTCTGAAGACTTATTTGAAAGGTCCCATCTCTGAAGAATGTGTCTCCCACCCTTCTGGTACATGTATGTGTAGCTGCCATATCTTATCTTCTCTTATGCCCAATCTGCCAGGAATAGGATAGTGAAAATGTAAGTTCTCTATATCTTCCTCTACCTTTCACATTCAGTGACTGAATGCTTCAAATGTCAAATTATTCCCAAAATGATTTTGGTTTTGTTTAACAGATTTTATATATGTTAAATGTATGGACATGTTAAAACGAATCTATTTCACAAAATGGTAATTAAGCCCCAGTATAACAAAACATAGGAAAACTCAGGATAAAAAAAGTCAAATAACCAAAAAAAAATTTTTAATTGAAGGTCCTTCGGGACTTTTCCCCAAAACTCTTTTATCTGCAACCAGAGAGAAGCTTTTAGTTACATCTAAGTCCTCAATTCTATACCACCTGGGGCCTCTTACAACCAATATTATATTCACCTATTAGTCCTACTTACCATATAGTATGATTCTTCCTCCCAGGTCAAATTTAGTGGTCGTGTGTGTATTACCAAATTCTCTGAATACAACTGCAAAAAGATTCTGTTCTGATATGCAAATGTACTAGGTGCATCATTATATAACATATTCATTTCTTGAACTATACTACTGGGATACATGTATATATCACCATGGCAATGGCAGTTCTATCTTCTGGGTTCTAATAGATCATATTAGTAAAACATAGGCTCTGGCAAGTCAAATCAAGAAGCATTTATTAAGCTCCTACTATATTCCAGGACTGTGCTAAACACTGATGATGAGAGGGGGATCGGGTGCGGTAGAAGTCTTTGGCCTCAAGAATTCACAATCTTTAATACTATACACATTTACAAAAATGGAAAGAATTTCGGCATGAATATGATGGCAGACTATATGCCTACTATTTGAGCATTTACCTAATTAGTTTTAATCAGGCTCATTACCAAGTTAGCTTCAAAGTGACAACTGTTTTTGGCTTAAAGAAATTCTCAAAGATCATTTATCAAGTTGTGAAGGGGTTGAAATCTATACAAGTAAAAGGAAGTATCTACACTAAAAAAACAAACATAAAAAAAAAAACCACCCCATAGATTCTTGAGGTACTTAATTGGTTTAGAAAGACACTGTATATTAGAAGCTAATCTAGTCTAATCTCTCTGTCTAGTTGAGGAAAATGAGATTCAGGGAGTGTGAATGATTTGTCCAAGACAACAAAAGCTGTGAGCATCAGAGGAGGTACTAGAACTCAGGCTTCCTGACTCTTTGGTCTGTGCTCTTTCTACTATAAAGAACAGCATTCCCCAACAGGACCTACAAATTCTTTAAAGCTCACACATCCTAGAGCTCAGAGTAAGAATGAATTTATTATCTGAAGCATAGAACAATGTATTTATAGCTAAGGGTCATGTACAGCAGAGGCAGCAAAGATAAAGAAAGCAAAACTGAAGAGAAGACCAGTCACGTGACTTCTGAACTCTCTTGGTCCTTCTCTGCGCCCTAATCATTTTTGTTGTTTTGTTGCTGTGCTTAGGAGCCAGCCTCCCTTCTGGTTCCAGCAGTCTTTGTTTCTCCTTGCTTGAGCCCAGACTCTCTCAGAGGTTCACAACCCAAGTACCATCATCCACTCCTCACTCACTCTCACAACCCTTCTGTCTGATGAGTGACCAAGGCCTGTTATCTGTACTTTCCCAACCTCTCACTCCTCTGACACAGCCATCAGCACCCCTGCCCATGCCGATTGTCTCATGCATGGTCTACTGCAATAGTTGCTGGTTGGTTTGCCTGCCACTTTGTCCATCCTCCACTCAGCTGTCAAAGTGAGCTTCCTAAAATGTTGGTCTGACCAGGTCACTCCTCTCTCTTTCATCAACTCTAATGGCTCCCTATCAACTCTAGGATTAAATATGAAAACAAAAAACCTGTGTGGCCTATATAGCCCTCTCCTACCTTTCCAGACTCCTTACACCTCACTCTTCTCTACATACTCTATGATCCAGTGAAACTGGCCTCCTTGCAATTCCTTGCACAAGATACTCATCTCCTAACTCCCAGCATTTTTAGAGGAATATATAGGATTCTCTCCCTCATTAAACGTTTCTCGACTCTCTTCAGGTTCCAGGTAAAGTCGAAACCTCCTATGAGAAAGTTTTTCTAATCCCTCTTAATGCCAGTGCCTTCTGTGATCAATTCCAGTTTATCCCAATTCTAGTTTGTCACCTATAGATGTTTGCACATTGTCTCCCCTGCTGGAGAGCTGGGGGCTATTTCTTGCTTTTCTTCCTTCTCCTAGCCCTAATCATAGAATGCACGGAACCTGGTAGGCACTTAAAATAAATACTCATTGACTTGACCAAATACGGTATGTATAGCTGAAAGATTCCAAACTTACTTTCCCGTCCTACTCCAATCTGTTGTTGGTATTGTTTCAAATTTCTAAATTTACTTTTCTCCAGGTCAGCATTAACAAACACGGAAGTTAAGAATACTTCCCATTTTCAACTGTCCTGCATTACAGGTATTACGCAGAATGGGACCTGTCCCTAAGATGAAGATGGCGCCTACCGCTGGAGAGCTCGTGCCTCAGCTTTGCTCCCGTGCAGGTCACTCACACACCCACTCACACTTTCTTTGTTTGCTATGTTTATCTGTGTTGCAGCGCTCCAAATCAATTACTACTTCCCTAAGGGGAAGAAGCATGTTAGCTAATACTTTGTATCTCCCTTAACATACAGCAGATACAAAATAGTTCAATGTTAATGTATTTGCCAACGTAGCTAAAAAATGTTTTCTTTGATCTTTTATTTTCTTCATCACCTTCATATAAACTCCTTTGACCCCCCCCAGTCCCAAATCACCCCTTAAATGAAGGATAAGGTGGGGCAGAGTAGAGAGAAAGAGTTTAGAAAAACGAACAAACCAACAGTCTAACAGTCTAACAGTCTAACAGCTGATATATGGTTCTACACCCAAAGTTCCCTGCATGTACAAAGAAGGGGGTGCAAAATTTTCTCTTTTCTTCTTTGGGACGAAAGCTGGTTATTATAAAATGCATAACATTCAATTTTGTGGCTGTTGTTTCCAAATACATGGTTATAGTAATTTTCACCTAACTCAATTGATAAAGCATTTTCCCCCCTGGTAGAAAGTGAGTACAAGACCAATTAATACCCATAGGGATAAATTTAATCAAAAGCACTAGGCTGGAAAGTCAGAGAATTTGAGCTTTACTCCTTTACATGTTGGCTCAAAGGCCAACATGTCATGTGCTTGTAAAGGCATTTACCTCTCTATGAATCAATTTCCTGATGAAGAAGCTGGATTAGCTCAGGGCTGGGTTCAATGACCTTGCTTTTAAAATAATTGGATAAATGTAAACATGATGCATGTAATCTTATATATTTTATTTTATACACTTAAAAACATTAAACCAGAAGGGTTCGGTGGGCTTCCCTACACTGCTAGGAGTCCATGGCACAAAAATAGTTAAAAACAGGAATTTTCCCTTTTGATTTTATACTCTGAGTTTAATAACACACATGCCTTTTGCTCTGGTCTCCTAATACACCTCCACTTTTCCTGGAATCTCTATCTTTCCCCATGACTGGCCTATGCTCCTGCCTCAGATACCCATGTATTTTTCAGTCCTACCTCACTCTTGCCTATGTCTCTGTATTTCCTATCATATATTCTGTCTTAGAGACTCAATCTCCTTACTGTCTATGTATCATGAACTGTCAATGGCCTTAAGAACAAAAGTCCCAGTAAAAGCACTAAATTTGGAGGCAGAGTACTTGGATTCAAGTTCCAATTCTGCCACCTGGGAGGCTCTGCCTAAGTAATTTCTCCAATGTGGCCTTTATCAATAAATGGCTACAAGATCCTATACTCACTTACAGGAAAACTAGGTCTTAATTAGCTCAAATTCACAGAACCAGTCACCTTTTACACCCCCTAAAACAATTAAACAAGCTAGGAAAATGAGGGGAAAAAAATCAAACTGTCTTGTTCAGAAATGTTGGGAATTCTTCAGATCATACATATAGTTTATTCATTTGCTTATGATGAGGCTTAGGATGAGTAAAAGAAAATTAGCCTGTCTCAGCAAAAAGTGATGGGACCAAGTAGAAAAAATGTTTCCTAACTGTTGTATTACCGGATACAATCTAGCTCTCAGTTACCACTGCAAGTTTCTCTAAAGCACAAGACAACATAGAATCCTTTTCCCTTTTCTAATTCCTTACACCTGCCGGCACAATCGAACTCACTGAAACAAACACCAAGAAATTGGGGACTGAGTCTTGGCTCTGCCACTGAGTCTCTTTGGCCAAGGTAACATCATCTGTGCAATGAAGGAGTTGAAAGTCTATAATCTTTTTTGAAAAAATTTTTGTCGTTTCTTTTAAAAGTTACTATCTGGACGGCTAGGTGACACAGTAAATAGAGCACTGGCCCTAAGTCAGGAGGACCTGAGTTCAAATGTGGCCTCAGACACTTAACACTTACTAGCTGTGTGACATCGGGCAAATCATTTAACCCCAATTGTCCTCCTTCCCCCCCCTCTCCAAAAAGAAAAAAATTTACTATGTTCAAAGTCATAGATTTGAACTAGGAATATGTTTCCTATAGTATGATACATAAAGAGTAGAGCTCTGTACCTGGTTCAAACCCTGCCCTTGACATGTGCTATCTATATGACCATGGACAAGTCCCTTAACATCTCTCCACCTGAATTTTCTAATCTGCAAAATGGGGATAATACCTGTTAAGTAACTACGTCATAGAAATGCTGCAGTTTAGTGTATATAATTATACTTTAGTGTATATTATTTCTAGTGTATAAAATTTAGTGTACATAATTGATAAATTTAGTGTATATCATTATTATAATTGAGATGGCTTTCCAGTTGGTCCAAAAAAAAAGCCTACTTAACCTTTAATGCAGCAGAAATCAACGTTCCCTTCCTTTTGATTCACTGGCTGTTATATGTTATACTTCTTTACAGAACATGTTCCAATCTGCACATTGTTGAAAACATTTTTCCTTGCCTCTGCTCCTCCTTAATCCACTATTCTTTTTCTCCCCTTGACTACGAAACTTGTCAAAGCACAGTCTAGACTCACTGTTTCACATCCACTCATTCCGCAAATTCCTTATGCTTATTTATACCTTACCATTCTATTGAAACTTTTCCAATCCTTACCTTCTCTAGCATGACACTGCTAATCACCAAGGCCTTTCTGAATTCTCCACTACACTGACAACTGTGACACTGCATTCTCAACTGTCCCCTGATGGCCCCTTTCATGGCCATAATCAGTTTTAGGAAGAAAATTCTCAAATCTACATTTCTGTAGTTGTGACACCTGACTGCCTAGTGTGAAGGGAAGTCAATGATTCAAAATATGACTCCCTCTTTGGACCTCTGGAGCTAATCTCCTTACTCCATGGAATGAGCAAAACATTCATATTTACGACTATTATTCTTAAAACAAATAGGTATTTGTAACTGGGGAGGGGTGGGGTGGAATAATATCAGACTTCACAGTGCAGGTTACAGCAAGCTTTGTCTCAGGACTTAAAGATAAGGTTTCTGTAGGTTCAGGAAAAGTGATACATAACACAGGAGAAGCTCTCTGCCTTTATTGTGAATCTGTTAAGGGGCATTCTCACTATGATACCTCTGTGGCATAAGAGTGACACTTGGATCTTGGAGGTAATGCTGAAACATGAAGCCGGGAAGTTTCCACAATATTGGAAAAATTGTGAGTATAGGCTTAGTGACTGACTCTTGCCCAAGGTCAAGCCTAGCTAAGTACAGAGAGGCTCACTGTCAAAAGGTCAGCCAAGTGGAAAAATAATTTTATAGCCAGAGGAACTCATGCCTTGAGGGAAGCATGAAAGGTTGATATTTGCGCTGGTGGAGAAATGCCCACAAAAATGAAATCACAGTTTTTTTTGTTTGTTTGTTTGTTTTTTTGTTTTTTTTGCAGGGCAATTGGGGTTTAGTAACTTGCCCAAGGTCACACGGCTAGATTTTTGTGTGTGTGTTAAGTGTTTGAGGCTGGATGCAAACTCAGGTCCTTCTGACTCCAGGGCCGACACTCTATTCACTACACCACCTAGCCGACCCTTTTAAAAAAAAATTTGGGGGTGGGGGGGAGGGAGAAGGGCAATTGGGATTAAGTGACTTGCCCAAGGTCACACGGCTAGGTTTTTGTTTGTGTGTGTTAAGTGTCTGAGGCTGGATCCGAACTCAGGTCCTTCTGACTCTAAGGCTGATGCTCTACTCAGTGGGCCACCTAGCTGCCCCTACATATTTAGTTTTTAATGGAATCAATGCTGTTGTTTTAGACTCTTCCTTGAGATTATCATTTTTAAATATGCTCTGTCTAGTAACTACCACATTAATATATGCACCAATAATCACTACTAAATGCTACTTAATAATAGAGATTTGCAGCAACCATAATCAGCAAAGCCACTTTACCTTTTGCTTTTTTTTTATTTTTTAGGAGGGCAATTGGGGTTAAGTGATTTACCCAAAAGGTCACATGGCTAGTTTTTTGTGTTAAGTGTCTGAGGCTGGGTTTGAACTCAGGTCCTCCTAACTCCAGGGCCAGTGCCCTAATTCACTATGCCGCCCAGTCACCCCACCACTTTACCTTTTAAAATTCTCACTGCTTAATGGGGGCGGGGGGGGGGGGGGAATCAAACATTCCCAAGGGCACAATAGTGGGGAAAAGCCCAGTATATAAAGTTTATAAATTAATTCTACTTTACTTTTAATAGAAATAGCTAGATAGACCTAATATGTCAACTCAGCCACTCCAAGACAGATTGTCTCACAAGAGATCATGTTAAGTCTGGTTGTCTTTCAGAACTTTCATGGGGGGCTTGGGGAGATGGGTACAAAAATTGATTTTTCAACTGGGTGAGCTTTGTTAGATACAAATATAAAATTGCTTCCTCTGACACTCCCCATTTAAAGCTTGAAAAAATATTTCATATGTGAAAAAGGAAAAAAAAAGTCCCTTCTGCCTAGAAAAAGCATCTTCTCTGTACTCACTTATCTTTTAAGGCACACAACCAGATGCATACTTCCAATCCATTTTCTTTCCAATCCCCTAGAATTCTAATGCCACTAATAATTCAGCTTTATCAAAGGACGCTCTCATTTCTCTGTGGGGAGGTTAACATCCTCCTTTTTTTATGCTATACTGTCTTCTCACCTCCTTCTCTCTATGGGCCCTTCCAGAATCTCCACCTGCTCCCAGTGGCAGCTGGCTGCTAAGGCAGCACGTAAGTCATTGACAGTCCCAAGGGGCCCCAAGAGGGCATCCTTCCCACTCAGACCCCACGAGAATGCCTTAACATTTCCCCTAGCCTCATTTCCAAGATGTCATGGACCAAAATAGCCCAGCTGAATGACAGTTGTAAGGCAGGCCTTGTGCTAGAGTCTCATCTTTGACTATGGCCCAAAGAGAATGAAACGAGAGAACAAGATAGCATATAGCCATCAGAGAGCAGTATTGAGCTGCTGTCTTAGCTATGCTCAGAAAAAACGTTTTGGCACTGCCACAATTTAGGCTTAAGCATTCCAATATAGATTCATTCAAGCTGGCAAAAAAGCACAGCCTATGTCTTATATAATCTTAAGTGGAAAAAAGCATTTCTGTGTTTCGCAGAGGCAAGAAAATCATTCCCTCCTCCCTAAGTGATTTTTGGGCATCACTACTTTACCTGAGTGTACATTCCAACTTTACTTTCCATACCAAAAGGAATGGAAAGTCAGTGAAAAGATTTTTTTTTCCCAAGAAATTTTTGCCGAGCTAAAATTGTTCATTCAAAACAGTCCTAACTTTAACCATGAAGGTACCATTAAGAATACAGACATTATGATAAAAGGATTCTGTTTACCCACTTAGAAGCTTACATCTCACAGGACATTAGAATGAGGATTTTTTTTTGGGGGGGGGGGGGAAAGAAGTCTTTTTGATATATATATCTCCCTCCCTCCCCTGTCTTCATGCATAATCATGCTTTTGTTAAAGAAAAAGAAATGAGCAAATATTTCAAACTGATGTATGTATTAATCAAACCTGAAAGTATATGGTGGTGCTTTACCTCTACAGTCCCACACCATTTAAAAAGAAAGGATGAAGGAACATTTTTGTATCTTGATACAATGGAATTATTTCCAACTGGTTGATGTATTGCCTTCCAACAGCAAAAACCACACCCATCTATGGCTTATTTTGTGTAATTCCTTTCCATGTCCTCCTATAAAAACCTCTATTGAGGGTCTATCCAACCCACCAAGTGAGAGGTTTCCTTCCAGGTCTTTAAATGTTTCTTGAGTAGCAGTGTGGCTGCCCAATGTAGCAATCAGGTGATTCCTATTTCAGCTCATCCTCTTGCCACCTGGCTTTTCTAATCATATATTTCCTCAGATGTATTTTACATCACTTTTCATGCATAATTAGAAATAGGATGCAGTCTACTTATGCCCACAAGACAACTATACACACAAATTCCTAATACAGCGCCATCCATATGTGTGTGACTATCTCTAATTTATCCTGTCTGTATTTGCTTGTTTACATGCTGGCTGTGTCATTAGACTGGGAGCTCCTTGAGAGAAAAGCACTGTTTTTTATGCTTCTCTATAATCCCTGTTGCTTATTAGCACAGTGCCTGCTACAGAGTAGGATCTTTTAAAATGTTTATTGACTAAGGTAATGGATAGGTTATTAAACAGTTAAAATGTTAACCTTCTGATTAACTCATAAAAGAAAGTACAGGCACAACACTAATGTCTATTTGATATGCAGCCATTTTTGCACATCTAATCCAGAATCCAGGCAGGTCATTACATTACAGCCTCAAGATGGCTTTTTCCAAGTGTTTTTCACTTAATGTGTTGTGCATCATTTTTGGCTAATGTGATTCTCTCAGAGGAATTTCCGTGGGGGGGAGGGGGGGAGAGAGGAAGGGCATATAAAATGTTCTGGGTTCTATGGAGAGACATAGCATTCTATGGGCTTCTGATGAGACTGAAATGGAAAATGACTTCTGAAAAAAGACTCTTTCCTATACCCTCAGTGTGACAAAAGATTTCCTTCATTCTTTAGGCCTATTTTTAGGGAAAGTTGTGGTCATCCTTGCACTTTTTGTTAGCTTGATATTTCCTGTTGCAAAATGGATAAACAACCTTTTTTCTTTCCTGGTCCCATTAATTATTATACACAAACTGGACCTGACCACCACATCTTAAGATTTTTACACAAGTTTCTGGTTTCTTTCTAAATAAACACTACAACAAAAGAGAGACGAACAGAACAAAAGTCTATCTCTGATTTTCTTGATCACTACGGCTATTTGCTTTGTTAACTCAATTATCCTCAAGTGTCAGCATTTATTAGATTTTCTCTTCACATGCTGGCTCCAATTTTGGTTTCATGTACAAAACCTGTTAATAAGTATAAAAGCTTATCAATTCAAAAAAATTTTTGATAAATTTTGATAAATCTGTTCTTTCTCAAGAAGCTAAAAATATATACTATATTAAATGTACAAAACATAAATAAATCTATGATAAAAGTCAGCACTTCATTACTTCCTACTTGCAAGAGCTGACCTGTCATCATGCCAACCCGGTGAAAGGCAATGAAGAGGCAGATAACTGAATGACCTCCTAGATTTTATAGACCCAACTTCAAATATAGCCTGCAACTTGCACGTTTCTATTTTCCATGCAAGGTTTAATGGGGACTGAACTAGCATAGTATTGTATCAGAATCACTACAAAGAAACTTGAGGATTGGAAGGGATCTTAGATACTTGAATATCAAAAAACAGGAAACAAGATGGAAGAGAAAAAAGAGAGACTTGCCTGAGCTCTCCCAAATTCCCCTTCTTACAACCTTAATAATACCTCAAAACAAATTCCGGAGTGACAGAACCCAAAAAAGGATGGGGAGAAACAATTTCTCAGCCCAAGACAACTTAGAAGATCAGTAGGAAATATCTGTTGCACCTGTGTGACATTGGATTGCAGGCCAGTTAGCCTGAGCTGCACCAGTGCTGGCTAAATCAACAGGAGCAGCTGTGCCTTCCGGAACTCTCAGCTGACAGACCTTTGTAAAGGGGTGGGACAACTGGTCAGATGGACATTACAGGGGATCCTTTGTAGGCACTGAGTGAAGGACTCTGTTGCATTACCCATACTCAGACCCAGGTTGCAGTCCTGGCTTGAAGCTCCAGAGTAAAGAGGACTATTAGTACAACAGAGCTTGTGGCCACAGTGGAGAGGTCACACTTCCAGGGAAGAAAAGGGTGTGTTAGCTATTAAGCCAAAAGATCATTGACCAGTCCTCAGATTATACTATCTTGAAAGATAGTATAGAACTAGCTATGAACTAGCTCTGAAATCAGCAGCACAAGAAAATCACTGAAGGTTGGGACAGCGCCCCCTCCACCAGAGGAGCAGAGACCAACTTTAACTTAAAGATAAGAGTCATGAAACAGGCTGGAAAAAAATGATTAAAAGAAAGGAATTTGATTCTAGAAAGTCACCTTGGTGACAGGGAAGATCAAAACACAAACTCACAAGAAAAAAAGGTCAGAACTGCTACATCCAAAGCCTCAAAGCAAAATATGAATTAGTTTCAGGTCGAAAAACAATCCATGAAAGAGCTCAAAGAGGATTTTAAAAATCAAGTAAGAAAGGTAAAGGAAAAACTGGGAAAAGAAATGATACAAGAAAATCATGAAAAAGGAATAAACAGTCTGTTAAAGGAGGAAAAAAAATAGTGAAGAAAGTAACACCTTAAAAAACAGAACAGGTCAAATGCTAAAAGAAGCACAAAAATCCACTGAAGAGAAGAACATCTTAAAAAGAAGAACTGGTCCCATGGAAAAAGATGTACAAAACTTCAATGAGGAAAATGATCCCTTCAAAATTAGAACTGAGCAAGTGGAAGCTAATGACTCCATGAGATAAAGAAACGATCAAACAAAATCAAAATGGAAAAAAAAATGAGAAAATGTGAAGTATCTCATTAGAAAAGCAACTGACCTGTAAAACAGAGGCAGTATAATTTAAGAATTACTGCACTACCTGAAAGCTATGATCAAAAAAAGTTCAAGAAAATATCAAATAAGACTGCTCTGACAGCTTAGAAACAGAAGGTAAAACAGAAACACAAAGGAATCCACCAAGAGATCTCAAAATGAAAACTCCCAGGAATATTGTATCCAAATTCCAGAGCTCCAGGTCAAAGAGAAAATACTGCAAGCAACCAGAAAAAAACCATTCAAGTATCAGGGAGCCACAGTCAGAAGAACACCAAATTTAGTAGCTTCTACATGAAAGGATCAGAGGGTTTGGAATGATATTCCAGAGGGCAAAAAAGCTAGGATTACAACCAAGAATCAACTGCCCAGCAAAACTGAATATAATCCTTCAGTGAAAAAAATGTAGATTTGATGAAATTGAGGTCTTTCAAGCATTAAAAAAAAAAAACCAGAGCTAATTAAAAATTGACTTCCAAATACAAGACTCAAAAGAAGCATTAAAAAAGTAAACAGGAAAGAGAAACCATAAGGTTCTCAATAAGACTGAACTTTTTACATTTCTACATGGCAAGATGATACTTTTAACTCCTAAGAACCTTATCATTATTAGGGCAGTCAGAAAGTATATATAGAGGCCATGGGTATGAATTGAGTATGATGAGGTTATATCTAAAAATTAAAAAAATTAAGGGGTACAAAAGCAGAATGCCTTGGGAGAAAAGGGAAAGGGAGAGGCAGAATGGGGAAAATTATCTCACATAAAAGAAGTATGAAACAGTTTTTAGAACAGGAGAGGAGAAGATGGGGAAGTGCCTGAAACTTCCTCTTATCAAAATTGGCTCAAAGAGGGAACACACACACACACACACACACACACACACACACACACACACACACACACAGAATTGGGTATAGAAATTTATCTTACCCTACAGGAAAGTAGGAGGGCAAGGGGGATAAAACAAGGAGTGGGAGTTGATAGAAGGGAGGGAAGATTGAGGGAATCAGAGGCAGAAGCAAAACACACTTTTGAGGATGAACAGGGTGAAAGGAGAAAGTAGAAGAAACAGGTAAAAAAAATAGGATGGAGGGGAATGCACAGCTGGTAATCATAACTGTGGGAAAAAAAACTTACAAGTTTCTCCAATCAAAGTCTCATGTGTCATATATATAATAAACAGAGTCAAATTTATAAAAACAAGAGCCATTCCCCAATTGATAAATAGTCAAAGGATAGAATGGGCAGTTTTCAGATGAAGTAATCAAAGCTATCCCTAGTCATAAAAAAAAACAGCTCTAAATTGGGGCGGCTAGGTTGTGCAGTGAATTGACCCTGGAGTCAGGAGTTCCTGAGTTCAAATCTGGCCTCAGACACTTAACACTTACTAGCCATGTGACCTTGGGCAAGTCACTAAACCCCAATTGCCCTGCCTCCCCCTCCAAAAAAGAGGGAAAAGAAAAGGGCACTAAATCACTACTGTAGAGAGAAATGCAAATTAAAACACCTCTGAGATACTCCAAAACTATCAGATCAGATAATATGGCATAAAAGGAAAATGACAAATGTTGGAGGGGATATGGGAAAATTGATACACTATTGGTGGAGTTGTGAAGTTATTCAACCACTCTGGAGTGCAAACTGGAACTATGCACAAAGGATTAGGAAAAGATGCATACCCTTTGAGCCAGCAATACTACTATTTGTCTATGTCCCAAAGAGATTAAAAACAAAAAGGAAAACAATCTATATGTACAAAAATATTCATAGCAGCTCTTTTAGTAGTAGCAAAGAATTGTAAATTCAGGAGATGTCCATCAGCTGGGGAATAGCTGAACAAGCTGTGGTATATGATTGTAAGGGAATCCTAGAAATGATGAGCAGGATGCTTTCAGAAAAACCTGTAAAGACTTATGTGAACTCATGCAAAGTGAAGTGAGCAGAACCAGGAGAACAGTGTACACAGTAACAGCCATATTGTAAAGATGATAAACTGTAAGAGACTTATTTACTTTGATCAATACAATTCAGAAGAACTTATAATGAAAAATGCTATCTACCTCCAGAGAAAAAAAATTGATGGAGTCTGAATGCAGATTTTTACTTTATTTTTCTTAGAGGTTTTTGTGTGTGTGGTTTTTGGTTTTTTTTCTTTGGGTCTGGGTTTTCTTTCATTAACATGACTAATATGGAAACATTATGCATGAGTGCACATGTATAACATATAAAATTGCTTGCTTTCTCAATAAAGGGGAGAAGGGAAGTAGGGAAAGAATTTGGAACACTCAAAATTTAAAAAAATATTAAAAACTGATTTTGTGAGAAAAATATTAAATATATTTAACAAATGGCAAACAATAAAAAAGTCAATGAACTCAACATGAACTCGCTAACAATATATTGACAAAGAAATGTTGAACAAATGGCTAACTCATGTGGATTTATTTACAGAAACAAGGAGTTTAGTGCAGTGATTCCAAACCAGGGCAGTGCCCCACATTAATTATAGAAAGGTTATCCTTAAATAGCCTGGACTTATTGATCAATGTAAACCATGAAAAGAAATAGTACAAACTGTGCAACTTATCACTGCAAGTTGCAAATCCAAAGATTACTGTCTTCCATGGACTATCATCTGACAAATTCCTATATTATAAACAAACTTCAAAATCTTTTTTTTAGAATACAAGCAAATTGTACTGGAAACAGCATTATTCCTCCACTCTGCAATCTACTGCCCTGAATTCGAGGGCAGCAACTCCATGGAACAAGATGCTGCTTTCCTAGGTTATGTTTGTCATTTCTAACCTTAACACCACACTGCTGACTCAAACCTTGACAGATACCCCCCTCCCTCAGCCTCCTCTTCCCTCTGACTGGAGGACTAGAAGGCGGAGTACTAAACTCCTCCCAACGTCTCTTTGATATAGAGTAGAAACTGGATTCTCATCTCACTCCTCTTTTCATCTACTGATCTGCCAAGTTTGCGCTCCAGGGATCAAGCTGATGGCATTCCCCTGATCTTACTCCCCCGGCCCCCCTTTGTGCACTATCTCCCTTCCATTAGACTGTAAACTCCTTGTGGACAGGCACTGTCTTTTTAATAACTGTATCCCCAGCACTTAGCACAGTTCCTGGAACATAATTGATGCTTAATAAATATTTATTAGCCTGGATTATCATAGACAAAACTACCGAGCAAAATCACCCAGACATAATGTTGATACATAAAAATTTCAGGACATTTTAAATTGATGCTGTTCCTACCAAACATTCAGACTCTAAAAGCTATGAGGAATGAGGTTTTCAAAATCAGAGATCCAGCAGGAACAAAAACAATAAGGAAAGAAAATGAACTCTATATCCTTTCAGTCTACTACTGAGCAGTCCCAAAGCATGCATTCAATGAACTTAAAGAAGGGCAGCTTATTCGTATTTTATTCAAATATAAAAAGCACTTATTTTATTCATCTGTACAACAGTCCCCAGAATATGAGACAGATAGGTAAAGCTATATAAATAAAAAGATAGTGTTCCATATTTCTACCTGAACTCCACTGAAAAATATGAAAATGAGATAAAAATGACAATTGCTTCAGTTTGTATAGCACAACAACAACAAGAAGATTTGTTTCGAGTGAATGATTAGGGATTTTCCCCCCAGTCTAAATCTTTCTCTAACTTCTTCCAAGCACTTTTAGTTCTGCCCTCTGGGGACCAGCTGAACAGATCTGATCTCTCTTTCACAGGACAACTATCAGGTTGATCCAACTTTTTTTTAGCCTTCATTTGTATTCCCAGAGCTGAACACAGTGCCTAGCACCTGGTAACTGACTATTTTGCAGGAGGCTCTATGCAGGACTCTATGGATACAAACACAAATAGTCCCTGACCTAAAGAGGCTTTGATCTTACTAGTAGATGGAGAGCACACAAGGAAAGAGAGAATGTCACACATAAAAGTTGGTGGCACCTGAGTTACAACCCTAAAGGAAGGGAAAGGGGAGGAGAAACCACAGCAGGCTCCACAATCTACTTCCTCAAGTTGGTTCTCAAAACAGCCTGATCCCAAAGCCTTTCACCATCCTATGAAGCATGTGCCATTCTCTGGATGTTCTCTAGTTTATCAACATCCTTCCTAAAAGAAGAGAGTCTCAGAACCAGAGAGAAGAGATGTCAAACTTGTCCAAACTTGATGGAAATGCAGATGTTTTAACACAGATATTTTAACGTGTGGTTTTCTAAGCCAACATGTGGCTGGACTCTAGGATCTGTCCGAGTTGCCTCCTGGATCTAGATCATCTTTATCTAAACAAAAATCCCCAAGAGCAGCCCACTCTGCTCTTATAACACATGACAAGACTTGGTACTACTCAGTAGTAGACTGTGTGCATCTCAATCTGCCTCTGCAACTTTTTACCAAACTGCTCCCAATTCTGCCCCTGGGAGAACAAATATAGTCACTGACACAATGGCTCTTCAATACTTCTTAACTGGTATCATGTTCCCCACCTTTTCCCAGGTAAATACTCCACGTTCCTTCAACTGATTCTTACATGGCACAGCCCCGAGGCCCTATACAAAGTCTGGCTCAACTCTCCTATAGACACCCCAGAATAACCCAGAAGCTGCATCCCAAGGTGCAGAACATCCCAGAACCAAGCATAATGCTCTACAGATGGTCTTACGTGTGTGTGTGAGAAAGAGAGTGAGTGAGAGAGAGAGAGAGAGAGAGAGAGAGAGAGAGGGAGGTGGGGAGGGGGAGAGAAAGAGAAAGTGTGTCTATGTGTGTCATTACCATTCATCTCCCTAGTTTCAAATGAAGCCTAAGATCCAGGTTTTCTAACTGCCATATTGAAAAGTGGTGCCCAGAAATGAAGACAATCCTCTCAATGTGGCCTGAGTAGGTGACATGAGAATTAAATGACTATTAGACCCACCCCCATGTTTTGACCATCAAAGTTCTGAGAACTAAACATGCATCTGAGGCAAGATTTGAACCCTATTTGAACTCTATTATAGGAGACTGGAATCAAAGAATTTCAGAGTTGGAAGGGACTTGAGTGGCCATCTATTCCAATCCATACCTGAACAAGAATCTCGTTTTTAACACGACTGACAAGTGATCGTTCAGCCTTTTTATCAAGACACACAGTAAAGGAGAATATACCACATCCCCTGGAGGCTGGTTTCATTTTTAGAAATCTCTCTTTGGTAGGGGCTGTTGTGTCCCTCCCTTCCCACCACACCTCCCCTTTACAAAGACTAATGGAACTACCATCCATGGCTCTTTATCCTACCCCTTGGGGCCAAACACAAGTTTAATCCTCAATCCATGGTACAGTCTTTCTTGAAGGGCATGGGCTTAAGGGCCTTCACCTTAATGCTGAGAACAGCACTAAAACTTTTGAAATGCCCTCTCTGGGTGGTGTATCTCCCAAGGAACAATTCAGAATTTCTTTCTTTACAAGATCCTGGAATTGTGATCCTTGGATAGATGACCTAGACTATATTCACATCTGATATCCATCTTGAAATGATATAAAAACCTCCCCCTCCCCACTTCATAAAGAGAGTCAACACAGTACAGTGGAAATGGTTTTGGAGTCAGAGGTGCTGGGTTCAGATTCCACCTCAGGCACTTACAGCCTAGAAGACCTTCACTTAAATTGGGCTAAGTTTACTCATTTTCAAAATGAAAGCATTGGACTAGATGGTCTCTAAGTTTTTGTCCTGGGCTGAATCTTTGATCATACTATGGAACAACATGTGTGAAGCTATTCTCTAAGGGTCTGGAGGCAACTTTACCTGGTAGGACCTCCATATCCATGGAGATGTGACAACTTAAGAGAACCCCACAAACATTCAGAGTACTGCAGAAGTGTGTCCTGGGACTGAGAGAATAAATACCTAAGTGAGTGAATGAAAGGGAGTGGTGAGAAAGGGGGAGAGGGAGAGGGAGGGAGGGAGAGGGAGAGGGAGAGGGAGAGGGAGAGGGAGAGGGAGAGGGAGAGGAGAGAGAGGGAGAGAGAGGGAGGGAGAGAGAGAGGGAGAGGGAGAGAGAGAGGGAGAGAGAGAGAGGGGGAGAGAGAGAGAGAGAGAGAGAGAGAGAGAGAGAGAGAGAGAGAGATAGAGAGGGAGAGAGAGAGAGAGGGAGAGGGAGAGAGAGAGAGAGGGAGAGGGAGAGGGAGAGGGAGAGGGAGTGTGGCAGGGAGGGTGTTAAAGTCAAAGATTAGAAATAGGAGACTTTTTTCAGTTTACATCATTCCTAAAGTTGGGGTGGGTGGCTCTGGAACCAACTACTGTTCTACATGAGATCCTTTTTGTAACCTATTCCACAGTGCCCTAATACAAACCTTTGGTTTTCCTGAAAATCCAAGATTGATCCTTGTCACAGAAAATAAGGCCCCGCCAGTTCTTGCCCTGTCTATAAAGACACCCTCATTCCTTTCTACTTAAGTCTTCACAGGAGGCCTACCTCCTTTCCTTCCAACAAACAATTATTATGTGCTTACAAGTGCAAGGTCCTAGTGGATTAGGGCCTGAGACACAAAAAAGGAGGCAATCCTAGCCTTCAAGAACCTTGAGTTCTGCTTGAGGCAAGAAGGGAGAAATTAACATGCATACAAATCAAAAAGACAAACTTCTTTGAAACCTTTCCTGAACAGTGTCCCTTGAGTTTCAAAGCATTTACTGACTAGATTATTTATCTGGCTCTTAGCATGAGCTACTTTCTATGCAACATCATTTCTTCCCAGCTAAATAAACTTTAAGTATTTGAGATTAGGGTGGAGACAACACCTTACTGAGATAGAAATAAAGTTTTCAGTCAATTTTCAATTGCATCCGACTCTTCTTCGTGACCCCATTTGGGGTTTTCTTGGCAAGGAGACTGGAGTTGTTTGCCATTTCCTTCTCCAGCTCATCTCACAAATGAGGAAAGTGACTTGGCACAGTAAGTGTCAGAGAAGAGATCTGAACTCATGAAGATGAGTCTTCGGAATGTCTTTAGGCCTGGTGCTTTATCCACTTGCCACCTAGATGCCACAGAAATATATCACAAAGCCTTAATGTTTTTTATAGATCACTTCTGACAATTAAAATATCTATTGTATCTGAAAGGATTCTCATATTCTACTTTTTTAAAGTTTACTTTTACAAAACATACAGTAACCATTTATAAAATGTGCACTGAGTTTATCTGAGGCACATTCTGGTAACAGTAATGTAGAGGGAAAAAAATGCTAGAGTGAGTTATACCATCAGTAAATGTCAGATCCTTTCACCAAAAAAAAAAAAAAAAAAAAAAAAAAAAGGTGCCTGAATTCTCTAACTCTATCAGAATTTCAGGGACATGAATACTGTTTGAAGTAAGTGGGTCAGTGGATGGGGTTGAAAATCTTTTTGTCATAAAGAGAATTCTTTATGTCTTGGAGTCTGACATTTGGAAGTTGGCAACGTTGAATATTTCAGAATTAGTTATAAAAGTACCTGACTACAAAATTGTGCCATAGAGAAATCTTTTTTCCCAGTCAACAAGCAGGTTCTGATGTAAAATATGAATATGTTCAAATGCTAGAAATTCTCATCTCACAAAAAAACCTGTATAGTAACACTGTTGTTTGGTCACTTCAGCTGTATCTGATGATCCTTTGTGATCCCATTTGGGTTTTCCCAGCAAAGATACTGCAGTGGTTTACCCTTTCCTTCTCCAGCTCATTTCACCGATGAGGAAATAGAGACAAATAGGGTGAAGTGACTAGCCCAGGGTCACACAACTAGTAAGTATCTGAGGCCAGATTTGAACTCAAGAAAATAAGCCTTCTTAACTCCAGGTCTAGCACTCTATGCACTAGCCACTTAGCTGTCCCATACTGTAATTTACACAATTACTGTATTGTTCAAAAAGGTAATTCTTCAAATTGGCACCCTTTTCAAAGTTCTCCCAAAAACTTATCTTCTATTATAGGAAAAGAATCATAAGAATAATGTCTAGCTGGTTTCCTAGGTCCAATCACTTTTTCCCCCTCTCTTCTTTTCTTTCCAAGAGGGCGATTCCTCCAAACTAGGAATTATATCTATAATTTCTCCAAACAAGAAATTATGACATATGATCCTAACGTCCTTAGTGAATTCTAGATTCTATGATCCTTAGGCACCCTCGTTCTAAGTAAAGTAATCACTGGTATTTCAAACACTCCATTTTTATAAGTGATTTCATTATTACCTTGCAATTCACAGCAAACGCTATGGACATTTGCTTTTTTTCCCTCTAACCATGCTTCCTTAAATCACAATTGTGTAGTCAGTTAAGTTCTATCTTACGTACTTCACCTTTAAGTAAGCTGAAATCTATTTTTACCATGTGTTGGTACAGTTATAGGGTTCCATTAGTTAAAATGTCAATTTTCTCCACTTTTAACAAATTTAAATAAGCCAACATTGGCTGTCATGTGTGCTCTCTAAAGGAGAATGAAAGAAATGAATATGGACAAGGCAATGCTTATTCTATCCTTAAATTCTTGTACTTGTGATTATATCATATGCAGAGGGAAGGAGAGAAATGCCTAATGATGACTAAATCAGACACCCTAAGTTGGGGAAGGGAGATATTGGAAGATCCTGAGACAACCTCTAAGGTCATCACAAAAGTTCATTTGTCATGCCTATAACGTTAGTGGAACCTTTTCCAAGTTTTTTTTTTCCTTTTCTCCAATTGTCCCTTCCAAGAAATATAAGAGTGTGAAATGAATCGAGAAGATTCTCCTGAGACTGGAGGATAAGGGACTGAATACTTTGGGTGCCCCATCTTTCCCACTCTCACCACTAGAGGACTAAAATGCTATGAAAGAAAAACAGAGAGATTCCATGTACACAACATGTATCATTTTAATTTAACCTTGCCCCCAGTACTCTTTCTATGAAAACAGCTAATAACTGAGCCCTACTTTCTGCTTGAGTTCCAAGGAATTTTAAATGAAGATAACGACTGATTTTTCTTTCTCTCCATAGGCCAAGGAAATTCTGTAAAACTGTCTTTAAGTAAATGTCAACAAAATATACAGGTAACCCTAAATCCACTAAATTAAGCCAGTAAGTTCCATACAATTAAGATATAAGATTCCTCACTAAACATATAAAAATATGTTCTTCATCTTAACACAGATGAAAGGTTCAAAAAGAAATCAGATTTTAGAAGGCAATGCTTTTTTCTATAAGGTAATGAAACTAAAATACCCCCCCCACACCCCAGCCAAGTCCAATACATATAGATACAGTACATAGGAGAATTAGAAACTATCAAGAACAAAGATCTATAGCATTTCCCAATATGCTAATGCAGAATTTACAACTTCTCACATGTAGGTAGACTTTGTAAAGGCAAACTAGATTTTAGATTGCAGATTACTTGTGTATATGTGGCTGAGTATATACCTGTTTATTCATGTATGGGAAGGAAGATGAAGAAAGAAAAGTCCAAGAAAGAGGCAAATGAAAGAAGGAAAGAGCAAATAACTATTCAGTAAGTATGGGACATTCTTCTGAAATTTTGGTAAATTTTGTTTCTTTTATCCCAAACAGAAATAAACTGGAATTTACTCAAATTCCAAATTAAATTGCCAAATTTCAACATGGAAAGTTGGAAGGCTCAACGAATTGAGCTTTTCAATTCAGATAGATCACAGAAAGTAGAAAAAGAACATATCATTAGATTATTCAAATAAAGTCATGCTTGAGGAAACAATCCCAAGTGTAGTAATCTGAGACTCACTTCTACATTAAATAGCATTTTCTGCAAACTTATCACCTCCTTGTAAGCACTCCAAGCATTTTAACAGCCACAACATGATGCTAAAGGCATAGAAGATAGGACCCTGAGTAAAAATGCCATTACTCAAAATGGGATACTTAACCTGGACTTTTCAGCATTGGCTAGGAAAGTGTTCATTACTTAAACACACACATAAATATACCAGGTTCTCTCACTATATTATTATACTGGCAACAAAGACCAAGATCAATAAGAGTGAATTAAAGAAGTCCAGGCAGCAATGGAGACTGTATTATACCTCTCTTCACTCAGAAGCTAACAACCATCAAATGAGTCATGTAGAACACAGATATTGCAGTACAGAGGCAAGTGAAATTCTTGAAATTCATATGAAATTCACTCATATGAATAAGAAAAGCAAAGTATTTCATCTAGGTTCAACTTGGAGTTTAAATGCTGAAAAGCAGAACACAGGGATGTTACTTGTTTTTTTGATGACGAGTACACTTGCAAAACCAAAGACTCAGGGAAGCATATCTATAATAGGTCAAGAGAGACATATAGTAAGGCCAAAATAATAGTGTGGCTGGATAAACCATATATTTATACAATGCTACTGAGAAGATCAAATTGATTCCATTTTGTATAACTGTCAACATTTCATACCACTGCCTAAATCACATGTCTCTGAATTAAGTTCAGTTTTCACCTCTTAGTTAAGTTGAAAAATTCAGTTTCCTTATAAATCACTTTAATTAATTAAAAGGAAGTCTATTATCTCTGTATCAATAGCTGCCCTTATACAATTAAAAGAAATCTGTTATATACTATTAGTTATTCTTACAGGTGAAATAAATTAATCAGAATGTCCTAGAGGGTTTGCTTCCAGCTCCCATTCCTGATTCCAGTCGATCACATTTCCCTTACACATTCAATGTTTCAGACTTTGTAACTGAGGGTCCTTGTATGTAAAAAATGATCTGTCTGTCTGCTTTTGTTGGGGTTCTTCTGGCCTGGTGAGGAGCTAAAGATGCCTTTTTAACAGTAACTACTAGCCTTACCAATAAAATAAATGTGCTTGGAGCTCTGATGTCAGTTTACCTTAATTTCAATTGCAATACTTTGACTAGAAGGACATGATAATTACATGATATTACAAACCCTGTCTAACAATGAACCTTGCCTGACCTAAGGCACTGCAGTATAGAAAGGAGGACATTAAAAAGAAATAAAGTAATGTATATTTTTACTATGGACATAAGAGAAAAACAAAGTTCAGATCAGAGTGAAAGACAGTCAAAAATACTAAGATCAAAAGATGAAATATATGTGCTTTACACATGTGCCTGCTCACATATCATGTTCATTATATAATCAATAGGACATCAGGCCAAATTCATTACTTTCTCAAGAAAACATGAGTTGGTATCAGGATGAGTAAATAGAACAAGCAGGAAAACATCAGTTGCTGCTTTTGTCATTATGAATCTTCCAACTAAAATAAAACTAGAATTCAATCCAACAACAACAACAACAAAAAGCCACTTAATAAGTGCCAACTGTATATACAGGACTGTGGAAGGGGGCTGGGCAATACACAAAGTTAGAATTTAAAACGGTCATTACACTCAACAACTTTATAGTCATTAATGAGGCAATGGAGACAAGTGAGGATAAAAAAAAAATATGTTTTATGTGCATAAGAGGTATAAAGACCTCTGTGAAGGAGGAAGGAAAAGGTTATTGCCGAGTAGGGGAATTAGGGAACACTTCATGTTAGCAATAGCATTTAAGTTTAGCTCTCCAGGGTGAGCAGGAATTCACTGGAGTAAAGAAATGAGGGTAAATGGGGCGGCTAGGTGGCGCAGTAGGTAAGAGCGCCGGCCGCAGAGTCAGGAGGACCTGGGATCGGTTCCGGCCTCAGAAAATTAGCACCCACACATAAATAACTATCCATGTAACCTTGAGCAAGTTACTTAACCCCAATTGCTTTTAAAAAAAAAAAAAGAAGAAGAAGAAAAGAAATGAGGGTAAAGCATTCTAGGTGTAAGTCACAGTCTATAAAAAGCAGAAATGCAAAGCATGTGAATAGGAGAAGAAGAGAAAGTCTATGGAGGGTATGTATAGGACACAATATAGGAAAGCTAGCAGGAGAGATGAGTATTTGCAAAGACATCATTTCAAATGTCAGATACAAAGAATTTCCATTTACTTGGTAGGCAACATAGGGCGTTAGGTAGAAGTGACTACAAATGGTTTAGATGGCAAGCAAACACCAGCATTTATCTGAAGAACACAAAATTTGCCAATTAAAAAACATTTAATAGAGTACAAAGCTCCTTCCCTAGTGAGGGCTTCCACAAATACATTTAAAAATGAAGATACTGCCAATGCTGTCATTGTCACCACCACAAGCACCATGCCCACCACAACTAGCTGATGGTGGTACAGCACTCTGGCCTGGTCTGTTCCAGGCACTGTGCTAAGAGCTTTACAATAGCCACCTCTTTTGTTCCTCACAACCACCCAGGGAGGCAGGCGCTATTATTATGCCCATTTTACAACTGAAGTAATTGAGCCAGACAGAAGTTAAGTGATGTATCCAGAGTCACAGTTTGCATTCAGCTCTTCCTGACTGCAGGCCCAGTACTCCAGGCACTCTGTCCTAGCTGCCACTGAAATGTGAGGTGTCTCGGTTTCTTCATGTGTACTTTTCTGAATACGTGCTCTTTGAATAACTGTTTTGCCAAAACAGTAATATTTGGTAGTAAGACAAAAGTTTTCTAAAATTACTATAATGTCCAAGTAAGAAATAAGAAAAGGATTGATGAATTTCTCTCTCTTCTCAAAGGATTTATCAGATAAATGTGAAGAAAAAGAGTTTTCATTTTAAAAAAATACAATATTCGTTCCTATTAAAAAAAAATTGAGGGGTGGCTATGTAGCACAGCGAATAGAGCACCAGCCCTAGAGTCAGGAGGACCTGAGTTCAAATCCAGCCTCAGACACTTAACACTTACTAGCCATGGGACCTTGGGAAGTCACTTAATCCCAATTGCCCTGCCCTCCACCCTCCAAAAACAAAACAAACAAATAAATACATAAAAAGCATAGGGTAAAAATGGAGCCTTTCTTAAAATGGTAAGTAGTACCTATTTAAAGCCAAGAGTAAACATTATCTATAATGGAGATAAGCTAGAAGTTTTCCCAATTAGATCAGAAATGAAGTTCATTATAACCACTATTATTCAATATTGTATTAGAAAAGCTACTTATAGTTACATGACAAGAAAAAGAAATAGAAGGAATAAAAACAGGCAATGAGGAAACAAAACTATCATTGAAACAGCTTTCTTGACTCACTGGTCATGGTGGGAAAGTTGGAATATTCCTTGATCCCCACTGCCACTTCAAAGCTCTATGGCTTCAACTATCATGTAATAAGCTATCCTTCTTTGAGATTCATCTAATTTATATTTATAACCTAGTCAAGATTCTGGTGGCTATTTTCAACAGTCCCCCAAGATACTCTCTCCTTCTTTTCTTAATGAATTCAGTGCTTGGTTCATGGTCTTTCTCTTGTTAATTTTTTTTTTTTTTAAACAATTGGGGTTAACTTGCTCAAGGTTATATGGCTATTATTTATGTATGGGTGCTAAGTACTGAGGCCAGTCCTCCCGACTCCGGAGCTGGCTCTATTACTCACTGTGCCACCTAGCCACCCCCTTCTTGTTAATTCTTGCCCTTATACTAGGGAACTTCAAAACACATACTGATACTCCCTCAGCCATCCTGACCTCACAGTTCTTCAACTTATTCATTTCCCATGACCTCAACTCCACCTCAATTCAACACCAAAGTCATGGCCCTGGTCTTACCATCATCACCTGCAGGTGATGTTGCATATTAATGAATTCTGAAATTCCTTTAGTTGATTAGAATGTGTTGTCATTCTATATCTCCTTCTGCCTTGCAACCTAAAAACCTGTTCCTCACATTCATCATGCCCATGAATCCCTCCAGCTCTCAGTTCCTTCCCAGGCCATCACCAATGAACCAGCTACACTCTTTTCCTTTCCCATCTTAATCTGCTAATGAAGCAGTTTAACTCTATACTGTTCTTTTCTCTCAAGTACCTTACACCACTTCTTCTATCATCAATCTTACTCTGCCAAGGTTAAGCCTTGCAATACTCTCACCATCTATTGCCCTGCTCTTACTCACATGATATCAAATGAAGCTGGGGAAAGTCACAAAATCATGATTACAGAGTCTGCCACAAATTAATGTTATATAATCCCAGCCAGGCTCCCATTATAGCAAGGCAATTCTTTTATACCTTGTTAATCACTATCATACTCAGTACAGTTGCTTTTTCAAAACCTTTTCAGCAGTCCTCAAACCTCACTGTCAGATTAAGAACCTTGCCTTGTATTTCATTGAAAACACCAAGGTCATTTGCTTTAAGAATTCCCTCTTTTACCCTTTTCCTCACCTCACATCACTAAGATGCATTCTGCCATTAACCCTTCCTTCACCCATCATACATAAAGAGGCAGCTCTTCTCTTTGCCTAGGCAAACCTCTCTACATACACAAATGATCCCATTTCATCCCATCTTCTCCAGCAGATTCCCCCCCGCCCCATCACCACCGTCTCACTTCTCTTTAATCTCTATACTGGCTTCTTTTCTACTGCCTGACTAAAACATGTCCATGTCTCTCTCTTCATGAAAAAACCCTCACTTGATCTACCCATCCCTTTTAGCTACTGTCCCTTGGTTCTCCACCTTTTTGACAGCAAACTCCTTGAGAAGGTATCTACAATCATGCTTTGACATCCTTCCCTCACTTTCTTCATTTGTTGTTTTGACCTCACTGAAACAGCTCTCTCCAAAGTTACCACTGATCTCATAGCTGCCAAATCTAATGGCCCTTTTCCAATCCTCATTCTTCTTGGTTTCTCTGTAACTGGCACTGTGTATCACCCAGTTTTCCTCTCACCTTGCCCTAGATTTTTGTGATACTGCTATCTCCTATTTTGTCTGATTGCTCCCTCTCTGTCAACTTTGCTGGATCTTAATACAGGTCACTTCTACTAAGTTTGGTATGTCTCCCCAGGCCTTTATCCAGGCCCTTCTTTTTTTCTCTCTATACTAATTCACTCAATGATCTTATCAGGTGCATGGATTCAATTCTAATCTTAATGCAGATGATTCTCAGATCTGTTTTCTACTCCTAACTTCTCTCTTGACCTCTAGTCTCCTATCTCTACCTAGTGACATCTTGAAATAGCTTTCTCATGGATATCTTAAAACTCAACATGTTCAAAACTGAACTCACCATCATTGTCACCAAGTCCTCCCTTCTTGTCAGCTTCCCAATTATTACTGAGATTACCACCAGCTTCCCAGAGACCCAGGTTTGCAATTTAAGTGTCATCCTTTAACTGCCAACTCTGTTGCCCTCCATTGCCAATATTTTATTAAATCTTATCATTTCAAACTTTGTGAAATCTCTCATATATGTTCCTTTCTCTCCACTGCTACCATGATGGTCCATGCCTTCATTACCTCATACCTGAACTATTGCCATAGGCTAATGAATGGTTGGTCTCTCTTCCTTAAGTCTCTCTCCCCCAGTCCATAATCCATTCACAGTAATTAAACTGATCTTTGTAAGACACAAATCTGATCAATCCACACTCTCACACTTGTCAATCAAATCCAGCAGCTCCCTACTCCTCTGAGAGAAAATTAAAAAAATTCTCTGATTTTCCTACCTTCAGAGATTACCTTCCATCTACTCCGTATACTCTTGTACATACTTATTTATATGCCTTCTCTCTGCTGCCCCACTAAATTCTGGAGGCAGGGATCACCCTTTTGATTTCTTTGTATCTTTAGCAATTAGCACAGTGCCTAGCACATCGAGTGCATGATAGATACTGGCTGACAGACAGCTTCAATGGACACCACTCCCCTCTGCACACACTGCAATCCTCTCAGCTCCTCAGACACTCCATCTGCCATCTCCCATGTGTGTTTGCGGTGGGCATACCACATGCTTTGAATACAATGTCTACTTACCTCTACCTCATAAGAGATTCTTTATTCCTTTTAATACACAGCCCAAACACAGTCTTCTGTAGGAAGTCTTTCAAGTTCCCATTGCCCAGTTAGTACCCTCCTTCCTGACTACTCTAAACAGGTATTTATTTACTACATATTTATTCTGTATATATATGTATATGTGTGTGTATATATGTGTATACACACACACACACACACACACACTTGCTTTTTGGAGGGCAATTGGGGTTAAGTGACTTGCCCAAGGTCACACGGCTAGTTGTATCTGATGCCAGATTTGAACTCAGGTCCTCCTGACTCCAGGATCACTGCTCTATTCACTGCACCACCTAGCCACCCCAATTCTGTACATTTTTATATGTACTTTGTTGTACTCCTTTGCAGTACAAATTGTTTCATTCTCTGTAACTGTATCCCCAGTATCTAGTATAATACAGGTGCATAGTGGCTAGTTAATAAATGTTCGTGGATTAAGGATACCTATATGATTAAAGAGGCAAGCCAGAGAGGTCATTTTGGTGTTAGACACGATAACATCCTAGGGGAATATGGCAGAAGTTCCCAAAGTGGGTTATACAGCCCCCTGGGTAGGGGGGTGCTCTGGAATGATTCAAGGGGGCAGAAGTAGTCTCTGGTATAATGTGGGGGGGAGGTACTGAATAAAAATAAGGGGGTGATGGAAGCATAATGAAAGAAGAGGAGAAATTTTTGAAAAAATGATTGCACATGTTTTACCTGTTATGTAACGAGCTAAAGTCATAGTGATTATTTTCCAAATAACCACACAAAATGTAAGTTATAAGTTATGAGTGGTCAAGTCCACCAACAGGCCTTAACACGCAAGTGTTGGCAGCCAAATCTTGCATTATCAGGAAGTCCAGTATGCATTGGCAAGAATATGTGTGTAATGACTTGTTTACAATGATTATTATAGTTATATGATGTAATATTATGTCATAAAAATTTCAATGCAGGAAACCCCCTTACAAATTGTAATGGCAAACAAAGAAGTACTTCTTGTCTTGTTTCAGTTATTTAATTTCTTAGCACCTTGTTTCAATTCAAGTGTCTTTGAGTGTTGCCCTGATTATATAAAGTCTTTGTTAAGAAACAACCTGTGAAATGTAAGGTGGGTGGAAAAGGAAGAGCTAATGACAAATAAAAAGCTCAAGCATAGCTGGGACTGAGCAGAAGTGGAAGGAAGCATGGCTGTGGTGGTTGGCAGTTTGTCTCTCTGTGTTGATGTTACTTTGTCAGATCTGTCTGCTGACAGAGGACATTGCTGTTGTTACAGAAGCCTGGGATCTTACTGCTAGTTCAGAAGCCCTGAAAGAGGATTTTCTTGTTGTCTGTTTACAGAAATCCTGAAGGAGGGTTTTACTGATGTTTTCAGAGGTCCTGGGACTATATTGATAATTTGTATTGACTTCTCAGAACTTGTTTGTGGGTCTGTGTTAATGTCACAGGAAGAAAGTGAATTGATGATGGGTGTTGGCAACGTGCATGAATGTTGTTGTGGCTCTGCTAAGTTTTCTCTTCCCAGAAACAGAAATTGTGAAGGGCTTCAGGTAGACTGGTGACTGTGAGTTTCAATATGGAATGGGAACTGGATGAGGAGCTGAGAGCTGCCTATCTGTGAATCCAGGTGATGGTTGGGTGAATTTGGACAAGAGCTGAGAGCATGGAAAAGGAACCATTGAATTTGGGAGCCAACCCCAAGTAAAGATAAAAGGGCCTTTCCCTGAGTACTTAGTGCTGGCTGACAAGATCATGATTTATTGTGACCTAGGGGTAGGAGAACTTTGCACTTTGTACCCCTTAAGGATGACTGAGTTAAGGATGATTGGAAGCTAGTCTCCAATCAAGAAAAAAGAAGACTTTCTGACTGAGGAGATTAAGGCAATATAATCTAGGGGTAGGAGACCTTTGTATTTTGTATCCCTTAAAGAGGACTACTCCTTGATGATTGAGTTAAGGACTTACTGAGTGATATCTTTTCTTTAAAACTATGTGGCAATGTTAGCAATAAGAAGTTATATCATTGTGAATGCTGTACTTTGGTTTCTGTGAATCTTTTGCTTTAGTTTACTGCTGAATAGAGAGTTCACTATACCATGTGATCAGAACCTTATTCACAGCAGCAGTCCTCTGGAAAGCTGCTTGTGCTTGGCTTTACAAAAATTTACAATAAATCATTAAATTTAAAATGCATAACTTTTGTTTAAAGAAAAATTTGTATTTTTTTTAAATATCTCAAATGTTTTTTTAAATTGTTAAAGGGTTAAAGAAAGTAGATTTCCCACATCCTGAGAAAGAATTACAGGGTCTGAATGCAGACTGAAGCAAAACACTTGCTCTCTGTTTTGTTTTGTTTTGCTTCTTCTTCCTTGTTGTTCATTCCATTGGTTGTAATTCTTCTTTACAACTTGATTAATGTTTAATGTAAAGGTATGTGTAGAACCTATATTGGATTGCATGCTACCATGAGGGATCTGGAACTCAATGTTGTAAACTACAAGTAAATTTTAAAAAAGAAAAAGAAAGTAGATTTCCAGGTGGGCACTGAGTAATTTTTTTTTTTCATTTTGAAAAGATGGAGGTAGATCAAATAAGTTTGGGAACCTCTGGCTAGAGCCAGTTATGAAAATCACTTCAAAGTGAAAATAGGGAAAGTTTTAATATGTTTCCATTTATTTTTTGGTAGGGAAATGAGATCAGAATGGATTTGGAATTTTCCAGTGATGAAGCAAAGTTTGAAGGTGGCCTGAGAGAGTAGCCCAGGGAGGACACTAAAATGACATGTTGCCTATATTTAGACAACAACTCAAAATGTGGAATTATCAAAAGGTAATAAATTGCATAGGAATGAGGTAAGAGAACTAATAAACAGCCACAATACAGATGTAAATTGACCATAATTTAAACTTATAGGTTTAGGGTAAAAAAGGTTTATAGGGGAAGCCTACCACTTGAGAAACCTGAGGTTACAATAATATCTATTACAATTCATTATAAAATTATCAATTATATTATCAATTACAAATCACTATGAAAACTGTCTTGCAAACACAGCACCAGACCTTCCGTCTACAGACAGATAAGAAATCATAGTCACGAAGCTGGAAATACTATGACAAAACAAACATTATACTGTTAGCAGCCACAAGAGAACACAACCAAACCAAGATACTAACCAAAGTAATATGACTTTGGCCAAATGGAACCATTGCTCAATATCTAAACTTCACTCATTTTCATTTTTTCTGTAGAAATACCTGACAAAGGTAACTAACTATAATTTAGTCATCTCTTCATTAGGAAGGAGGCCCAGGGAAGGAACACGAAGGAGCCCATTAAGAACAATTTTACAGACACCAAGAAAGCAAAAGGTCTCTTACTAGTGAAGTATCTGTGAGACCTGTGGCATTCACAATCTGAAAAAAACAAACTGGAGAGGAATCACATTATTTATAGTGCAAATGAGAAATGAACTGTATTATTTGTGGCACTCTTTTGATAGGCGAGTGACTAGGCTTGTTTTTGAAGTCACAGGATCACTAAAGTTTCAGAAATATTTTCATACAAGATGAAGCTTACTCTTTGCCCAGGATTAGCATATGGAGTCCCTAGGAAATGGCTATTTTTATTCTTTAATGTATTTTCTTTTGACATTCAGCATATAGGGGTAATGGGACAGAAATTTGAGTTCATTTAGAAAGTGTCTTTTGTCTTCAGTCACAAAGCCTGGATGAGATACTCAAGTTTCGTTGCTCTAGAAGCTCAGGCAGGCATGTGTGTGTACATGTGTGCATTAGCTAGCCCCCAGCCTAACAGTTAACCTGATTTCAAGAAAATGTGGGTAAATGAGGAGGTAAATAACAGTTAACAAAGCAACAGGAGCAGATACAAGATTTAAAGCAGGTCCCTGCATTCCCATTTTGTAGATAAAGAAACTGAGGCCCAGAGAAGAGTAAGGAGCATGGCCAGCATTTGAAGCCAGGTGCTCTGACTGCAAACCCTAACTGCTTGAAACAGTCATTCAACTGGATGAAAAACAGAATTTCAAAATATAGGTCAAGTAATTTTTTTTAGGGAAAAAAATGGATTCTAACCCTTCTAAATGTTCTGCATTTTCTACCACCAAAACCATAGTACTAAAAAAATTAATTTATTAAGTAGGCAGGGTAACACAACAGGACCTTCTCTTTAGGAAAATCACTTTGGCGGCTGAATGAAGAACTGCTTAGACTTGAGAGAAACCTGAGGTAGGCAGACCCATCAGCAGCTTACTGCAAATGGGCCAGGTGTGAGGGGCTGAAGGCCTACTAGGGGTGGGGAACCTGCAGCCTTAAGGTCACATATGACCTTCTAGGTCCTTGGGTGTGGCCTTTTGACTGAGTCCAAGCTTTACCAAAAAAATTCTTTTATTAAGGAGAGTTGTTCTGTGAAGTTTCAGTCAAAGGGTTCACTTGAGGACCTAGAATACCACATAAAGTCTCAAAGCTGTAGGTTCCCCACCGCTGAGCCCTACACCATAATGATGGTGTCTGAGGAGAGAAGCAAATATATTCAAGTGATGTTGCACAGATAAAACTGCCTCACCAACAGCTTGGCTATGGGGGGAATGAGAGAGAATGAAGTCCAGGATGGCTCCTAGGTTGTGAGCCTGGAGGACTGGGAAGATGGGGTTGTCTTCTACTATAAGGAATAAAGTAGGGAGGGAAATGAATGAATTCTATTTCGAACATTTAAGAGTTTTAAGTTTCTAATGGACATCTGATTTGAGTTTCAATAGTATAGAGATGGTACTTAAATCCAAGGCAGCTAAATAGATCCCTAAGTGAAGTAGGATAGAGGGAGAAGAGAACTTAGGACTGAAACCAGAGGGGATACCTGATAGAAGATGCCAAGGGGTTGGGAATGCAGTGAAAACAGAATTTAGGGGCAGATGTAGTCTCTACCAGCCATCTAGTGCCCACAGGTAAAGGTGAACTCAGACCACATTCTGTGAAAGCTTGTCATAGTATCACTTCTCCACTGCAGCCAAATGTGGGCCATCTAGATGAATAGCTAGACATGCTACTACATGAAGACAGTCCTAAAACAGAAGGTTTACAGTCTCTACACAGAAATCGCAGTACCTGAAGTGTAAGGAAAACAGAAGGTGGCTCAAGAGAAATGTTCCAGAAAAATTCTCTATGACTGAAGAAACACCTTGGATCTTCACTACCACCAAGTGCATCTACAAGTGTTATGGGGCAGCGCTACAAGAGCACTAGATCATTTCCTAGGGGGAAAAAAGCATCTGAAAACTGACACTGTCTGAAGACTTAGAGTCAGAAAATAAGACAACACCTCAGGAGAAGATTTTTATAAGCATACCCAAATCAGCATGGTTACTGCACTAGGCTTGATTCTACTTGGCAGAATTTTTATTTTTAGTATCTTCTTGACAAACATTAACAAACAGGAACATTTCCCTATGCTAGTGGTCCTCAAAGTGTAGACCAGAGATGCTGGGAATCCCCCAGACTCTTTTCCAGGGTATAAAGGGTCAAAACTATTTTCATAATATTAAATCTTGTCAATTTTCTATTATCTATATGTGAGCTAACAGGAGGGTTGGCATGATCTATGAATGGCCTCAAAAGTTTTTATTCATACCCCTTTCAATAAAAATAAACACATTCCACTAACATATATTTACTTAAAAACCATATATATGTGCTGCTGTACTAATAAAGTGTGGATATTATAAAAAAGAAATTAAATAGATAAGATAAATATAAAGTAAATAATTTGGAAATAATTTATTAATGCTTCAAAACTTTTGCTCTTATTAAAACTAATAATACCATTTGTAGTGAGAGAAATGTGATTGATTATTCTTCATTACTTTTAAAAATGCTGATTTAACACTCTCCAGTACAACACACTGCAAAATGCAAAAAGCAAATTGAAGGAGTAAAAGTGCAGTTCTACCACAATGTGAGTCTGTATAGTAACATCCCACATCGCCAGAAGCCTTTATATACATGTCTATCTATGCCCTAGTATAATCACAAGATAGAACCCTGCCATAAAAAAGAAGCAACCAACATAAAAGCACTGATGGACAACGATTATGAAATATTCATCTATTCTTACAGTAACTGGAAAAAAAAAGGATCACTCAAGCAAGTAATAAAAACTTCAGTAGATAGTATCTACTGAAAAGGAGAAATCTATAGACTAAATCATAACTTAATAAAGATAATAATAAATACTCAGTATAAACTTGTTCACACATACCAAGAAAAGATAGAAACAGTACACTTTAGTTATAGCACCACCTTTTGTGAAAGCTATTTTGTGGAAACAAAATAGATGCCCATCAATTAGGGAATGGCTAAACAAATTGTGGTACATAAATGTAATGAAATTATTATTATGTTTAAAGAAATGACCTGTATTATGAATACAAAAATCCTGTAATGTCTTTATGAACTGATGCAGAGTGGAGTCACCAGAGACAAGAAACCAATATGCAGTCACCCTTTGACATTCATCAATTCTACATTTGTGATTTTGCTTCTTTTCAAGTTGGCCATCAATAAGTAAGTGGGAATTTTAGCAAATTTTTGGTGTACTAAAGAAAAAATTTTTTAATTGTCACAAGTACATAAATACTGCATATTAATATATTTTATAATTTACTGCCATAAGTATACATAGACAAATTTATTATAAACAGTTAAATGTTGTTAAAAGTCTCAATGTGCTACAGAACTACAGGCTCTGCATTTTCTTTGTGAATACCTCCTCTTGGTCTCTCTGCCATCCAGACTCAAGTTATTGTTCTCCCACAGTGATCTTAGTATCTTGCACTTTTAGTTGAAAGAAATTCATGAAGCAGTTGCTGGAGCTACACCAGGAAAACTGCATAGTGTTTTAGTACTAATCTCTCTCATGCAGAAACTATATCTTTTTATTGGGTGCAGTGGGTTGTTTTACTTATTTGGGGTGCTAAACTAATATGATCAGAATTATTAAAAATAAAGATTTGGGGTGGGGCCTAGAATTATTTGCAGTTTTTCATATTTGTAGGGATCCCTGTGCCCCTAACCCCCTTCCTCTCAATATTGAGGGACAGTGTATACAGGGACAATGACAATGAGGGATAATGACTGTATACGGTAACCACAACAATGTAAACGGAAAGAAAGACACATCCCAAAATCAAAGTAAATGTAACAAAATTACTAAGATCAAGTGGGATTCAAATGGAAAGAGGAAAGAAGACCCCTTCCATGGAGGTGGGCAGCCCACAGATACTAGACATTGCAAAGGTTTTTGTACTTTTTCAATGCCTCAATCATCTATGCTGACTTTTTTTCCCCTCTCTAAAAAAGTTTGTCAACAGTAATGGCTCTCTTGGAGGAGGAAAGGGAGACATACTTGGAATAACTATGGCAAAGTTAAGAACAGAAAATATCAACAAAAACTTAAGGAAAAAAAGAAACTAAAGGCTTCAAGCTTGACTCTGGGGAGTCTACTGGACCAGTAGATGAAGGCAATTCAAATAACTTGGAGAAGAGCATAAACTTATCAAAGAGAAACTTGTAAATTAATAAATAACTTAATCTTATGTAAGACCAGCCTTAATATATAGTTTCAGAACTCTAAAGTGAACCTTAACAGATTCAGCAAGCATCCTCATAAAAAACATATTATTAATGAAGAGAAAGATGTCTCATCATCAAAATGAGGGAGAAGAAAAATATTCTCATTGCACAAGATAAACAGGTAAAAAACTATAGAACACTTTTCAAATGAGTAATTCAACAAGCAATAATAAATGATGAAAATGGATATATGCCAATAGATTTGTTGAAGGGAACAGATAGCAACTTTCCTCTGGATAGAGTCAGTCGACAGAAATTTATTAAGTGCCTATGTTCCAGGAACTGTGCTAAATGCTGGGGATGCAAAGAAAGTCAGAAAACCATCCCTGATGTCAAGGAGTGCAGTCTAATGGGGGAGACAAAACAAAAACAGGCTAGATGTAAGAAAAATTGGAAATAATCAATAGAAGTAAGGTACCAGAACTAAGGAGAATCAGGAAAAACTTCTTGTAGGTGAGGATTTTAGTTGATAGTTTTAAGGAAGCTTGAAAGTAGAGATGAGGAGGAAAAGGCTTCACAATCTAATGGAAAATTTTTCGGGCCAGTGACACATAAAATCACCTACTAAGTCATTGAGGATTTTGTGATCTGTATCAATACACATCCATAAAAATAAAAACAATATACATTTACTCAGAGCAATAAATGCAATGCTCTCTTCACATGATATAATACATACAAATGGATGATCACTTAAAACCTGAACTATATTTCTTTAGGCAGTTTCTGATTAAGGATCCCAACTTTGCCGATAGCTTCTAGAAAATCTAGATTGATATAGTGTTGCACACAAGATTATAAGACAAAGAATACTTATAAATTAATGTCTGATGAACATTCCAAAAGACCCAATGCTCTAGTTGCAAAGACCATGCTCAGAACAAGAGGGTCTCTCAGTAGGACCACCATGCAGGCCGACTTCCATGTCTCCTCACTGAGCACAGACAGGTGGTGGGAGGTCTAATTTCTGTTGTTATCCCTGAGGCCCATTTAAATGTGCAGAGAAACAGCAAACCTAACTGCTCCCACCCTTCGGGGCTACACTTCCACCAACCCTTCCAACATTTGAGGATATTTCTAAGAGTGCAAAGATCAATCTTGTCTGTCTCTAGTCCTAAAAGCCCCCCCCCGCCCCCAAAAAAAACAAGGAAACAAGCTTTAGGGGCAGCTCTTATGAATTTTTTTGTATTCTTTCATCCTTTGTAGAAAATTACATCATACCCTTCCCAACCCCCAATTTGAGATTTGACTCAAATATTTACTATGCTTGACTCACTTAGAGTATTTTGAATGGGTACCTCGGGAGGGGCCCTGGGGATAGCACCACAAGCTCTGAGTAGGTAGCTACCCTCACCTTATCACCATTTCATCCTTGCAGTGACTGAAGGTAGAACTTGGGTGGAGTGGGTAATCTTTGCCCATCCCTCATTTAATATGAGGACACTTCCTGGAGGAATTGGGATTTAAGGAGACTTTGAATGTAGAGAGGAGGTGGTTTGGCAGATATGAGATGGCCAAGGCTGACCTGGAAGCAGTCAGAGGAGGGAACAGGAGAAAGGCATGGAGGGGGATACGAGGAAATTAGCTTGATCGGATTGAAGACAATAAGATACTGGACAACCAAAGGAGGAAATGACTCACTATGAACTTACTATTTTCCAATTCATCTGAACATTAAAATGACAGTTTTTTTTTTAAAATTAATTTGGCCTCTGGTTTTTATTAGATATAGAGACATGTGTAGCTAATAAAGAACGCTGTGCAGAGGCTCTGAGGCCTGCCTTTCATACTGATAAGCATCCATCAAAATCGGGCTGATTCTGTACCTGTGTCCGAGTCTTTCTGATCTCCATTTGTTCCCACAGTGAAGGGCAACTTCCGCTTGGTGGATCTTTCTTTTACTTCTTTCCCTCCATCACTCCGGTCCAATTTTGGAGTCTTGGTTAGAGAAACTTTATCTTTATCCTAGACAGAAAAGCAAAAACTTCAGATATACTTTAAAGGGCAAAAATGCAGTAAGACAGTCTTCCGTTGTTGCTCAGTCAGCACCCAAAAGAGAAAGGAATAATAAGCATTTACCAAGGGCCTACTATGTGCATGGCACTGTGCCAAACCCTATACAATTATCTCATTTTAGCTTCACAACAACCCTAGGAGCTAAGTGCTTTTATTATCCCCATTTTACAGCTGAGGAAATGGAGGCAGACAGGATTAAGTGACTCACCCATGGTCACACAGCTAGGAAGTGTTGAGGCTAGATTTGAATTTCTGACGCCAGGACCAGCACTTTATCTACTGCACCACTTAGCTGCCTTTAAATTCTTTCTTAGCACGTATAATAATATCTTAAAGAGATAGCTACAAAACTTAACAAATGCACACATTTTCCTTCTAAGTATATACTATGTCTTAAGCTTCCTTACAGAGGGTGGTAGTATAGTACTAGGGAGTCAGCAGGGCAGCTTCAAACCCCCCCCCCCTTCCCATTGATTAGCTGTGTCAGTAAGCTCCTTCAGAATAGGCACTAGCTTCATTTTTTTTTTTGGGGGGGGGGGAGTACTGAGGAGAGATCGGCTTTGTATTGTGCTTAGCACAATGTACAAAACTAACAACTGCTTAATGTTAGTTGACTGACAGTGTAACCTTGGATAAGTCAGCTAACTAACTTCTATGGGGCCTTAAGTTTCCAAATTTAGAAAATCAAGGAAAAAAGGAAAATGCTCTGTAGCATTACGTTTACATTTTAGTTAGATATGGTGGTGGTCCTCATAGGGTTTGCATCCAAGTGAAAAGACAATATGGAAAAAACAAAAGTAATGAATAAATAAGTGAATCAATAAAAAAAGAATATATATATACACATATATACAGCAAAGAATAAATATTACATTAAGGAAATAAACAGCTACATGATGTGAAAGATTATGTAAAAATATAATAGTATATGGTAGTATCTCATTTGAGAAATCTTGGACTATTACTTTAGTTCTATAGAACTTTTCAAACTTTGACATGTGGAGGAAAAAGAAACAGAACAGTATGGAACCTAGAAAAAGGTGTAGTAGATACAGAATCAGAAAAACAGAAAACCAAAGAAGCAGGATGGACCAATAGGAGAGTACACTAGAAGAGAGAGAGAAAGAGATGGCATTGGCTATCCTTGAGGAAAAGCATACCTGCAGATGGGTTACAAATATAGTTCTATTAGAAAAGTATGCTGCAAGTGGCATGACGAAAGAAGGCAGAGTCCTCTTAAAACCAGAGGTTCTCTTAAGCTTTCCTGTGTCTCGTAGCCCCTTGGAATTCTAATGATGCCTACGAGCACCTTCTGAGAATTAGGTTTTCAAATGGATCAAACATATAGATCAAAAGGAAACCAAAGGTTAGTGAAAACGAAGATGTAATTGGTTTGTCCCTCTCTGAGTTAACTGAAGTGCCTGTGATGAACCCTTGTGGGTCTATGAGTCCCAGGTTAAGAACTCTTGCCCTAAACCAAACAAAAGCACTGAATACCAATGCTATATAGTTTTTGTTCTGAATAGATAGTCAACAGCTTCTGCTTGAAAGCCCAAAGACAGGGCGTCCACCAGCTCCTGAGGAAGCCCATCCCACAAATGAGCAATGGTTTTAGGAAATTTAGAACATAGTACCTACAATTTCCTCTTTGGAATTCCTAGTTCTGGTCCCTGGAGACCAACAGAAAAAGTGTAAACCTTCTTACGTGTGACAGGCCTTTAAACAGTAGAACTCAGCTATCAGGGATGTAGTCCTGTGCAGAAAGGTTGTATGTATTTGACTTCTACTGTAAAATACCACGTCTGAGCTGAAGAGGCAGAAAATCTCAAAATTCATTGTCTCAGGGTCCCAACATAAGCTTAAAAATTGAGGACTCCAAAGAGCTTTTGTTTCTGAAGGTTATACCTCTTGATATTTATCATATTAGAAATGAAAAGTGATAAATTTATAGAGTGATTACTACAAATGTCAACCCAGTTGTTCTAGGACAATCTTTGAGAATTAAAAAGACATTCAACATTTTTAATATTTCAGTACCACTTATGTTTGTTGCCAAGTATTCAAATAAAAGATCCTCAATGATACCAGAGAAATTTAAGCAACATTAAGTCCATCTATGTCTGCAGATTCAACCATCTGTCAAGTAAAAGTACAATTCTGCAGGTGAGATATTGTCTTTATGTTTGCAGAAAAATCTTTAATTCACAGATCATGTAGGTTCTGGAAACTTTACTATTCACATGTGAGAGAATGAAAAAGTCAAGTAATGGCTTATTATTATAAAAAGCAGTTAGCTGGCATGGACCCCTTGAAAAATATCTCAGAAAAAAAGAAGTTGGGAAAGGACTTTCAGAGCACCCATCCAAATCCATGTTTGGAGGGACAACTGTTTTCCTTTTGAGAATTTGCTAAGCCCAGATCAGCTACAATGACCGGCAGAAAACACAGCCTTTTCTGCAAAGACATCCTTAAACAATCTGTACTTCTGGAGAAAACTCTGAACTACAGAAATTCTCAAGAGTATGTTTTGTGGTTCCCAGCCAGCTATGCCCCTTAATGCCTGTCCCCTTCACACTTTCTAATATCTGTCCCTTCCCCTTCTTTTCTGAGGAGAGGGAGGAAGGAGGGGGAAGTGGGGGGAGAGGAGAGGAGAGGAGAGGAGAGAGGAGGAGAGGGGGGGAGGGGAGGGGAGGGGGGGAGGGGAGGGGAGGGAGGGAGTTAGTTTTCACTGCTTTATTTCATGCCATAAATGCTAGAGATATAAACAAGGAGTTGATAGTATAATCAAATGAGAGAATACATAAAGGATGTAGTACTGGGGTCTGAGGACTGACCACATGGGAAGATAAGGAAACCCCTGAAGGTGAAAACAGATCTAAAAGACAGCCAAGAAGGACCATGAATGAGGTGGCCTAGACTTTTAATGATCTGATGATTCCAGACACAGTCTAATCAATTCTTGCCCTCCATCTGCCTTTAATTTAATCTAATCAATTCCAGTGACTCCTACCTCTAGGATCAACTATAAAAGCCTGTTTAGATTTTCAATCCCTTCATTATCTGCCCTCTTCCTGCCTTTCTGTCTTTTTACACCTTCTTCTCTTGTGAGGCTCCTTGCTAATCCTGGACCTTTCTCCTTCTTCATCTCCACCTCCCTGTGTCCTTCCAATCTCAGCCTTTCCCAACCCCCCTTAACCTTAATGCCTTCCTTCAGAGAATACCCCAATTTTCTTATAGATATCTTGTTTACATATACTGTCTCTTCCATCAGTTTGTAAGCTGCTGTAGAGAAGAAATTGGTTTGCTTTTTTTTTTAATGGCCTTTATTATTTTTATCTCCAGAATTCAGCACAAAGAGCCTAAGACATAGATGGCACTTAAAAATGCCAGCTGAGTGACTAGTTGACTAACTGAATACTACTATATTGCACTGTTTTTATAAGCAAATAAAACAGAATTCAAGTATCCAAAAAGAATATTATTCTGCCAAACAATTTGGGTAGTCTATCCATTCATTAAAACAGGGTTATTAATCCTCAATAGCCTTTTGGAATAGCTTCTTTTGCTTCTAGAACTAATAAAATAGCTACATGTTAGTACTACTCAATTTTAAAAAAAGACATCTGTAATTTCCAGCTGAGATACATGTCGTGTTAATCTTGTTCTTCAATCACTTTTCAGTCTTGTGAGCTTCCTCAAACTTCCATGACTCCTGGGACAATGTAACTGAGAAAGGTCAGCCACAGAGTAGGCATAGAAGGCTGGGGGCGGGGGAGGTTATTATGTCTTACAATTAGACCATTAAGTTTCTACTACCGTGTATTATAGAGTACATCTATTTTGTTACATACATAAATCATATGTGTACCACTATACAATTTGCAAACTGCTTTCCAACCTCATCTTCACAATAAAAAGGGTATTTCTCTCAAGTCACTGTCCTCATTTGACAAAGGGAGAGATTTTTTTTTTTAATTGAAAATTCCCTTTTTTCTCCCTCTCATTAAGGAGAGCCTTAGAGAGACCATATTTAGAAGAGTGAATAGGCTTCTTGCTGTTTTTCAATTGATTTTCAGTAGTGTCTGACTCTTCATGACCCCATTTGGGATAGACAGTCGCGGCACACAGATACTGGAGTGGTTTGCTATTTCCTTCTCCAGTTTATTTTACATAGGAAGAAACTAAAGCAAACAGGGTGAACTGACTTGCCCAAGATCACACAGCTAGGAAGTATCTGGGGTCAGATTTGAATTCATGAAGATACTACTTGACTCTAGGCCCAGTGCTCTATCCACTGCACCTACCTAGCTGACCCATCATGTTCATCACTATGGCTCTAAATTATTTTTGGCTATTTCAAATCATCAGAATTAGAGTAAAAGAGTAAAGATTTGATGAGATTTTGCACTATCTAGGATGTACAAAGAATGTGCTACATATAGGTGGAAAAGAAAACTCTCTAATGGACAACATTACTGGGATAAATATCCAGCTTCTCAATGTTCAGAGCCTAGGGTGGGGCAAACGGGACTCAAACTTCTGAAGGTACCCAGATCCTCAGAGTACTCTGGTTCCCAACCCCAAAGGCTGGCTAACCTCTGTATTCAAAGCAAGACTAGTCCCCTTTCCCTCCCCCTCAGGGACATGAAGTTGAGAGAAACAATCTGCCATGGGGCTGTTGGTCATCACTTAAAGCTGCACTGTCACAAGATTCTCCTACCTGTCACAACTATCCTATGCTGATGGAATGTGTGAGTCCAGGGTTAACAAGGAGAGCCAAGCATTAATCAAGGAAAGTGAAGACTAGTGCTTATTTTCCCAAGACAAGGAATCCTAAGATCTTGCCACACTTAAAGTCACCCAATTTCTAACATCTAATCTGGCTAGTCCTGTTGCAGGGCTCTCTCTCTGGAGGGCAGAGGAAGACCTCTGTGTCTCTGTTTCACCGACCGACATTTTTTAAGTTACTTGCTCTTGGCAATGGAATTGTTAGTTATGGTTCTGCAAGATAGCTGCCTGTGAGTGGACAGCATTCATTTGAATCTATTTATCAAAATATTACCATTACAGTCATACTTAATGTCTCTGATACGTTCAAATTTGTGTTTTAAATGTTAGAAAAGAGCCTGAAAAGCAAATTACAAAACACCTACCAGGTTTCCTCACTCTGATTAAAAAATAAAAGAAAGAAAGGAACAACATCTTTAGAGAGAAAACAAAACCCTTAGGGAAAAAAAGGTTTTTTAAAAAAAAATAATCAAAAAGAGCTATTTTATTTTGGCAAAATTGCTTGTTGAGACTAACTAGAGGATTCACTAGCCAAGAAACATCAGCTCTAGAGTGCTAACTGCCACATTAAAACTAGAAAACATATAAATTTGATTGTAACAGCCAGGGAGGGCAGTGGATTTGAAATGGCAGGCATGGAATCAGGAAGACCTGAATACAAATCTGGCCTGAGACACTTCATAACTTGGTGACCTGGGGATTCCACTTAACTTGTTTACTTCAGTATCCTCATTATAAAATGGGGATAATAATAGCACCTGCCTCTCAAGGTTGTGGAGAGATCAAATGAGGTAATCATTTTAAAGGGCATGGTGCCTGGCACATAAGAATTGCTGTATAAATATTAGTTATTTTAATGAATATAAAGATAAAAAAATCTATTACAAAGATTATCTTATCAATATTCCTTCATGGCCAAGAAATATTCTGCACAGGCATAAACAAACTTTCTTAAAACATTCCATAAAGAACAAGGCAATACATGAATAAATTTTCTAAATACATTGACATGAAATTGTTCATAATAGCAAATGAAAGCACTATAGGCAAATGCTGATTTCCTTTATAATGGTAGATCATGGCAAGGGCAAAAGGATCAAGCAAGGACTGATATTATGTCAAAAGACAGATACAAACATATATGCTATTATTCAATGTAGAACTTTTGGAAACCTCAGTTAAGGGTCTTAATTTTGAAAAATCCTCAAATAATGGAAACTTTGAAAAAATTTTGGTTACACATCTTGAAACTCACTCCTCACTATCTAAAGCAGGGGCTCTTGAACTTTTAAAAATGTAGATAACTGGTTGCCTTTGTCATCTTAAAATATATAAAATATTTATATATTTTAAAACATTTTACAAAATGCTCAACAGGTTTTACCAAACTAGAAAAGAGGTCCACTGCACATTTTTGAAAAATCTTAAGAAACCCTGCCCAAGAGCTTATCAATAAGCAGAAATACACTACACAATAGGAAATATACATGCATGCACACTATTATCACCACCCCCAAATATGTAGCAACTATTTTTATGTAGATAAAAAAAAAAAGGCAAATGGAAATGAGCTGGTGCTAGAACTAAAAAGTAGGAGAGTGGGCTGGATTGCCTGTAGTATATTACGAAGTTCCTTTAACAATCCCAATCTCCCAGAATCAGAGGTTCGTCTTAACATGTCAGTATTTTAGGATATAGATGGGACTATATATAGATGGGGCTGAAGAAGATAAAATGTACTAGTCTTTGGAAAACACAATGGTAGAAGAGAAGGAAATGATGACATGTAGGCAAGTTTCAATATTATAAGAACAGGAATAAAGAAAAAGGAAAAAACCACTTTTCAGAAAAAGATGAATTTTTCACATAATTAGGGGAAAGATAATAAGTGAAAGTGGGGAAGGTCACTAAGCTCCTGAACAGATTCTCTGTGATGAATTTATAAGAGGACGTGTAAAGAGTACACAAGATAAGCAGGCATGGATGGATTGAAATTTGTATCATTGATGGGAATATCTTAATAAGTGAAATCACAGGGTCAACTAAGTTTCTTAAAGGCTAACGTTACTAATTTCTTTCCTTTTCATTAATATATATACAGTATGTGGAATTGACCAAGACATAGAACAAATGTGATTAACTTCTACTCTTCCCTTTTCTTTTAATTAAATCCTAGCCAAGATATTAACAAGGCAAAAGAGGAGTAACTTTCAGGATTAAAGGATGAATAAAGGAAATTTTTATGTAGAGTTGTTATTATTAGTTGGTACTTGAATCTCACTAGCTAGGAACCCAATACTGTTGTAAATGGTATAAGTTGCCATGGAAATGATTATAAAATCAAATGGAAAAGAGTACGGTTTTATAGTCATAAAACTTAGAAATAGTAAGGTGAATTCTACATACTACCTGTGAACTACTGTATAACTGGGATTAAAAAGTGATGTCCACCAAATTTAGCTAAAATACTAAGTCTTTCTTCAATATTTATTCATTAAAAAATTTTTTATTGCTGTCTTTTGTTCTTACGTTGCAAACTTTTTGTCGCTAAATTTGAGCCTTCCCCTTGCAATAAATTAGGCAAAAACATCTAGACAGAAAAATGTAATACAGAAATTAACAGTGTATGATACTGAATACAATGTTTTGTTTTAATTTAATGCCACCTTTCTGGCAAGAGATTGCAAGGTATGTTTTGTTATCTCCTCTCTAAGTTCTCAGTTTTTTTGACTTCCCTGTTTCATTTGGCACCGCTGACCAGCTCACTCCTCCATGGGTTTAAAAGTCATATTTATCCAGCTCAATTCTTTCTGGTTGGCAAAGTACCAACACTTGCCTATAAGACATCCTGAATAGATGGCCCATGGCATCTCAAACTCCTTCATTACTGTTAAAGGGGACCATGAACCATCCTCCGTGTAACCCAAGCTTGCAATGTCAGTGTCATCCATGCCTCCTTACTCATACTGAATCTACATGCCACTAACCATTTAAAAAAAAATTTTTTTTAATGTTTTCTTCTTCTTGTTCAGTCGTGTCTGACTCATTGTGACCTTGGGGACCATAACATGCCAATGGTAGCCATGGGGTTTTCTTGGCAAAGATACTAGAGAGGTTTGTCATTTCCTTCTCCAGTGAATTAAGGCAAGCAGAGGTAAAGTGACTAGCCCACGGTCACACAGGTAGTGAATGTTTGAGGCCATATCTAAACTCAGGGCTTCCTGACTTCAGGCCTGGCACTCTATCCACTGCCCCACCAAGCTGCCTTCTGTTTTTACCCTTCCCTATACAATATTCCTTTGATCTTTTCTCCATTCATGCAGCCACAAACCTTGTTCAGGTTCTCTAATATGAACCCTTGCCTGAATTACTGTAATAGCCTTGTAGTTCATCTCTCTGCTTCAATCTGCTACTAAGACAAGGTCTGCAAAGTTCTGGTCTGATCATGTCATCCCACCTGTTCCATGACTGTCAGTGATTCCATTCTACCTCTAGGAACAAACAGAAACACTGCTGTTTAGCACACAAGTGCTTCTTAAGCTGGCCATGTCCTAGTTTCCCAGATTTCTTAACACTATACTACTCTCCTCCATGAACTCTATATTATCTTACTATACACTCCATCTCTTATCTCTGGACCTCAGCACAGGTTCTCTTTCACTCTTGGAATGGATGCTCTATCTCCTTGTAACATACTCTCGGGTTCCCAGAATACTTCATTTAAGACTCTGCTCTAATCTGACTTTCCCCGGAGATAAAAATTCAGAACTCTACCAGCTACTTTTGTTTCTTCCTCTCTCTAACTATATTCATCTGTTCCAGAGTCAATTAACTTGGTTTTTTAAAAAAAATATATTGATAACTATATGTTAATATAATTTGTTTCCACTATGAACTTAATTATGCATTTAAAAACATTCAGAGAAGAGGTACATAGAATTCAACAGACTGGTCTATGATAACTTACCAAGTTTGGAACCCGTGAGTTACTCAGTATATATCCTGGTTATACCTAGTATACCCAGACCATATTATCAATTGAAATAGATCGCATGGTCCCTAAGGGCAGGAACTACTTCGGTTTTCCTGGGTAGCAATCAATAACTCAAACACTGATTAAGTACTTTGTACAAGGTACTGTGCTACGTGTTGGCGACAAAGAAAGAGGCAAAAGAGAGTCATTATCCTCAAAGAGTTGAAAATCTAATGGGGAATCCCAGACACTGTGCAAACAATTATATATACATAGAATCTATAGAAAGTAATTAACAGAAGGAGGGCACTAGAATTAAGAGAAGGGAAAGAAGGCTTCCAGTAAAAGGGATTTCAATTAGGGCTTAAAGAAAGTGAGCTTGGTCAGTATATGAAGTGGAGAAGGGAGAGCTGTCGGAATGGTGAACAGCCAGAGAAAACGCTAAAGGTGAGACAGAATGACTTATCTGTGGAACCACCAGGAGGCCAGTGTCACTAGGTCAAAGAATGCAGGCTGGGGAATAAGGTGAAGAAGACTGGAAACATCGAAGGCTACGTTATGAAGGGCTTTAATACCAAGCAGAGGATTCTGTATTTGTACCAAGAGACAATAAGGAACCATTGGAGTTTACTGAGTAGTTTACAGACAAGATCAAACCTGTGTTTTAGAAAAATCCTCTTTAGGGCTGAATGGAATGGGGAGAGACTTGAGGCAGGCAGACCACCAGCAGGCTATTCTAACAGTCCAGGCATGAGATGATAAAAGTCTGTATCAGGGTAGAGGCAGTATAGGGACAGAGAAGAGAAGGGAGCATACGTGAGAGATGGTACGAAGATGAAACTGACAGGCCTTGGCAAAAGCTTGGATGGGGGGGGTTGGGGTGAATGGGAGATGGGGGGAATGGGGAGGGGGGGAGGGAGGGTAGAACTGTGGGATAATAAGGCATCCAGGATGACTCCTAGGTTGTGAGCCAGAGGAACCAGAAGGATGATGTTGCCCTTGACAATAACATAGAAGGTAAGAGTAAAGTAGGGATGGTGGCACTAAAAGGATGGCAGAGACCGATTAATAAATTCTACAATGTCCAATTAAAAAAATGCTTCTTGAAAGATGGACAGAATATACTCAATTTTCTTGGAATTATCATGACACTGCCCACTTCTTTAAGGCACCGTTCCAGTTCTCTGTTAGTTCTTTTTCTTGATCTCCTTTCCTGTTGATGTATTCTGTCCTGGGCATCTGACTCCTCAATACTCTCTTTTTCAGTATTCTTATCAAATATCAAGGCTTTAAATAAGACTGAGAGCTGAAAGTTGGTAATTGTCCTAATGGATGGAGCACTGGACTTGGAAGTCAGGGAGATTCAAGTTCCAATCAGGTTCTTGATCAGTTTTTTCATTTGTTAAATGGAGTCAATCCTAGAACCTATTTGACAGGGTTGTGATGAGGATCATACATGTTAAGTAAAAATTTTTGTAAACTTTAAAGTTCCATGTAGATGTTAACTATTATTAGTTATCAATATTAGTATCAATATTCAGATGACTCTGACATTTATATATTTAGTTCTCTTCTGAACTCCAGTCCCAAAACAACAATTGATTAATGGATAATTACAACTGGATGTTCCAAAAACCTCTCAAACTGAACTGTCTAAAAAATAATTTATTATTTTTCCTCTTAAACACACTCTTCTTGTGCAGGTTACAGTGAGGAGAGGGTAGTACTCTAGTGGAACCTCCTAAATCAATTGATTTTAAGTGACTTTGCAAAATGGACTCACTAATGCCAATTTTTAATGTAATATTCCCCTCTTTGATCCTGGGGTTCTCAATCCCCAGAATCATTTGTTTAAATGCTTTATCTTTTAGGGATTTTTAGACAGAATGACAATCTACCTTTAAGGGGCCTCAAATGGTAGAATAAGAGGCACTAAAAGTACAAAGCAGATTCATAAGGTTTTATACCCCCTAAGGAAACAAACCTTGTTAAATAGAGTCCATAGGTAAATTAAGTCAGGCTACAGATCAAACTGTTTAGAGGGCTAATCTGGAATAATTTTGGAGAGGAGATTTACATGCTAGCAAGAAAACTCAGCAAACATATATACCATAAAATAACCTCAAGTCTCCTTGCATTTAACCCACTTCCAAGATCCATTTAATCAGCACATTTTATCTTGAGGCCCAGATGTCCCGGGTGGTTGTCTAGTCCCTTAGATATTCTGGAATAGGTTTCACTGTCAGGGGAACTTTGAAGAAGGCTCCTCCGAGCAGACATGCTTCCCTGGTTCCAAGTAACTTGTAGAGATTCCTAGGTAATTCTGTTAGAGTCTTGTTATCCTCTAGATGCTCTTTTCTTGAGAAACTTGTAGTTTACAACATCCCTCCAAATGTGAATGTAACATTGTAGATGGAAGTAACCCTAGACAGTTACCAGAGAGGGAAGCACCGACATCTGGGTTTTCAAAGCCGGGGGGCTCAACAGCTGCCCAGAGTCTTATCGGGTCAAATCACACAACTCTCCTCTTAAGCCTCCCTCTTAAACCCACTCTTGCCAAACTTTCCTAATTCCATTAAGGTACCACCATTCTTCTAGACATCTAGATTCACAATCTCAGTGTCATTCTTAACTCTTCACTTACCCATACTTCCCAAATCCAACAAGTTGCAAAATCCCCTCAATTCTACTTCTAAGGCGTCTCTTACTCCCAGCCCCCACATTCCCCATTCATTCACATGGCAACCAACCTAGTTTAGGCCCATATAATTTCTGCCCTGTATTGCCAATTAAATAGCCCACTGATGAAACCTCCTTTCCCAAGCCCTGACCCAAGTCCCTGTGACCCTTCCAGAGGACTCTCAAATTGATACTCCTAAAGCACAGGTCTAATTGTGTCAGTTATCAACTTCAATGACCATTTAATACCAATAGAATAAACTAGAAAGTACTTTGGTTCTTAACATTTTTAATCTGACTCTAGGCCTTATTTACAACCATAATCAATAAATGCCTATTCAATGCCAGGCACAGAAAAAGTAAAGAACCATTCTCACTATCAAGGAAGGTCACAGTCTATCTAATAGGGGAGTCAACAAAGTATTAAGATAAGAGGAATACAGGATAAATTGGTGATGATAAACAGAGGGAATGTACTAGGAACATTAAAAAGGATGAGGAAATGTTTCTTCTAGAAGGCAGGATATTTTAGGTATCATTTGAATGAAATGGGGGGGGGGGGAGAGAAGGGGAAAGGTAGGGAAAAGGAGAGAGAGGAGAAAGAGAGATAGACCAGAGAGACAGAGAGATTGAGATTGACTCCTGGCATAGAAAAAATGCACACAATCAAGACATGGGGTATCTTCTGCAAGGAATAGCAAGGGGGCCCATGTCATGGACTACAAAGTATATGGGTAGGGAGAGGGAAGAGCAGAAGAGTGGGACAGTTTGCAAAGGGCTTTGAATGAAAAACAAAGGATTTTATACTGATCCTAGAGGTGATAGGAGCCACTAGAGGGTGTTATGTGTAGGAGCAGGAGGTGGTTTAGGGGAAAATATAATAAACTTAGTTTTGAACATGTCAAGTTTAAGAAATCTATGAGATTTCCAGTTTTAGATGACTAATAAGTGAATTGGAGATGTAGTCATGGTGGTTGGGAAAGAGACTAGGGCAAAATAAATAGATCTGAGAATCATTAGTATAGGGAAAATAAATCAATCCATGAGTTACTGATGAGATCACCAAATGAAATAGTATAGAGGGAGAAGAAATGAATGCCTAGGACAGAATCTGCAGGTTAGTGGGAATGAGTTGGATGAATATTCAATAAAGGAGACAGAGAAGAAGCAGTCAGACAAGTGAGCAAGAGGGTCATCAAAGATCAGTGACACAAAGGCCTAGAGAGAAGAGAGAATGAAGAAAAACTGCATGATTCACAGTGTCAGGCTGCGATTGAGGATTGTGAAAAAAGATCATTAGATTTGGCAACTCTGAGATCAGTGGGATCTCTGAAGAGAGTAGATTCAGTCAAACAATGAGGTCAAAATCCCAAATGAAGAAAGTGAGGAAAGGATATCAAAGCATTGATTGTGGATGCCTTCTCAAGGAGTTTACCCAGAAGAAGGAGGAGAGCCATGGGACAGTAGCTAGAAGGAATGGATGGATCAAATAAGGATTTTTTCATGATGGGGGAGAAAATTCAAGAGAAATGAGAGATGATGATGGAGGGGGCAATCTGCTGGAGAAGATGGGATGAAATGGGATTATTTGTGTATGTAGAGAGCTTTGCCTAGGCAAAGAGAAGAGCCACCTCTTTATGCGTGATATGTAAAGAAAGCAATAATGGCAGGACACATCTGAGTGATACAAGGTGAAGAGAAGGGGAAAAGAGGGAGTTCTCCACAAGTGAGAAAAAAAAGAATGTTTTGAGATTTGAAGACAATAGGAGAGGTAGAACGGCAGCAGACTGATGAGAAGAGATTATTTTCAGAGTTCAGCAACATGAAAGTGGCACAATGGTGACAGATGCCAAGATCCAGGGTATTACAATCATGTAGATGAGATAGTGTGGAGGAATGGGTCATCTGAAATGAGTAAGTTTAAGGAACTGTAAGCCTACATTGCTTGGAGGAAGTATCAGTATGTATGCTGAAATCCCCATATAACAGCATAAGGTGGGAAGGAAAGAAAATTATTTCCTTCAATGTGTGTTCTACATTTTAGCCAAACTGGTCTATTTCTCGGTCCTCATATGTCATTCCATTTTTCACCTCCATGTCTTGGCACAAACAGCCTCCTAAGCTGGAATGCCCTCACCTTCACTTTTTTTGAATCTTTATATTTCTTCAAGATTAAGAGAGAAAATTTTAACCAGGGAAATATCTTTGTGGCAATTTACTCTGAAAAAGGTCATTTCCAACACAGAAAATAAATGGGTTCAAATTTATAAGAATAAGGACACTCTCTATTTGACAAATGTTCTAAGGTAACAAAGTCAGTTCTCAAGGAAAGAAACCCAAGCTACTGACAGCCAAATGAAAAAAAAGTGTTCCAAATATATCATAATTATAGAAATGCGAATTAAAGCAAGCTGAATCTACACCTCAAACCCATAAAGCTGACAAAGAAGATCACAAATACTGTAGAGGCTTCAGAAAAACAGACACATTGATGCTGTTTTTGGAGCTAAGAAACTAGTAAAGTCATTCTGGAAAGCAATTTGGAATTTTTCTGGTTCCTGAACTAAGTAACTGAACCTCTACTCCAAAAATTTCAATACAAGTTCTGTAACTAAAATCAAAGGGGAGAAATCCAATATTTACAAAAATAATCATATCAATTCTTTATTATAGTGGGAAAGATCTATGGAAGCTAAGGGATAATTTTCATTGATTGGGGAAATAGTTAAGGCATCATATGTCAATGTAAGAAATACTATAATAACAAATTAATTCAGAGAACCCTAGGAATATCTGCAATAACTGATACAGAGTAAACTAAGAACTAGAAGAATTTTTGTGATTTCAACATTATGATACATGAACAATTATGAAAAACAAGTTTGATCCACACAATGATCAACTGGGATTTCAGAATGCTGGTAATGAAGGATGATGTCCACTCCATGACAGAGAGATGAAGAACTATGAGAAACACATTTTGGGGTATGGCTAATGTGGGGATTTTTTCTGTTGAACTACGCTCATATGAAATACAGTTTTAGTTTTTCACATGGAAAAATGAAATAATAAATGAAAATTATTTATAAAAATTTTATCTTGTTAACTGAAACTAAACTAATAAATTAAATTTAAAAAATTTAAACAACATGTAGTTGATTTGGTTACAACAGAAATTTCAGTTAGTGAAGTATTTTTCCCTTTAGTCTCTATGTATCAGACAGTCAGAGAAATACTATTTTCAAGATGTTTCTCATCTGCTAATTCATTTTAAAACTTAAAGGGCTAAAAGAGTGAAGAGATAGCTGAGCTCTAAACATTATTATGAGTGATTGCAATATAGTCAATAATCAATAAACAGTTATCAAGCATCTACCCTATACTAAGTGCTTGGGACACAAAGATGAGAAACCAATCAAAAAATAACATCCCTATTCTTAAAGAGTTTACAATCTAATGGAGAAAAGACAAAACAGAAAAGGAAGATGAAAAGTGGGGGCAAGGGAGAGAAGGTAAGCAATGTAGAGGCAAGACAGAAATGTCAGAGCAGTCTCAAAATAGTGCAGCCAAGTAAGAAATGAGGGGAATATTAATATATTGTAAGCCACTGAAAATAATATTCTGTAGCATTTTATTTGACTCTTCAAGAATTTGTAATTGGGTTAGTATGGATAGTCACACCATATATCTTCCCTACCCCCAATGTAATATTTGGTTTTTCAGAGTTGCTATGACTGAAAAACATCTCATGCCTCAAAGGCAATAAATTCCTCATAATAAAAACTGAGTTATGCCAGTCCTTGGGAAAGTGGCTGTAATGGAAATGCAGATTTAAAGATCTTCCCTGCCCCTAGCATAAGTGCACCTGGAGCCTGTGGTGGGAGGCTTGTTTTTCAGGAAAGCCCACACCTTGATACTTTGTGATTAGGCAGTGGGTCAAGGAGGTTGTTACATTCTCTGAGCCAAGAGAAGGCTATATAAGCCCTGAGGAGAGGCTTTGCTTTGGGGCTCACTTTGAGAAGTGTTCTGTGATTTGACCAGATGAGACTCTGGGAAGCCGTTGTTGAGAGCCCCCCGGCTTTGAAAACCCAGATGTTGATGCTTCCCTCTCTGGTAACTGTGATTTGGTATTGACATAATGGTTGGACAGTTTGGAAGCCTGTCTGTTTGATCTGTAAGTTCTGTAACTCTGAAGTTCGGGGTGCTGACCTTTACCTCTGAACTAGGTAATACATGTTTGATTAAAGTAAGCTTGTTAACCCATTTTGAGTTGCTTTCCTTTACAAAAGCAGATCTAAGAACCTGTGTTGGCAGTCACCCTGGGGATATTGGGGTGCTTGCCGCTACAGTGGCAATGGTGTATATCACTAAGGTCATGCTGGAACCCATCCAGTTTGGTAGATGATACAAATGTCTTATTCAGGTGGAAAAGGCTTCAAGAACTCCAGGGACATTTCCATGCCACAGTAAGGCATTACAAGGAAGATCTTGTGGGAAATAATTCTATTAACATTAAAATAATATCAAATATATCTTGCTAAATCTAACTTAACAAAACACACTCTAATCCAGTCAGTCTGTTTTGAACATCGCCCTCCCTGTAAGCTACTTACTAACTTCTGAATCTGCAACTGAGCCAAATCTTAAAACTCTGGAACAATTTCCATGAGAAGTAGTATGAAATACTAGACTAGTATGGAATCAGGAAGATCACATTGCAAAATCCAGACTTGGGGGTTCTTAAAACTGTTTTATGTCTGGCCCCTTCTGGAAGTCTTGTGAAGCCTATGTAACCCTTTTTCAGGTTAATGGTTTTAAAGGCATAAAGTCCATAGAATTTACAAAAGAAATAAATCATATCAAAATAGTTATCAAATCATTCTTCTAAAAAAAGCTCAGACACACACGAGTTAGGCATATCATTTAACTTCTTTGTGAATAAATTTCTGAATCTATAGAGATCTGAGGCTCAAATTAGATAATGTATGTGAAGCAATTTGTAAACCTTCAAGTACTATAAATGCAAGCTATGAATATTACATTTCTTATTGAAATATCTTCCTCCCTGTATGGAAAGCATTAGTTCTTAAAAGCCTACCAGGATGGGTGAAAGGCCCATATATTCATTAGTAAGTTGTATCAAGATAAGCACCTTGTTGCTTCTTTTTCTTGTTGATGCTTCTAACAGGATGCAGACTATACAGATATCTGAATAAAGTTTTCTTTTCCTATCCTCCTGCTTCACTCAATATAGTCTTAAAATTTCTGAATTCAAAAAGTACCAACCATCTGTGCTAATGATATATCTATATCTATATCTATATCTATATCTATATCTATATCTATATCTATATCTATCTGGTCTTTTCTGGACTATGAATTTCACAAGTTCAAAAACTGTGACTTCATTTTCCTTTAAAAAGTTCTATTGGTGCTTTTTGTATTTAGATGATATTTATTTCTTAATACTCCCTCCAGATTACATGTTTCCTCCTTGTGACAAAGAAAAACCGTTTGAAGAAAATCATTTTTAAATAGAGCCCATGTATAGTAATGTACATAATATTTTGTCCTGGTAGTATGGGAAGGGGTCTGTTGCATTTTCAGCTTCCTGGAACATTCACAGATTTTCCCATTACTCTGAGTTCCACTTACTTTTGGTGATCACATCTACATAGTTGTAGTCACTGTATATATCATTCTCTTCTGCTTTGCATCAATTAAAAAATCTTTCCATGTTTCAACCTGAATTCCTCATTTTAATTCTTGCTGCATAAGAACACTGCATCATATCTGTATATCCAAGGTTTTTAGCCATTTGCCCTTTGATAAGCACCCACATTATTTCCAATACTTTACTACCAAAAAGGAGCTGCTGTTTTGAATATTTTCATACACAACAGACTTTATCTTACTTCTCTGATGCCCCTAGATGTATGCCCAAAAGATGGAATACTGGGTCAAAGGGCTAGACAGTTTAGTAATTTTCCCCTCCTGGTTCTGATTCTGAATCTCCAGGCTTCTCCACCAATGCCTCAGCTACCTTCTTACTGTGAAACTTCCCTAGGTGTCTATGGCCCCTTCACCCTAGAACATCTCTTTGCCCCAGGCCCCTATGTCCCACTGTAGAGTTCTCCCTAGAACCCCTATTTTGAGGAAGGGCTCAGGACAGACTTTCTTCTTTCCTCAGTTGGCTCTTATTTCTGAATTCTGCAGTATTCATTACCATCTTCCTGGCTTTCCAACTCCCTTTTACATACTGTTCTACCCATTCAAATTTGTTGACTTTCATAATTTCAAACCAAAATCAAGAATTATTGAACAACTTTTCTTCTCTATGACCAGAGTATCAATGGCCCGGGCTTTGTATTATTCCTCCAAAATTATCGTTTTCTGCCATTTTTGCTAATTTGCGTGGTGTAAGAGCTGTTTTGTTCATCTGCATCTCTCACAATTAGTGATCTGGAGCACAATTTCATATAGTCATGTGTGGTCTGCAGTTCTGCTCCTGAAAATTGTTAATATCCTCTGTCAACTTATCTAGAGAGACAAAAAATAAGAGTCCAAAGAAAATAGGAATCTAATGTTTGATAAATTCAAGAACATGAATTAGTAGGGCTCCCTTGGTAGGATTCCTGCTGGGAAAATTACCAAACAATCAATAAATCAACATTAAGCTCCAATAATCCCTAGAGGATTCAGCCCAGAAACTCCTCTCTTGGAAGACCCCTTTGCCTCTGGGGCCCTTTCCCCTGACTGGAAGGTACAGAGCTTCCTTCCAGGACATCCAACTGAAGGAGGACACAGGCTGGTCATCTCTTCATTTCCCACCATGCCCTCCTTTTACGTGTCCTCTTCCACTATTAGAGGACAGGCACCTAGAAGGAAAGGACTTTTTTGCTTCTATCTGTATTCCCTGCATTTAGGGCAGACTGGCACATAGTAAGCACTTAATAAATGTTCAGTTACTGACTGATAGAGTAAGAAAAATATATGCATCACATCATAGTGATAAAAGTTTCATATCCAATATGCACAAAGAATTGACATACATTTATAATTTCATTCTTCAAGAAGCAAGCAGATAAAGTGTGGCTTCCTGAGATTTGGAAGCCATTCATCTCATGTGGAGATTTTACCAAGCTTCTGCTTTCTATAAAGGCACAGTCCCAGGCAATATAGAGGATATGAAGATAAATAAAACCAGTTCCTTGACCCCAAATAACTTATACTGCAGTGGGAAAAATAAAGCAAGGCATGCAAGCATAAAAATTCTGTAATAAAGGTAAAACTGTCATGTAAGTACTACGTAACTGAAAAAAGGAGATACCACATCATGCTGGTCACAATCACTGGAGACCTAAAAAGGCAATGTTCCAGAGGAAACAATGTGAATCACAGGACCAAAGAATATTATACATGAAAGTACTTCAAAGGCTAACTAGCTAACATACTTAAACAAAAAATCGACTCTGCAACATAATAAGTAAGTAGTCCTCCAGCCTTTACTTGAAGACTTCCAGAGAGAAGGCATTTACAAGTCCCTGAGGAAGATTACAGCATTTTGGAAGAGTTTAGTAGGTTTTGCTTATATGCAGGGTAAATTTGACTTCTTTTTAATTCTGCCTTTTAATCATAGCCTATTTTCTTAAAAAAAAAGGTATCCTCCTCTACAAGACTTCTGTTTGAAAGACCTGGAAGACAATTATAGATACTCTGTCTACTCTTCTCTAGGATAAACAACACAAATACTTTCAAATAATCCCAATAAAATGCTGATTCAAAGTCTTTCAACAGCTAAATTGTATCACTTTCAATACAGCTTACTCATGCCTTTTAAACATGACAGGGCCTGGATCTGAACCCAGCCCCCTAGAGGTAGTCTGACCAGGGTAGGCAGAGTTCATTCAGGAGGATTCTCTTGTGTTAGCTTTCTTCTTGACCTAGCACATCCAAGTTTGCATGTCACCCCCACCCTCCCAAAACAATCAACTTATCTTTTAGACCCAAAAAAAAAAAAAAATGCTGTCTGGTAATAACATATCCCCAAATTTGTGTTTGTAAAGTTATTTTTTCTTTCAAATTCTAATTGTGACACTTCATATTTATCCTACTAAATTTCACAGCTGGCTCAATGATCTAACCTGTAGAGATATTTGGATCTCACCATACAATACACTGGCTGTATTCATCTCTGTCTGTAGGCTTATGCCAAGAACCGATAAAAACGTGAGGCAACAAAAGATCCCAGGTACAGATCCCAGGAGCATTCCACCAGACAGCCTTCCAAACTGGCATAAAAAAGAACTGTTCTTTTGGTCCAAGGCAGTAAGCCAACTGCAAATCTACCTAACAATACTAACTGCCTAATCAAAATTTCCCTACCTTTTAAACAACAGTAAGAGGGACTTTAACAAAATCTTTGCAAAGACATGAAGATGCAGGAAAACAGGCATATTCAAGGGAAGACTGAATAATGTAGTTCGACTAAGTTTAAAATAAGGCTAAGAAGTTGGACTTAACTTCCTAACAGTGGGAAACTGTAAGGCAGAGAAGTGATATGAACAGAGATTTGGAGGATGTTCTAAATCACTAAGAGAAATAATAAGAAAAGAATAATAAGAGAAATGAAAATCAAAACCTAAGGTTTCGGGGGGCGGAGCCAAGATGGCGGAGTAGAAACACCTCGTCCAATCCTCTCTGCCCCCAGATTCCCCCCAAACTATGTAAAAGGGGACTCTGAACAACTTCTGGAGCCCCAGCACCCACAGAACGACACAGAGAAGCTAACCTCCCGCTGAGGACCCAGCAGCCCTGCAGGAAGGACCAGCGCAGTGGTCTGGGACCTGGAAGCGCGCAAAGCACAGAACCGTGAGCCGAGGTTTTAGCCCCAGGGCGGCAGGGCCAGCAGCTGGCTGGAGGAACCCCAGAACACCAGGAGCTGTGGCGACTCCAGAATTATCAACATAGACATGCCTAGGACAAAGTAAGAGGTTAGTGTCCTATGGACTTTGGGACTAGTATTTGGGGAATGCGTCAGCTCCCTCCCCTGGGGGCTAGAAGCCTCTGAGGAGACACGCCATTCTGTAGTTTTCAGAGGCATTTCCGGCTCCCAGCCTACAAATCGTGGGGAGATCCAGCGATCAGTCTTGGGGGGTAATCGCTCTTGCTTTAACCTCCCTGGATCTGGATTGTGATCTAGGGTGGAAGTTGTGGGTGGGTTTACAGTTTGCCAGAAACGGAAGTTGCCCCCACACGTTCGGGACAAAAATTCCTCTATCTGGCCTTAAAGCCATAGTGTGGCAACAAGCCCCAAAGTCAAGCAATTAAGTGGCAACATGCCAAGGCAAAGGAAACAGAAAAATGCAACCCTAGACTCCTATTTTGGGGGCATACAACAGAAAAAGGACTGTGAGGTCAGAAGTCCTGCTCCAAAAGCCCCAGGGGAAAACATGAGCGGGTTGCAGGCCATAGAGGACCTTAAGAAGGACTTGAAAAATCAAATAAGAGAAGTGGAGGAAAAATTGGGAAGAGAAATGAGAAGGATGCAGGAAAAGTATGAAATGAGGGTCAACAGCCTGACTGAGGAAAACAAAACCTTAAAAAATAGACTAACTCAAATGGCAAATGAGGCCCAAAAGAGCAATAAGGAGAAGAATGCCTTAAAAAGTCGAATTTGCCAGATGGAAAAAGAATCTCAAAAGTTCACTGAGGAGATTCATTCCTTCAGAGTTAGACTGGAGCAATGGAAGCTAATGACTTTATGAGAAATCAAGATGCTGTTAAGCAGATCCAAACAAACGAAAGATTAGAAGGCAATGTGAAATATCTCATGGGAAAAACCACTGACCTGGAAAATAGATCCAGGAGAGACAATTTAAAAATTATTGGACTACCTGAAAGCCATGATCAAAGAAAAGAACCTAGAAATCACCCTTCAAGAAATTCTCAAGGAAAACTGCCCTGATGGTTTAGATCCAGAGGGCAAAATACAGGTTGAAAGAATCCACAGATCACCTCCTGAAAAAGATCCCAAAAAGAAAACTCCCAGGAATATTATAGCCAGGTTCCAGAATCCCCAGATCAAGGAGAAAATACTCCAAGCAGCCAGGAAGAAACAATTTCAATATTGTGGAAACACAATCAGAATAGACCTGGCAGCTTCTACACTGAGGGATCAAAGGGCATGGAATATGATATTCCAGAGGGCAAAAGAACTGAGAATGAACCCAAAGGTCACCTACCCAGCAAAACTGAGTATTTTGTTTCAGGGGAAAATATAGTCATTCAGTGGAATAGAGGACTTTCAAGCATTCTTGAGGAAAAAACCAGAATTGAATAGAAAATTGACATCCAGACACAAGAAGCAAGAGATGCCTGAGAAGGTAATCAGGGAAAAGAAATCAAAAGGAACTTATCAAAGCTGAACTATTTACATTCCTATATGGAAAAGCAATAACTGTGACTGATGATATCTTTCTCACTATGAAAATAATGGAAGAAGGGGGTGTGGTCATATAAATACATATGTGAATGTGTGTGCATATGGTTACAGTTATATATGGATAGAGGGCATAGGTTGAATCTGTTGGGAAGGGAGAATACTCAAGGGATGAAATTATGAGGTGAGAGAGGAAAGTGGCAAGAGGAGATGGGGAGAGACAGGGGTAGGGTAAACTATCTCATGTAGAAGAAGCAAGGGGAAGTGGTTGCAAGGGAGGGGGAGAATAGGAAGGTAAAAAAGGCAAAACCACATTCTCATTGAATTTGGTCCAGGGAGAGAATGACATACATACTAAATGGGATATCTCAACCTGCAGCAGAATAGGGGGAAGGGGGATGAGAGGAGGGATGATGGATGGGAGGGCATCCTTGGGGGGAGAGGAGGTTGGAAGTACCCACTATAGAAGAGGGACAGGATCATGTAGGGAATGGACCAGGTGGGGGGTGGGATGAGTGGAGGGAATTATAAGCAGCCCTGTACAATATATCTACTATGATAATGTTTTGCATAGCTCGACATGTACAACATATACTGAATTACTTATCTCCCCAGAGGGAATGGGTGACAAGGGAGGAAGGAAATGGATCTGAAATTCGAGGTCTTAACATTAAATGTTTCAAATATATATAAATACTATTATTAATACTCTTTTGCTTATAATTGGGAGATAAGATGTTCAGGCACTGGGACACAAAGACTCACCTTCCTCTAATGGAAAAGTCGATGGGGGTATGGGAGAAGGTATGGGGGAGAGCAGATTGGAGGAAGCAATATTTTGTGGGACTGCTATTCTGGGAGGTTGGGTAGGGGAATAACGGGGGGGGGGGAATGATTGTAACTCAAAATCTGGCGGAAATGAATGATGTAAAACAGAAGTTAATAAAGCATGTGTTTAAAAAAAAAACCCTAAGGTTTCTTCTCATACACTAAAAATTGACAAAGATGACAAAAAGATAGAAATAGCAAAAGCAGAGGGGTGACAGAAATATAGGAACACAGATGCATTGTTGGTGGAGCTGTGACCTGGTAAAAATCATTTTGGAAAGTAATTTAAAATTATACAAATAAAGTAGCAAAGTGTTCATACACTTTGACCTAGAGATCCAATTACTGAACTTATAAGCCAAGGAGGACACTGATAAGAAGAAAAGTCCCTATACATACCAAAATAATTATGATGTATTGCTTTCTGCAACAGCAAAGATTTCATAACAAAGTAGATATATATCAACAGGGAAATAGCCAAACAAATTACAGTTCACAAATTAAATTAAATATTACTGTGCTATTAGAAATGACAAATGTGATAAATACAAAAGAATGGAAAAATCTAAATTAACTGATACAGTTAAGTAAAGTAAGTAGGGCCAAAAAAACAACAAATGCAATGCAAAGGGAAAGAACAAAGTACTTTTTGTTTTGGTAGATGCTCTGAAACTTTTTATTTTATTTTTTGAGAAAAGACAATAATAATTTACATTATTAAACAAACCAAAAAGCTGAATGAGCTTCCCAAAGCTGAGCGCAACTACTGGCCAGGGAAGATGGTCCATGGCTCCACGCTGCTCCCCTTCCCTGGCTCTGTGGAATGCTCTAGACCCTGTGGGCCTATCCTTTAGTGAGGCTGCCCCCAAGCCTCTGCCTGAGGAGAATAAACTTTTTTTTAAAAAATAAAAAATGAATGCAAAATCATAGAAAATTTACGAAAAAGCATTCATAACCCATGCCTTTACAGAGAGTGGGAAGCCCATAACTGTTGAAGACCGCATGTACTGGACTTCTTAAATATACTAATCAGCTATGCTGATTTTTTCATGTCTCTTTCATTAGACTTTAATACAACAATCCAAATATGAGTCAACAATGGCCTGGGCAAAACTGGTGACAGTTAGAATGAAAAGCACAAAGCCTACTGCTAAAAATTAGGCCACTAAGTGAGGGTGGATACCAAATAGCTATACTGTCTTGTAAGAACAATGTCAGGAAGGCTTATATGTCAAAGCAAGGTGAGGTGAGAAAGAAATGCTACAGACCAAAGAAGAGATTTTCTAGGGACTTGAGATGGGAGAGGAGTTGAAAAAGGCCAGATACAGGTCTCACTCACCAGAAAGGAAAAGAAATTACAGGAACTAAGTCACTACAGCAGGAGAAAGAAAATAAACAATTCTTTTAGAGGTCATGTTCAAAACAAACTAGTCACAGCAAATTCTCATTACTCCTATTTGGTACAGAGATCTTCACACAAAGGCAGCTGGATAACACAGGCAAAGTCCAAAGATTTTAGAGAGAGAAGGGAGATATTAATCATGTATGTCTGAATAGTTTCCATCCTTGACATCATAAGCCAGTAGATGGGGATTTGGTTCAGCAAACTAATCAAGGTAACTTTGCAAAAGCATGCTGTATGGTATAGAAAAGATCCTAGGGAGGAAAGATTGGGTGAAAAAAGGTGCCTCCCGCTCACCCCACAGGAAGGGAGCTGGGGGTCGGAGTGGGAGAATAAAGAAGAAAAAAAGGAGGCACAGGAAAAGTTAAGAAAACCAAGCACCTTAAAGATACAAAGAGACTCACTGAAACTAGATGGGGGGGGGGGGGTTGCCAGGCTTTTGTCAAAACACATCTAGGGTACTGTATTCAAAATTCTGCCAGGAAATACACTGGCAGAATGGACCACATCTGGATGAGAACTGCCAAAATGGACACCAAGCCACTCAAGGACAGACACTTGTAGGGACAGTTATGCTAAGCAAATTAGACTTGTTCTGCTGGGTCCCAAAGTGAAGAACAAGGCCAAATGGAAAGAAGCATAGAGAGGCAGATTTCAGCTGGGGATAAGGGAGAATCTCCTCAAAACTGTCCAGTCATTTTTAGCTGTGTCTGACTCAGCAGGAACGTCAGCTGGCATTTTCTTTGTAAAGATATGGGAGTAGTTGGCCAGTTCTTTCTTCAGCTCATTTTACACATACAGAAACTGAGGTAAAATGACTTGCCCAGAGTCACAAAGCTAGTAAAGGCATTGAGACTGGATCTGAACTCAGGTCTTCTGACTCCAAGGCTGGGCATACTCTCTACCATGCCACCCCACTGCTCTGCTTTTCGCCTTTAAGATTCTATGCTTCCATACAAAAGACCAAAATGGAATAATTAAGAAACAACTAAAGCCTTAGAGACTGGGTTACTGAAACAATAACTTTATGATAAAGAGAAAGGGAAGATAGGAAAGGGGGCTATTATGGAGGAATAAAAGGTAGAAAGGGAGAAGTCTGAAATGATTCTAACTTTAGGCACACTGAGTACCAGATAGAAGGAAACAGAGCTTCAGAGAGATGAAGATGTATTCTAAATAGCTTCTCAAACACTAAACTACTTGTATGACCTTGGGCATGTGCATTAACATCATCTTCCAGGTGAAGGATCAACCTATTAAGGAGGATACTGGCAAGAATCTTGCCAGTAATGAGAGAGAGAGAGAGAGAGAGAGAGAGAGAGAGAGAGAGAGAGAGAGAGACCGAGACCCACTCATCCCTGCTCCCACCCACCCCCAGTAATTGTCACAGGACAACCTATTTTGATTTCTCTTTATAGAGATGGACAATGGAGGCATCATTGAACTCCTAGAGGATAACCTCTTCTTGCCATAAAACCTAAAAGATTTCAGTCGGTTTTTGTATAAGCAGTGGCTCCCTGCCTTCTAATTATCAGCTAAAATTAAACTGGCACCAGAAACTTTATCACAAAGGAGGAAACTAATGGCATTCAAAACCTCTTCTTCAGTTTGGAAGTGTGATTAGAGAAGGAATGACTTCAACCTGAGATATAAGGTCAAATAGAAGTGTTCAACCCATCTCTTCAGACTCATGTCCTTATCACTAATCAATATGTCTCAATCAACACTGAGTAGCTGGGATGTACCATAGGTACATTGGTCCATAACTAGCATTTAGGGCATAGTAAAAGCACCTTGGATTATTAATATCAAGATAAAACTGACAAGCTGAGTAAAGATCCTTTTAATAACATTCTAGAATTTTGTCAATAAAAATGAAAATAAGAGGATTAGGAAAGGTAAAAGGGGCAATTTTTAATATATAAAAGTTAACAGTTCTTCTCCCTCCTCTCCCCCACAAAAAAACAAACAATGCAGCTTAAATTAGAAGGGAAAAGGGTAACTGGGAAAAGTTCTTTGCCCCAAGTGAAGCTGATAAAAAAACTTATGACAATGACAAAATGTAAGAGAGGCTATAGAAAAGGAAAAACAATGAAAGCAATCCATTTAGTTCTGCAAAATAATTTGCAACTATGCTGCACTTTGATACAGCAATATCACTACTAGAGCTATATTCCAAAAATATTAGAAAAGGAAGAAATAGACCAGTATGTACACAAATATTTAGTTGCACATTTTATACTAGCAAATCCCTGAAAACTAAGGAGGATGCCCAATAAATGAGAAGCAGCTGAACAAAGTATGGCTCATGAATGTGAAACTATTGTACTGTAAGCACTGAAAAGACCATTTCAATGAAAACTGAGAAGACTTAGATGAATTAATGTAGACTGAAATCAGCAGAACAAGGAGAACAATTAGTACCAAGTAACAACAGCTTTAAAAGCAAAACAACTCTGAAAGCCTTAAAAACTCTGACAAACAAAGTGACCTATCACAATTTCAGAAGACCAATGATGCTATCTATTTCCTGACAGAGAAACAACAGATTCAGAGTGAAAATTGGGAGATTCGTGTTTTGTACATAGTGGGTAAGGGAACTGGTTTTTTCTCGATCGGTATGTTTATTACAAGGATTTGATTTTTTTTTTTTACAAAGACTTGATTTTTCTACTGTACCATAAAAAAGTGAAAGGAATAGTTTCAGTAAAAATTAGGATGACTTATATGAACTGACTGATGCAAAGTATATTGAACAGAAAGAGGAGAATAGCTTATATAGTAACAACATAAGACTATAAAAACAAATGACTTCAAAAACCTTAAGGACTCCAATAAACACAATGATGAAGAAGTTCTAGAGAACTGAGGAGACATGCTACCTAGCTACTTAAAGAGATGTAATGGCGCAAATGATACATAATGTCTGGGCTGGGAAGGAGAGGGAAGGGGAATAAGTGTTTATATAGTGTGTCTACTATGACCTAACTCAAACAATGTGCAAATTGGTTTTTTTTCTCATTTGATATTTACAACATCTATGCCATGTAGGTACTTTTATTATCACCCCTATTTTACAGTTAAGGAAATAGTGAGAAGCAAACAGAGGTTAAATGACTTGTCCAAGGTCACACAGCTAATAAGTCCCTGAGGCCAATTTTGAACTCAGGCCTTCTGGACTCCAGATATAACACTCAATACACAGAATCATCAGATGCCATATGGCTGATATGGGAATGTCTTCCTTGACTATGCACATTTTTACAAGACTTCTCCCCAACCTCTATTCTAAACCCTACACCTAATAGAAGAGAACATATAATTTTAATGGGAAAATGTAATTATTCATTGAAAATTTAAAAAAAAATTTTTTTTTTGCCTTTTGGAGGGCATTTGGGATTAAGTAACTTGCCCAAGGTCACACGGCTAGGTTTTTGTTTGTCTGTGTTAAGTGTCTGAGGCCGGATCCGAATTCAGGTCCTTCTGACTCCAGGGCCGGCACTCTACTCACTGCGCCACCTAGCCGCCCCCATAAAATTAATTTTTAAAGACAGAGTCAATATTTGCTGCTCTGCAAAAACAGGATCATAGATTTGGAACTAGTCCAGCTTCCTTAGTCTAAAGATGAGATGTTAAGACTCTGAGGCAGAATTCAAACTCAAATCTTTCTGACTCCAAGTCTATAACTCCATCTCCTAAGCTTCCATCTACTGACTGGGGGGAAAACCAAATTATGTGTAGAAAAATATTCATAACAGTATTATGCAGAATAACAAAAACCTTAAAATAACTCATGTGTCCAACAGATGGTGAATGACTAAGCTAACAGTGGTATAAGAACCTAATGGAATATTATTACACCATAAGAAATGACAACATGGAACAGCAGAGAGAACTCAAGAGTGTGGAAAACCAAGATTCAAGGACTTTCTCTGACACATACTAGCTATGTGAATCCTGAGCAAGTGAATGAATTTCTCTATGCCTAGGTAAATCCCTAAAGATGATCTGCAATATAATCAGAGCAGAGAGATCTTCAAGTAGTGTGCTGGGTATGCTCAGTATATACAGAACCTCCTCGCCCTACCTTCCTCTTCAGTCACAATGACAGCTAAATCATTGGAGGTTCAAGTCCAACTCCTCCAGGGTCTAAGAAAAATAAAGGGGGGAAATATAGGAATAGGAAGGAAGGAATGGGAATGCAAAGAAGCAGGGAAATCCTAAAATGCAAGTAATAATTGGGCCTAGGGGCTCAACTGGCAGTAACTCCCTCCTTTTTTTCTTTAATTCTTCTACAAATAATTGTTAGACTTGTATCTGCCTTGCTCCCCCAGCCCCATGGGGGAGGGGGAGGAGAGGCAGGCCACAGGACAGGCATCCTGAACTGCTCTGTCACCAAAGAAGCCATTAATGTGTTCTTCTTTTAACTGTTTCCTCATTTTTCAGCCTATTTCTTGACTTAGGACTACATTAGAGCTGAATTCTGCTCACCTAGGGGTATGGTAAGAGGATGGCTTGATGTGGGGGGGAAGCCTTTGATTTTGGGTATAGTTTAAGAACTAGTTACATTTTAATATATAATTTGGAAGTCAGGTATTTTAATAACTTAATACTTAATAAAAATAAAGAAGAATTTCTAATGGAGAAGGGAGAGATAAAGGGCTGCCAGGAAGTCGAAGTCAAAATCAAAGAATGACTATGCAAAATTCTGAAATAGGTTGAATTTATCTGTATTCTCCCACCCCTCATCCACTTCTTACTACCTAGGGCCCTCATCTAAGCCCTCTAATTTCAGCTCTCTTTACCAGGCCTACACTATATTTTCCCATTACAATCTCTGAAAATGTGCCCCCTGCTTACCTACCTAATCAAAACCTATACTTCAATCAAAATTTCTGTTTGAGCTAATTCAAACTAATGAAAGATACCCTTGTTCTTCTTCCAGGAGAATATCTGAATTGTGACCAGCATAACCCACGTATAGTCAAATGGTAAAATTTCAGGAAAGGAAACAATAGGGTGCCATGGAACAGTGTCTAAGTAGTGCCAGACTTTGAGGCAGGAGCCTCTGGCCTTCTCACCATTAAGAAAGTGGTTAAGCTGTTAAAATAGTTTTAGATTATCAATTTTTGTTAATTTTCCCAAAACCAAAAAGGATATGCTTCTGAACATTACAGCATTGTTCCTCCTAATTAAAATGATTTTAACTCTTTACATTTTAGGTAATATGTTATAGTTGAAAATGAATCAATACATCAAATCCTAAATAAACCTTTCTTTCATTATGGCAGACACATTCTGGTGGACAGTAAGCTAAATCAACAAAAAACTTTTGAGACTTAACTACATAAGAAAGGACCACCCCAGCTGCAGTTTAGAAGAAAGGATTCTAGATTCTTTACTGGAAACAGGAAAATCTCCCTTCTCTTGAGCAGCTGTTGAATGTCACATTAGACATTCAAGCTCCAGCTCTCTTCAGAGGGGAATTTTTTTTTCAACCTAGAAAAACGCAGCAGTCAGCCAAGAACTATGAGAGAAGGAGCCAAAACCCTGGGAGAACCAGGGCTGTTTTGTTTTGTTATTGTTGTTTTTTAAATACAGTAAATGGGAAAAGAGAACTGACCAGTCATAAGAGAAATAATAAATAATTTATCAGACACTCCAGATGATTAAAGATTTTAATAGTCACTAGTAAATACAAGCAGAAAGAGGGAAAAATCATTCACTTACCCAGGAACTTTGTAATTTGGTTAATGAAAGCCAAGTCCAAAGTGAACTTGGGGAGAGGCTGGCAGAAAGAGCTAATGAGGAGAGATCATGTCAAACTAGAAGGTGTAGATGTACAAGAGAAGTTCCAGAACAATTATTCAGATAATCAGGTTCAATTATAAGGCAAGAATGCATATGGGGGTACCATGAGAAAGTCCAAGGGAGGACTTAGAAATATATCCCAAATAGTTTAAAGATAGGAAAAGAACAAAAATATGTATAACAGTATTTTCTGCTGTAGCTGTGAACTGGAAACAAAATGTAAGTGCCACTTAATAGCAAAATGGGTGAACAAATAATGATATTAATATAATGAAAAATTATTCTGCCATAAGGGACAACAAACATGAAGGAATCAAAAGAAACTTGGGAAAACTTTTTGGAATGTGTGAAGAGCAAAATACAGAAATCAAGAGAAAATTCATATGATTTTAAGATTAAAAAGGAAAACAAGTCTGAACGACTTTAGAACACTTAAAAAGTAGTGATCAATCAAAACTCGTAAGAAAGGTGACATATCATACTTACTGACTTAAGGCTGAGACGATGATGTACAGAAGCACAAAGATATGTTGTACTCTAGGCAAAGTATTGATTTATTTTCTTTGATTATTCTTATTAGTTAAAGGGTGGGGATGGGGGTAGAGTTTGAGGTTGGAAGTTAGTAGGTGGTTAAAAAATAAAAGAACAGCAGTAAGTCTTAACATTCAAAAAGAGAGGGAAAAATCAAGTTCAGAATGACAATCAACTAAAGCATTTATTGTATGTGTATTATGTGTTTAGCTAGGGAAGGGGGAGGGATAGGGGAAAAATATGTATGTGTTTAAGTATATCTGATATCAACACAGCAAAAATACAACATAGTTATGGAAGGAAGGGAGGGGAGAGCAAGGCAGGGATCAACAGATTCTTCAGTTTAAAGAAAATTAGAAATCCTATGAAGAACATTTGAGATGGGTAAACACTGCAAACAGATGGGAGATGAGAGTACACTGTGAGAAACAGAGAGGTCTTTCGGCTGCATTGTAAAATTCAAAAAGGGGACTAATATGACTAAAGTGGAAAAATAGGATGGGGTTAGGCTGTGAAGGCTTAACAAAGGCTGAGGATATTGGTTCCCATCTACCGAGGCTAATGAATGCCTTCAGAATGGAGATACTGTGCTACAGTAAGGCTAATGCCAACTAGGTGTCCATATTAAATCTGACAGCAATATGATGAACCCTCAGCATGTAGTGGTCACTAGAATATTTGAAGAAGAGGAACTTGAGCACAGATAGAAATGGAACATGTCAAAGCTTCAATGCTGACTAGCAACGGAATCAAATTCATGAATTTGGTTGCTGTACTTCCACCTTGGTAAAGTTAGAGGCATCTACTTTCTATCACCAGCCCTTAAAATAGTCAACTACAGGGGAGCTATTCTTGATCCTAGAGGTAATAAGAAATAACCAGAGTTCACGAAGTAGATATGGCATTATTAGTAAATCCTCACTTAAGGAAAGCCACTTTGGCACATTATGGACAGGACAGATAAGAGTGGAAAAAGAACTGAGGGGGAAACAATTAAGAAGGTAATACAATAGTCTAGGCAAAGCATATATGACAATGTTGTTAAATTTTAACAATGTATATAACACAAGGTCATAGTTAATCAATCTGGATTTTTTTCTTACTTGCATACTGAACTATTTGTTCTTAAGTTCAGTAGAAAGAAAAAGAAAAAGAGAACTTTGCATGATTTGAACAAATTTGTTTCTTCAACTATAAAAACAGAGAGTTGGTAATAGCTCACCTCAAAGCACAGGAGAGCTCAAAGTTACTATGACTAATCTTTCTGGTTCTAAAATTCTATGAATCCTATCCTCAGATTTTACTTAACTATGAACACCCTTTGACCCAGCAATACCACAATTAGGTTTATAATCCAAAGAAATCAAAGAAAGATGGAAAGCTTCAATATGTAAAAAATACTTACAGGACATCTTTTTGTGTCAGCAAATAACTAGAAACTAAAGGAGTGCCTGTCAATTGAGGGATGGCTTAACAAAACAATGTATCAATGTGGTAGAATACTAGAGGGCTGTAAAAAAGAATGAAAGAAATGGTTTCTGAGAAACCTGTGAGTATTTATATGAACAGATTTTATACATACATATACAGATATATAACAACGTGAGAAGAAATAGAAGAAAAACATAAGTATAACATTGTAAGGACAAACTCCTTTTTCCAAAATTGAGGTACTCTGTCAACATGATGGCCAACAGCAACAGTTGACAGACTCGGGGTACAAATGCTAGATAGACTTCTACTTGAACAAGGCCAACAAGGGAATTTGTTGTCACCTACAAATATCTGTCACACAGTTTTGTTTTTCTTTCTTTTTCAATTGGGGGTAAGGTGGGAGAGAATGAGAGAAGGTGTAGTTTATCAATCTAAAATAAAATTTAATTTAATTCTAAAAATTATTCTGAAAATACCTTAATGAACATCCTTAAATTAATCCAGGTAACACCTTAGTGCTGAGGCACTGAGCTGGCCCAATGGATACAGTGCCAGGTCTGGCATCAGTAAGACGTGTCTCCTGGCATCAGTAAGACGTGTTCAAATCTGGCCTCAGACAATTACTAATTGTATGACCCTGGGCAACTCGCTTAACCGTGTTTGCCTCAGTTTCCTCATCTGTCAAATGAACTGGAAAAGGAAATGGCAAACCATTCCAGTATTTCTGCCAAGAAAACACCAAATAGGGTCACAAAGAATCAGATGAGACTGAACAACAACAAAGCACCTTAGTTCTATTAGATAATTTCTACAGATGAAGAAATGGCTCAAATAGATTTGAAAAAAATATTTATAAATTTTAAAACAACAAACCTGGGAGAATCTGTCCTTTGCGCACCCATTTCATATTAAGACATTTTGCTGTAGTCTGTCTTGGCACTTAAGCCTGTAGAGTGCATGTAATATCACTGTAATTCTCACCTAGCGAAATGGCACTTCATGATTTTTGTTCACCATAATGAAGAGGAAAGTGACACAAAGGAGAGAGAAGGTAAAAGGAAGTGCTCCACAGCTTCCCTCGAGGAAAAAAAAATTTTGTCAGATGTCAGCTTTAAATATCTGGCTCACATCCCCTATAATTCTGAATGCTGGATGGCAGCTGAATTCAAAACATACTGGTAGACAACTATGAATAAGAATGAATCAATTCCAGAATCCATGACTGCTATGCTTACACTGCAAAACAACTTTTAAGAAAATCTATAGCGCAAACAGGAAACCATCCAAAAATTTTACTTAAAAGAATTATACATGGAGAAAGATGGTGCTGCTTCCCATCCCTTATCACCATGTTCATTTGCTCTATTAATTTCACCCCGTCAATTTTCTTTTTTCAAAATATGATTCAACATCAAACTTATTCATCAAGCATTTTTCTTCCTCTATGCATTTCTTCCTATCACCTATCATGCCCAGAATCTTCTGTTTTATTACTTCCTTCCTAAGCTGTTTCTACTAACCTTTAGGTAAATACCTCCTTCAAACACCATTCCACATAAAAGAAGCCTTTGGTGCTCACCTAGATTGCCATCTAGATCAGAGGTCTTCAAACTTTTAAAATCATGTGCCTTTTGAGCCACCTACCATTATGTGAATACATAATTATTTTAAAATTATAAACAGGTAATATTGGGCTAAAACTTATATGTGTGTGCATACACACACATACATATATGTCTGCAGATATATAAAATAAAACTTCAGCAAAAAAAAATTTTTAAGACTGAGAAATGAAATAGTATTTTAACTCAGAGTCAATAAGAAACCACTGTAGGAGAGCAACATGGTCAGACTTGTTCTTTAGGAAAGTAACTTTGGTAGAGATGTAGAAAATGGATTGGAAGAGTGAGACAGGGAGATTTGTAAGAAGCTATAATAGCTTAGGAAAAAAGTGATAAAGGCCAAAGCTGAGATGGTGGTTATGTCAGGAAAGAGAAGGTGACGATACAAGAGATGTTATTATGGGGAAAATGACAAGATGTGGTAACTGACTGGATATAAAGGGGGTTCCTGCCAAAGACAAGAGGTAATCTAGATAGAAGTTCTTACTTAACCAGGGTTCTAGAAACTTGCTTTTAAAATGTTTTAATAACTGTAATTTAAAACAAGTTTCCTTTATGACTGTATGTATTTTTTCTTATACACTTAGTAACATTTTATCTTATGCATCTAATAATCTGCTGATAAGTAGTTTATCTATGCGTCAGACTGGTAAAAACGCCCAGGACACAAAAGAGGTTAACACTACAAGGGCAGAGAGGAGTATGCTGAGGAAAGAAGTATTAGGTCATTATGACCTGAGGGACCAAAGTTGAAATCTTAGATAAAAGAGGGACAAGTGTCCTAGGGTAAAGACATAATGGTTGTGAAAACAAGTCCCAGACCTAGCTATCATAAAATGAGTATGTAGAAAGGAGTTAAGATTTAAAAAAAAAAAACAAAAAACCCGGAAAGTTAGGAAGGGGTCAGATTATGGAAGGCCTTAAAACCCAAACAGAAGAGTTGATATTTAATCTAGATAATGCATATGTTTTTATAAGGTGTGCCAGTTAGCACAGTTGCTGCATTTTGATAACAAGCAAATGTTGCATGTTCATTCCCTGAATGGTAGTTTCCTTTTACATAAAAAGAAGGAAAATTTTTTGTTAAAGCAGTTATAGACTCTTTTTGACTAGTAAGTTCCACATAAAATAAAACCGAACCACTGGGTAGAAGTTGCAGGAAAGGATTATCTTAGAATTAAGAGGAAAAGTTTGATAAATACAAGCTCTCCAAAAGTAGAATAGAGCTGCTTTTATGAGGCTGAATTCCCACATAAATATAATCCCATAAAGGGTATTCCTGCTCAGGAAAAGCCTCAATAAAAATGACTTCCAAGTAATTTCTGACATTCTATGATTTTATATGTGACTTGCCAAAAGAAGAATGGTAAGGTGCTGGGTAATTTAGATTATATGTAAAAAAGAAATGTAAGGGGCAGCTAGGTGGCGCAGTGAGTAGAGTGCCGGCCCTGGACTCAGAAGGACCTGAGTTCGGATCTGGCCTCAGACACTTAACACACACACACACACACACACACACACACACACACACACACACACACACACACACATACACACACACACACACTTAGCCGTGTGACCTTGGGCAAGTTACTTAACCCCAATTGCCCTCCAAAAAAAAAGCAAAAAAAAAAAAAAAATGTAAGACACAAACAAGGGAAAGCTGTTAAGCTGGATATAGAAGCCATTGTAGAAAAGAAAGACCACTAAAATCTATTTCATTCCATCGAGGACCCAGGATTTCACTAGTGTGGGCAAGCTGTTGGCACACAGAAAGCAATAAATAAAAGCTTGATGACTTAAGAGAGATTAAGAAGTAGTGGAAATAAGAAATTAATCGAGAAGGAACTTGGAAAAAATGTCACCTAGTTTGTGGCAAACATACAATTTCACTAAATCTTCTTTAGCATACTTAGAAAAAGTGGAAAACGAAGTATATATACTACAAAGTAATATTTTTCAGTCAAGAAAACTCAAAAGGTTAAAATATGAACAGGGTTAGAGTAAGTTATTTGAAACCCATATTTTAGCTATAAGCATTGAAATTAGGAATGGGCAAAAAAGGATACTGTTAAAAAAATATTCCACATTACCTCCAAGAGTAAGTTTTCTAGTATCCATTTATTATTTAAAACTCAATTGTGGTCACCAAGTAAGAAGCAAGTCCCTAAGACTGGGCTTTTTTTAACCTATTACCCTATATATATCACACACTCAAATAACTATTCATTCTTACTATTGTGCTAGTTTTTGGTTTTGGTTTTTAATAAATCTACTGCCTGGGGCGGCTAGGTGGCGCAGTGAGTACAGCATCAGCCCTGGAGTCAGAAGGACCTGAGTTCAGAAGGATCCGACCTCAGACACAACGCACACACAAACAAAAAAACCTAACCGTGTGACCTTGGGCAAGTTACTTAACCCCAGTTGCCCTCCAAAAAGCAAAAAAAAAAAAAAAAATTCTACTGCCCAATAATGGAGTTTGATTTAACAAATAGAAATGACAACATAAACTGGGTTACTTTGAAGCTTTGAAAAATTACTGCCTGATAAAGAGATTCAAAGAAAGTAGAATGGACAGTAATGATTACACAAAATAGAAAATGTTTTCAACAAATTCAATGAAGCTAAGATTATAAGGCAAATAATTAAAAGAGGAAAACCTTTTTTAGGAAATGTCTTAGATAAAGGTCTTATTGCTAACATGCATAGATAGGCACCTGATTCAAATTTATATGAATAAGAGCTATTCCCTAACTGATAAATGGTTAAAGGCTAAGAACAGCTCTCAAGGGAAAGACATCCAAACTATCTATACCCAAATGAGGGGGAAAAAAAGTTCCAAATCATCAACAATTGGAAGGGCAAATGCACCTCACATCCATCAGACTGGCAAAACTGACCTTTCCCTTCCCCACCCCACCCCCAACAAAAAGAAAGAAAGAAAAAGGAAATGACAATTGAAGGTGTGCAAATCAGTCTATCCATTCTGGAAAGCAATTTAGAACTATGGCCCAAATGTTACTAAACTCTGCATACACTTGGTCCCTGTGAATACTCAGAGAACAAAGAATGAGAAAAGGGTCCTATGAGAGATATAAATAACTGGAAAGGTATTAATTGCTCATATAAAGACTGAGCCAATATAATAAGAATGATAATACTACCTAAATTAAAATGACTAGAAAAAAATTAAATTAATATGGAGGGGAAAAAGTCAAGAATTTCAAGGGAAAGAATGAAGAAAAGTGGAGAGGAGGCCAATAAACACCACATCACAAATTATACTGCAAAGCAGTAAATGTCAAAACAAAAAAGACTGATCACTAGAATACAAGAGGTACATAACATGCAAAAGAACCTAGGGTACTAATGTTCAAGAAACACCAAGTACCCAGCTACTGAGATATATGTGTTCACTATGTGATAAAAATGTGATAAAAATCTATAGAATTATGATTTGCAAGATACCAATTTTAGACCAACATCTTCTATCTTGTAAGCTCCAAATAGGTAAACGGCCAAGATATAAAAGGTTACAATATAAATTTTAAAAATGAACAAAAGTAAGGAATAGTTCATGACCAAACAAGAGAACCAAAGAAGATTTTTAAAAGATGATTTTCATTACATGAAATTTAAAAGATATTAAAGAAATACAGTAACACCAAGGTAAAAAGGGAAACAAGGGTTAGTGGTAAAGGTGGAGGGTTGAGGGGTTGTTGAAGCAAGTCTCTGATATATGTTTCCCTTCCAGGGTACGTAAAGAACTGAACAAAAATCACCATGTTTTCTCAAGTATCTCTTCCCACTGGGGGATCAGTACAACTGATCAAAACAGCAAAAACAAAAAACAAACAAAACAACAATAACAAAAACAAAAAAAACAAACAAACAAACAAAAAAAAAACACCAACACAAAAATGTGCACCATATAGAAATTGTGAACCTGTCACCACTTCCACTTCCAAAACATGGGATGGGAGTATCTTCTCAAGTTTCTTTTTCTGAGTCATATTTATTCAATATAATTTTCTTCCTTCCTTCCTTCCTTTTTGAAGGGCAATTGGGCTTAAGTGATTTGCCCAAGGTCACAAGGCTAGTTTTTGTGTTAAAGTGTCTCAGTTCAGGGCGGCTAGATGGCACAGTGAATAGAGTCACAAGGACCTGAGTTCAGATTCGGCCTCAGACACTTAAGGCACACACAAACAAAAACCTAGCCATGTGACCTTGGGCAAGTTACATAACCCCAATTGCTCTCCCCCCCAAAAAAAAGTCTCAGTTCGGGTTTAAACTCAGGTCCTCCTGAGTCGAGGGCCGGTGCTCTATTTACTGCACCACCTAGCTGCCCTATACATTATAATTTTCACTACTGATTGTTTTTGGTGGTTATTCTTTCCATTAATGCTTTTCTAATAGTTCAAAGTATCTTTTCTTGGTTCTGGTTGCTTTATTCTGTTATCAGTTAATAAAGATCTTCTCGTGCTCCTCTGTATTCATCACATCATTTCTTATAATACAGTAATCTCTATTATATTCTTTTACCACAAGTTTAATAACTCCCTAGTCAATGAACATCTACTTTGTTCCCAATTCTCTGCTATTGCAAAAACTGCTTTTATGGATATTTTGGTGACTTACAAGGATCTTTTTCTTATCAATGTTTTCTAAAAGAGATAAGCCTAGTAATGAAATTCTAAGTCAATGGATATGGGCATGTTTGTCACTTTATTTGCATAATTCCAAGTTTACAAAATAGTCCTGCCAATGCACAGCTCTACCAAGAATGTACAAGAGTGCCTACCTTTGAAATTGTTCTGAAATGAATGGGGGCCACTAAACCACATATAAGGATCTCTGCTGGTCACAAGTTGATTTAAGTTTTACAATATAATGTTAATGATGTTTAATGTATTACTATTTCTTGAAATATTTTCCACCTCTATTTTAATCTGGTTTGTGCAGCACTCTAGATGCTCAGTACTACAAGTTTCATATCTCTGCCCTAGTAGAGAGAGTACAGGGTTCTAGAGTGAAGAACTGAGTTCAAATGTGACTTCAGACACTTATTTAACTATGTGACCAAGGGGAAGTCACATAACCTCTGTTAGTCTCAGTTTCCTCAACTTTAAAGTGGAGATAACAGCAATTATGTCACAGGGTATTATGCAGATCAAATGAAATAACGCATATAAAGTGCTCAGAACAGCACCTGTACATTTATATAGTGACTGCTCTATCTACCCACAGCCCCTCCATAATTGACTGTTCCTATCTTCTGACATCTCGGCCAATTTGCAAGGTGTGAGATGAAACTTCAGAATTGTTTTAATCTGCATTTTAATCTCTTACTGTTAGTGGTTTGCAGCAATTTTTATATGGTTGTTGATAGTTTTGATTTTTTGAGAACTGTTGATAGTTTGACTAATTATGTTTTGGGAAATGGCTTTTTTCATATGTATAATATATGTGCATGTATGTATAAATGCATGCATGTACACACCTCTGTCATATTACCTCCCATTAAAAACAACTAACCTTTTTATACTAAGTGCATTAATTTTGTCAGTATTGCAGTTTTTCCGTTGCTCATGATCAAAGTTATCTATCTCATATTACAGAATCGCCTCTATCCACTGTTTGGTTTAGAATACATGGGCCCCCTGTATCTGTGAGGTGGGTGATAGACACGTCTCTTCTTTTTTAATGGGGTGGGGAGGGGAAAAAGAAACTTTGCACAGCCCTCCCTCATTGAAATCTAACTCACTTGCACAGATGGCATCACCTTCCTGATGCTGTGATCCTCTTTGACAACAAAGGATGAACAAAGGGGAGGCTAGGTGGCACACTAAATAGAGCACTTGCCCCTGGGGTCAGGAGGACCTGAGTTCAAATCTGAACTCAAGACACAACACAAAAACTAGCCTTGTGACCTTGGGCAAGTCATTTAACCCCAACTGCCCTCCAAAAAGATAAAAAAAGGATAAACAACAACAAGAGTATGATCTTTAATATTAAGGTCACATACCCATTTAGAAAATATTGTGGAACGATTTAAAGCCTATGTCTGCCAGACTACTTTCTAGTTTCTCCATCAGCTTTTATTTAAAAATTAAAAGAAAGCTATTTCCTAATTAATTTATGATTATTAGTCAAATGAACATTGGGTTTCTGAATTCCAGCATATCTGATTTTCCATTGTCTAGTCTGTTCCATTGATCAACCCTTCTACTTTTTAAATAATACCCGATGGTTTTTGATAACTGTAGTCTGATTGATTGAATTTTATGTAAAACATGTGAATCATTATTTAAGAATCATACTGACTTGTACTTTCCTTTTGTGCTTTCTCCTTCCTAGGTTTAGACATCTGAACTTTACATCTCTCATAAAAAGAATCTGGTACGGTGATTTCCTTTTTCAATTTTGGAGAAATCTACGTAGTAATAGTAGCTACTTGGTCTTTAAAAAGTTTGATAAAATTCTCCTATGACTCCTTTAGGACGATGATTTTCCCCCCTCTTGTTAGTTCTTTAACAGCTGGTTCTATTTTCTGAGATTGGCTTGAGATCTCCATTTGTCCTTTGGTTACATTTTACATTTTTTAAGGCATTCTTCACTTTCTTTTTGTGTTCTCATTTTTGTTATCATATATTTGTGCATACTAAATTCCAATCATTCTTTTTTATTTCTTCTGCATTCTTCTGTAATTTTGCCTTGTTCATTTGCTATTTTGTTGATTTGATTTTCTGTACTCTTCTTTTGGATCATACTGACTAAAGGTTTATCAATTTTATTAGACTTTTCAAAGAGTCAGCTTTAAATGTATCATTTTTATAAGTCTTTTGGGTTTCAAGTTCTCTCGTATTTAGTATTTCCTCTTTTGTGCTTATTTTAGTTTTATTTGCTGGGTTTCTAACTATTTTTTTAAATGTCTACTCAGTTCATTAATTTTTTTGTATTTTGTTAAGGTATGTTTGAATAAGAGTTTTTCCCTTGAGGGCTGTGTTAGCCTCATTATAGAAACTGTGGTATGTTTCATCATTATCATTTTCTTTCACAAAATTATTAAATCATTCTATGATTTGTTCTTTGACCTAGTCATTACTTAGGAATTCACTGTTAAGTCTCCAGTGGGCTTTCTGTCTTGTATATGCACCCTGTATCAATTACTATATTCAAATAACTGTGAAGACCACCCTTCAGCATGTGGTTTAGCTGGTCTTTTCATAATAGACACAGTCTCCCATTCATTATACCTGCATTTAAAGTCTTTCTGGGTTAATAAAATTAGTCAGATCTTAAGTCACCTTTATGCCTCAATGAGACACAAGAAGAAGACTTTATCAGAGGAAAATATTCACAAAAACCCACAATTACCTTTTTCCCAGTTTGTTTCTCCACCATGTCGTTGCTGAGAGAGAAATCGTCTAACTGTGGTGCTTTAGAACACCCACCCTTGGGCATCGTTCTGCTTTCCTTACTTGATCTTCATTTATGCTGCCATCGCTTCATCATCAACTGTCTGTTTAAAACAAGAAAGAAAACATTTCAATAGCTTTCAAACCTTTAACCCCAACAGTTACAAAATGTGCTAGTCTTACCCTAAACTAAATACAATCAACAATAATTTACACAATAGAACTTGAAAAAGAACACAACCTGCTATCAAGCTAAGATACCTGAAAATAGAAAATTATAAGAAAGACAGGGAAATTTTGGGGGAAAATCTAAGCCTTACAGAGACCATCAAGCAGGGGCTTACCTTTACCTAACCTTGTACCACAAATGGCTCAAAGTTGTTATGAGTACTAGAAATCAGCAGGGGCTATTTATAAGGTTAAGTTCAAACATTAGAAGTAGGTAAACCCTCGGGCATTTACATATGATTTGCCCCAGGTCCTAAGGCATGATGGTTGTTCTCTGTGATTTCCTCCCTTCTCTGGAGTGGTCTCCAAACCAAGCTTGATGCCCTCAATGATCCTTTATGTTCATTTCAATTCCATTTTCTTCAGTATTTCCTTCTATCAGGGTCACTGAAGGGGACTAAGTTGTCCCTAACCCTCTTCAGGTTCAGACTGACCTACCTGTCCCAATATATAAAAAGGTTAAATACCACACTAATAAACGGAGCTGAAACTTGTAAAAAAAAAAAAAGAGAGAGAGAGAGATGGAACTCCCCCACATAGACTGTAAAGTATGTGTTCCAAGCTGCAGACCAGCCAAGTTTTTGCTTCTATTTCTAGGTTACAATCCAGCCTAATAGTGATCTGAGTGCATAGATTTAGGACAGTAATTTTTCAGGCACAGTATTTACAACTCAAACAAAGGTACCTTGCTTCACCATTTCCAAGAGCCTAGTCAGCAATCTATGGGTTCAGAGTTATAATCAGAGGAACCAAAGGTGTGGTGCACTTTCCTATCTTCATTCTAAAAATCTAACACCACAGAAAATAATCAGACTTTTCTAGCCTCCAAGATCTCCTACTACAATCTTCCTCTCCTCCAAAAATGTACAATTGTAAAACAGATAAACCCTTTATAGAGCAAATGGTGATTTACTTTAACCTAATATTATACATTTGTTAACACTAAAGAAGAAACAAAGCCAAACTTGGAGTGGATATGGCTTCTCTGTACTGATCCCATGTTATTCAAAAAGCTTTGAAGAGTTTGCATTTTTTATTTAATCTTTCACTCACCCACTTTGGATCCCAATTTTTCCCCATTTCAAGGGAGTTTAAATAAGTCTTTGAGTCCAGCTCTGATCCTATGATCCTATTGTTTTCTCAGCCGCCTATGATTGGCCTCTCTTCTACTATAAGAAGCAATGTTGGATCTGGATTTGAATCTTACCTCCATCTCCAAGCATTTCTGAAGACCATGTGAGTTACTTATCCTTTCACAATCTGTTTGCTCACAAGTAAAATGGGTGTGATATATAGCTGTAGAACTCACCTCACAGAGGTTCTAAGGATTATATGAGATAATTTATGTAAAGAGCTTGGCAAATAGTCAACAAAACTCTCACCATCTTCATTACTTTTTACTATAAAGACTAGGAAACAATTGGGGGGGGGGGAGAAACAGGCACAGACTGGTAAAAAAAATTGTCAACTTACAGAAACTACTCCAATCCTATGCCCCACAATTATGCACAAACTGCAAAACTCAAGCTGAGTCTCACCAACATGCTCACAGTCACAGAAAATTTCACAAAAGATGTAAACTATGGCGTTCAATACCTAAGAAAATAATCCTGGCCTTCAAGGGGTGTATAATCTCTTTGTGGACATAAAACACAGGTACATAACACATTTAAACAACAATACAAAGTAATACAAGATTGAGTGCTCAACAAACATGGGAGGGGTAGGGGTTATAAGAATATTGGGGAAAACACGGAAGTGGGAAATCTGGAATATGAAGGAGGGATAGTCTGGGGAGTCTAAGGAGAGAAGATGGAATTCCAAATAGGGGAACCAGGATTTTTTTTTTCATCTTTTTTTGGGGGAAATCTGAGAATGGAAATTGGACATGCACAAAAACAAACGGGAATGAGGTTGGTGTGGGGGTATTCAGATTTAGGAGTCTTTGGGGGGGGGAGGGCAACTGGGGTTAAGTGACTTGCCCAAGGAGACACGGCTAGGTTTTATTTTTGTGTGGTAAGTGTCTGAGACCAGATTTGAACTCACATCCTCCTGACTCCAGGGCTGGGGCTCTATTGAAGTGATAAATGAAGCCATGGGAGTAAAGGACAACACCGAAGGAGAGGAACCATAGGGGGAAAAAAAGAAACAGAAATTTCCTCAAACAACACAGCAGATAAAGACATCTGTGCATATAAAGTATAGTTAGAATAACAATCAAAAGACAAAAAAGATCCATACCATTTCATGGAGGAGAAGGAAAGAATGATTTTCAAATAGTAAAGAGAATGAAGAGGAATGAATACATTGATATGGTTTCTGGATTATGATAACCTCAAAAAGAGCAAAATATGATATATCTCTATGTTATGCTTACATAGAACTGTCAGAATTTGGTTTGGTTTGTTCATTTTAAACAACATATTCTACATTTGATTCTATAATATTAGAAAAAATCTATTTTGAGTAAGTTTTGTCTAAGCAAAACATAGATGTTTAAATTTATTATACTGCAAACTTGTAAGGAGCTATGCACAATTAATCTTTTACCATAAGGTAGTAAAAGTCAGTAGATAATCATTTAAACACATTCAAAGACCATCATGAAGCAGAAATCCAAAACATATGCTTTCATGATTATAAATCAATTTCAGTCAAGATGGAAAACAAAATTTTCCAAATACAGGATATGATTAAAATCTAGTTCTATGGGTTCACTATGCAAGGAAAGAGCCTGCTAAAATTTCATAGTATAATAACAATGTAGACCAAGTCAAAAATCAAGATTCGATTTTGATTATGTATGTCTAAAAAAGAAGAGACCTCAGACCACATGTACTTTAATTTTATTCTTTAAAAAATTCTGCCCACTCAATGTCATTTAGTTAGCTTTACCAAGATGTCTATCTTTTCATGTCGGGCTCTGAAACCTGTTCCCCAAAATAGTGCCAAGCAGATAGATGCCAGATGAATTCTACCTCCTTCTTCTTCATCTAGCTGATTCATTACCCTTGGAAAGCTTTCTACCTCATCATGTAAACAGAGCACTGCCCTATTTAACAGTGTACAGAGAATGTTACTTTTACACAATAAATACTAACAACTCACAATTCTTATTTCATTTTAAAACTATGAGTGAAAAAATCTATTGAAATTAAGTAAGTATTTGAAGAGGTCTGGAGGGAAAACAGGACTTTTTAACGACAAAAATAGTATAATCTGAGTTGTCCATGTCACTTAGTTCCAATTACTCTGCATTAGAATATTGGCCATAAAACTCTTTTTAAATCAGTTTGAACTTTACTTAACCATGAGACAATTAGATTTATTTGGGGTGGGGTGGGGGATGGGAATTAACTAAGCTCCCAAACAAGATAATTCTATCCATGGCTATCTACAGTACAGGAAGTAGAAAGCCAAATATATTATGCAACATTACATAATCCTTAATACTTTACTAGAGTAACAAGAGGGAAAAAATTTTGCATTTTGGCAAGTAGCCAGGTATATTGCTACTGGACTTTTATAGCCCACGAACAAGCAAAACTCAGTCATTCCCTTTCTGAAATGGCAGCTGTTCTCAGAGGCATTATTTTTTTTTCTTAAATTTAAAAGAAAACTGCAAAAGAGAAAAGAAAATTGTCAGCCAAGAGCCCATCACTTTAAAGTTTAAAGCACCACTGACTTTCCCCACTAGAATCCTCCTTCCATAGACAGATTAGAAAAACAAGTCACTTTACAGAAAAGCTTCCTAAGTGAATTGTAGCAGAGAAAGAAATTAACACCTTTTCCTCCACCAACCCCACATTCATCAGTTTGCTGAGACTTGACACAATGAAGGTCACCTTCCAACTACAGTGAGCCTCGAAGACTTCAGGGAAGGGCAGACATCATCAATACTTCCCTTTTATACAATGTCTTTATTAATGTTGTTTGAGTCAGTAATACAAACCCAATTTTATCAAGAATGTTAGTATGCAGCATAGTCTACATTAATTAATCTCTATAAATCCTAGAGTTAGCTTATAAGCTCTTAAGGGTTGCTTGCTTGGCCAAGAAACATCAAAATAATACCAAAAAGTGGGGTTGTACAATTTTACATTATAGGATATATATTTGAAACATTTCTAAATCATAATACCTTTCTAAATACATGCAGATATACACTAAAGGACATTGTTGCTATCAGTATCATTTTAAGGCACCATTAATATTTGTACTTTCTCCCCAGCCAACCTATGGGATAAGAGGAAAGATATCACCATATTCTCTCTCTCTCTCTCTCTCTCTCTCTCTCTCTCTCTCTCTCTCTCTCACACACACACACACACACACACACACACACACACACACACACACACACACACACAAGTTCTAACAGTACAGGGGAAAGAGTGCTGATTTTGAAACCCTAGTGACTGGGTTCAAATCCTCCGTCTGCCATTTACTACCTGTATAATTTTAAGCAAATCACTTAAATGCTATGGGCTACAGTTTTTTAACTAAATCAACTTTGAGGTCCTCCCCAGCTCTAAATCTTCAATCCTAAATTAAATCCCACATATGTATTGATCCTATTCATATTATGGCCCTAATCTCTATGTCCTGCTCCTCTGTGTCCCTCTTACACTCCAGAGCCACATGTTGCATTTTTACTGTCTCTGGCAATAAGTTACTTCCCTGTGTATGTCTCACTCCTATCTATAATCTATGAGAAAAAGAAGCAGTGTAATATGTGGAAGAAATGACTGCACTGGAGTGCAGAAGGCCCAGGGGCAAGCCCCACTTAAGACTTCAGGAAGGTCCTAGAAGTGTGCCGAGGAGCAGGCTACTTTTTCCTCCCCCACTCCCAGCTTCACATTCACAATGGAGATAATAATCATTCCTAAAGTTGAATAAGTAATGAAATGACATAACACAAGTAAACATAAAGCACAGTAAGGCTTGGGGATGGTTAACAGTGGTTTACCTGCACTTCCGTCCAAAGCACTTTCTGTCTCCTACCTCTGAGTCTCTCAATGCCTGAAATGCTCTATCCCCTCACCTCCATCTCCCCTTCTGTAGGAAGGCTTTCCTGACCCCACTAACTAGCTAATGCTGTGCCTCCCCCCACCCCACCACCCCTTCATCCTGTTCATCCTGGTTATATGTGAACTCTTTCAGGGAAGGAAGGACTGTGCACGTCCTTTCTTTGTATCCTCAGTGCTCAGCACAGTGCCAGACATAGCAAATTTTAACATACATTTTTTAAAATTCCGAGTTCCAAATCCTTTCCCTTCTTCCTCCCTACAGCTACCTACTTGAGATGGTAAGCAACCTGACATAGATTATATATATACACATACACACACAAAATACATTTCTATATTAGCCATTAAGTAACAGAAGCCACAACCGTCCCACCAACGCCCCCCCCCCCCCCGAAAAATAGTAAGTTTCAATCTGCATTCAGACTCCATCAGTTCTTTCTCTGGATACGGACAGCATTTTTTCATCCTAAATCCTTTGGAATTTTCTTGTATCATTCATTGTATTGCTGAAAATAGCAAAGTCATTCACAGCTGATCATCACATAATAATGCTATTATGTACAATGTTCTCCTGGTTCTGTTCACTTCACTTTGCATCAATTCATGTGTGTCTTTCCAGATTTTTCTGAAATCATCCTGTTCATCATTTATTATAGCACTATAATATTGCATTACAATTATATGCCACAACTATTTTTGCCATTCCCCAGTTGATGGGCATTCCTTTGATTTCCAATTCTTTGGATGCACAGTTTGAGAGCCCTTTGGACATAGTTCCAAATTGCTCTCCAGAATGGTTGATCAGTTCACAATTCCACCAATAGTACATCAGTGTCCCAATTTTCTCACACCCCCTCCAATGTTTATCATTTTCCTCTTCTGTCATATTAACCAACCTGATAAGTATGAGGTGGTACCTTAAAGTTGTTTTAATTTGCAGTTCTCTAATCAATACTAATTTAGAGCATTTTTTTCAATCAACTATAGATAACTCTGATCTCTTTGTATGAAAACTATATGTTCATGTTCTCTGACCATTTATCAATTGATGAATGACATTTATTCGTATAAATTTAATTGAGTTCTCTATATATTTGAGAAATGAGGTCTTTATCACACAGACTGGGCATTAAATTTTTTTCCCAGCTTTCCTTCTAATCTTGGTTGCATTGGTTTTGTTTTTACAAGAACTTTTTCAATTTAATATAATCAACATTATCCATTCTTCTCTTAATGCTCTGTGTGTCATAAATTCTTCCCTTCCCTAACAGGTAAACTATTTCTAGCTCTCCTGATCTGCTTATGGTATTCCCTTTATGTCTAAATTTAAACAAGAACCACTTAACAAGATTAAAAGATGTAGACCTGCTGTCCATGCCCAAGAGGAGGTTAAAATTTAATGGGGAGGCCTGAGGAGGCAGTCATAAAAAAAATAGAAAAGCAAGTTATATACATGATAAATAGGAAATTAACAGAGGGATGGCACTAGAGTGTTTGTCCACACTCACCTGGAGACCACAAAGCAGGAGGGACCCACCACTAATCCTGGAGGTAGCACATTCTACTTTTGGACATCTCTAATTTTAGTGCTTCCTGACAACACCTCTAAATTTAGCCTCTGTGCTACCCCACCCACAATTCCTTCTTCTGCCCTCCAGGGCCAAAGAGAATAAGTTTAGTGTGTCTGTCCTGCACAGAACCTTTTGTATAATGCTTATCAAGTTCCTCCTAAATCTCCAAGCTTTAAAAAAAAAAAAAAGGCACCATTCTTTTAAGTAATCCTTCTGGACCCTAGAGTTAGGTCTTTAACCATGAGCCTACCTAACTCTGGATGCAGCAGGTTCCTTGCTGGGCTTCTTAAACTTACTGCTCGTGACTTCACAGGGCTTAGAGACCAAGGCAGAATTCAGTGAGATTATCACGTTCCGGATTCCTGGAAGCTCTCTCTGCACCTCTGAAGGAAGCCCCAAAACGCCATTAGCTTTTTTGGCTGCATCTTCACACTGCCTCCTACTGAATTGGAGCTGCACTAAAAGACCCAGATCTTCTTCAAAACAACTGCGATCACTCGAGCTCGCTCGCTCTCTCGCGCTCGCTCTCTCTCTCTCTCTCTCTCTCTCTCTCTCTCTCTCTCTCTCCATGGTTTACATTTATCCCTAATGAACTTCACCCTACTACATTTAACTTCAATGCCTTTTTTTATCCTGTTAAGAGCCTATTAGATTACAAATTTTCTAGAGTGTTAGCCCAACTTTGCATAATCTGCATGTTTGGTGAGTATGTCATTTATGTTTTAACAGAGCCACTTCACTGATAAAATGTTAAACAACAAAAGGAGAAACTGAGATTTGTAAGGCAATTATATAGAGATCTCTAGCCACTCACTCAAACATTTAACCATGAACAACTTGCTGTTCAGTTGTTTCAGTACTGTCTGACGCTTCATGACCTCATTTGGGATTTTCTTGGCAAAAATACTGGAGTGGTTTGCCATTTCCTTCTCGAGATCATTTTGCACATAAGTGAGACAAACAGGGTTAATGGCTTGTTCAGAGTCACACAGCTAGTGTCTGAAGCCAGATTTGAACTCAGAAGATGAGTCTTCCTGACTCTAGGCCTGGCGCTCTATCCACTGTTCGACCTAGCCACCCTCATTAACAACAACTCTTTGAATTCTCTTATCGCATCTGATTTTATTATTTTCTATATTATTTTAAAATCATATTAGATTGTAAGCTCCCTGAGGGCAGGGGTTATCTTTTGCTTCTTTTTGTATTACCAGAGCTCTGTCAATAGTCAATAAAGATTTATTCACTGTTTTATAATGTGCAAATCACTAGGGACATAAATATGAAGAAAGAAAGATATCACCTATAGTATAATGGAAAAAAACACACACAAAAACAAAGCCCAGGAAAAGTGGGGGTGGGGAGATGGGGTCCCTAATGGGCAGGAACATGGTGGAGAAGTCACAAATGAGAAATGAGAAGTCTGAACTGAACTCCTTCCTTAGATGGAGGTTTTAGGGTGCATGCCTTCACTCTCCAATTAGAGGAAGAGAATGGTGAAGCGGTGGAATTCCAAGACTGATAAAATATTTTCAAGATGCTGTCTTCCCAACTGTAAGCTTCCTAGGCATGGCAGTGAAGTCCAAAAACAGGGCAGTCAATGCCTGGCTTAATAAATGTTTCTTGATTAACTGACTATCCAATTATATCTCTCCAACTTCTCTGTAATGAGAGTGTGAAATTATTTATGAAAAGTCATGCTAAAATCTAAGTAAACTATACCCACAATATTCCTCTTCTTTACTAGTTTAATAACACTGTCAGATGAAGAAATGAAGTTAGTCTGTTATAACTTGCTCTTCTCAAGACACCATAATTCCTTGTAATCACTTTCCCAACTTCTAGATATTTGCCAGCTCTTTCTTAAATTAGAATGTCTTTGAGAAGGTTGGAATTCTTACATCAACCTGAGTTCATGAATTATCTTAGTACACCCTAGGCTGCTTTCTGGTTATGCTTCACCTGGAAAACAGGAATTATAACAATACCATACAATGTCTCACCATGGATAGACAATTAGAAATATTCATAAAGAATTTGAATATAAGAGTAGCCACATTAGGTATAGCATAAACTGAGTTGTGAATTAATTTGATATTTTAACACAGAATGACTCCATGGATGTGATGGTTAAGTGGGCTATCTTGTGTCTTAGCTTGTGACTAGCTGGGGAAATTTATTTTGATGTACTTAAAACATCTGAGTAACTGAGAACTTGTTACTACAGGACATGGAGATTCAAGTGGAATTAATTTCAGTAGATTCGAGATGATTTGTTGTTCAGATTTGAGTGAAATCCCTATTGTTGGTCTTAGTGAAAAGAGAGGGTCTAAAGATGACAGGCAAGCTTGGCACTTTCACTTTGCTAGTACACAGGATCACATCCAGAGTGTCACACTGTTAACCCTCAATAAAATCCACATTTTCAAGTTTCTCATGGTCTCCTCTTCCTGTTTTCTCTGGTTTCCTTGAATACAATGCTATCTTTCTAGATTACAGTTCTTCCTTCACCCTCTGGAAAAAGGAAAGGAAGGTGGAGCCTTTTGTCAGTAACAAGTTCTATGAATTAATGTGTGCGTGCCTGTGTGGTGTGTGTGTGTGTGTGTGTGTGTGTGTGTGTGTGTGTGTGTGTGTGTGTGTGTGTGTGTGAGTGTGTGTGAGAGAGAGGGGAAGGGAGAAGCGGCGACGATTTCTAAAAGACCTATTTTAAAAAATTAAGATCCTGGTATAAATAAGCAAAAAAAAAAATTCAAAATATCATACTAATTGCATCTGAGAAAGCCCATGTAAAAGAAAATCATTGCTACAATCCCCCCACCACCACCAATTTCACCATTAAGTGCAAAATGAGTGCCTGTCTCTCTATATTCTCATATAGAGAATAAAATCAATATAATAGTTTAAAGTTCATAAATAACTATCATAATTATAAATTCTTGGCATTATGCATAGTGAGCATTACAGAGACTAAACCTGATACACAGTTAGTTCTAAGTGCTAGTGAGATGTCAACATTCATCAAAGACAAACCAGAACCTGACTTGGCCACAGCCTCTCACATGAGGGCATGTTGCCCAGAGCAAATAACTCAGAAGAAACTCTAAGGATGACTGTAATACCTTTATATAGAAGAAATCTAAATTTCAGTCCATTACAATGCTCAGTGGAAGGCTGTACCTCATAGTAAGAGTAATAATATATTTGACTAAAAAAAAATTGCTACCTGATAGGTGAAATTTCATTCAGTCTATTTACCAAATAAAAGCTCTATCCTACCTTCACAAATGGTCATTTATCATTTGATGTTATAAAAACTGAATAGAATAAATATATTCACATTCACCAAGATTACTTATCTCTTCATAAACAATTATAATTACTATATTCATATTCTCCCCCCTCCCCAGTATAAGAGTTATCTAATAATCTAGCTAGAGAAAAACAGCACAGGTAAGAAAAAGCAGATCTAAATTAATGGAGGGTATAGGGGGTGGGGGACAACACCTAAAATGGAATCAAGAAAGTTCTATGGATTCAAAATATCCCATATAGGTAGCATGTTCCACCCCACCTCCAAGCACTGCTACCGTTGTTATTATAATGATTATGATTACTACTACTACTGTTACTACTATTTCTTTCTCATCCTTTCGAAGGGATGAAAAATAATGCCACAAACAATATTACTTCACATTCAATAGTCTATAGACTCTGATATGTGTTAATCACATAACAGCTTATAAAATTGATACAGACTGTGACAGACAGTTCCCTAGACTTTGAAAGCTTTGTTCTCTGTACCTTAGAGAATATGAGTAGTTGAGATACCAATATCTATTGTTCTTGAGTTTTTATGAATCAATATTATGATCTGATGATACTGTTCAGTCTATGATAACAGTCTGGGAGTCAGTACAACTTATTGTTTTGGCCTTCTAAGATATGCACATCATCTCTGGGAATCACCTATTAGTTCACAAAAGATAAGGCAAAATTTTGGCCTAAAGATTTATGGCTAGGAGGGTGGAACCAAAATGACAAAGTAAAAGCAGGGACTTGTTTGAGCTCACTGACAAACCCCTCCAAATACCTGTAACAAATGACTCTAAACAAATTCTAAAGGTACAAAACCCACAAAATGACAAAGTGACAACTCCAGCCCAAGACAGCCTGGAAGGGTACACTGTACAGGGTTGGGAGCCAAGCAAAGTCCAGAGTGGGCTGCCCTGGGCACACAATAAGGCTGGTAGAGGCCTTAGGGAACTGAATCACTGGCAACTGTGGTGATTTCCAGACTTCTCAACCCACAAATGCCAAGAACAATGTGGAAGGCCAGTAGAGGAACTCTGTGGGACCTAGGTGAAAGAATAACCCACCACTCAGCCCCAGTCACAGGGTGGTAGAGGTGGCAGCAGTAGCAGCTGCTTCCAGAGCTCTGGGCCCACAGACAGTATGGGATCCAGTGGCTGATACAAAACCCCAGAAGCCTAGGACAGTACACCCACCCCAACTCCCACTGGAAGCAGAGGCCTGCCTTGACAGGGAGTGAGAAAGTCAAATATTTGACTGGGAAGATGAGTAAACAGTGTAAAAAAAAATTCTGACTATAGAATGTGACTTTGGTGACAAAGAAGATGAAAACATACAACCAGAGAAGACAACAAAGTCAAAGCTCCTAAATCCAAAGCCTCCAAGAAAAATATGAACTGACCGCAGGCCACAAAAGAGCTCAAAAATCAAGAGTAGAGGAAAAAGTGGGGAAAAAATGAGAGTGATGCAAAGAAAATCAACAGCTTGCTGAAGGAGGCCCAAAAAAATACTGAAGAAAATAACACCTTAAAAAATAGACAACTCAGGGTGGCTAGGTGGTGCAGTGAGTAAAGCACCAGACTGGAGTCAGGAAGACCTGGGTTCAGACCCGACCTCAAACACTTCTCTCTCTCTCTCTCTCTCTCTCTCTCTCACACACACACACACACACACACACACACGCACGCCTGTAACCTTGGGCAAGTTACTTAACCCCAATTGCCCTCCAAGGGGGGAAGACAACTCAAATAGCAAAAAAGGTACAAAAGGCCAATGAGGAGAAAAATGCCTTTTAAAGAGTAGTATTGGCCAAATGGAAAAGGAGGTTCAAAAGCTCAATGAAGAAAATAATTTCTTCATAATTATTTTTCATTATATTATTTGGAACAAATGGAAATTAATAACTTTATGAGAAATCAATATTATAAAACAGAACCAATAGAATTAAAAAATAGAAGACAATGTGAAATATTTCACTGGAAAAAACACTGACCTGAAAAATAGATCCAAGAGAGATAATTTTTAAATTATTGGACTACCTAAAATCCATGATCAAAAAAGAACCCAGGCATCATCTTTCAAAAAATCATTAAGGAAAACTGCCCTGATATTCTAAAACCAGTGAGTAAAATAGAAATTGTAAGCATCTACCTCTTGAAAGAGATCCCAAAAGGAAAACTCCTAGGAATATTGTAGCCAAATTCTAGAGTTTCCAGGTCAAGGAGAAAATATTGCAAGTCACCAGAAACAATTTGAGTATTATGGAAATATAATCAGGATAATGCAAGACCAATAACTCTATGAGATGGAGTGTGGTGAATGTCATTTCTCCAACTATAGCAATGATTTATTTCTGCTAGATCTATCCTTAAGGCCACATTCAACCTAAATACTTAGTCCGCAAGTACATCCTCTCATGATTTCAAAAAATTTGTAACTTCAATGGCAACAAAATACCCCCTCACTCTGGCATGTCATTAATCATATGAAAGACTGGACAAAAGTGTGCATGGACACAAGTGGATTGGAGCAATCCTACTAAAATGGGTCAATAGTGTCATGTAGCAGCAAGCACCCTAGCATCCCCAGGGTGGCTGCCAACACAGGTTCTTAGATCGGCTTTTTGAAAGGAAAGCAACTCAAAATGGGTAACAATCTTGCTTTAATCAAACATATGTCATTTAGCTAGTTCAGGGGGAAAAGGTCAGCACCCCGAACTTCAGAAATTACAAACAAGTGACAAGCAGACAGAAACATATCAGCACACAGCTGTCTGACCATTACATCCATACCTAGTGAGTTACCAGAGAGGGAAGCATCTGGGTTTTCAAAGCTGGGAGGCTCAATGGCTGCCTAGAGTCTCATCTGGTCAAATCACACAACTCTCCTCAAAGTGAGGCCCAAAGCAAAACCTAACATGAGGGTAGATATAGCCTTCTCCTGGGTCAGAAAATGTCACAACCCTCTTGACCCACTGCCCAATCACAAAGTATCAAGGTATCCCCAACCCCAGCACAGGTGACCACATTCAGCCTATTAGGGGGCAGACTATATTTTCAAATCAAGGAAGGTTCACTTAAGCCTATCAAAGGGCCTAGGGGCAGGGAAGATCTTAGATTCCCATTTCCATAACACATCGCTAAACATAAAGAATAAAATTTATGTACGAAATGTATACATATGCATTGTTGATACTGTTAAGTCACTCAGACTCTTGGGAATCCCATGTCCCACAGCACATTAGGTCCTTCTGGTCCATGGGATTTTCCTGGCAAAGATACTGGAGTGGCTTACCATTTCTTTCTTCAGTGAATCACCTTTTGTCAGAACTGTCTTCATGCCACAGTTCATAGTTTCACTAAACTACACAAAGCCCATCTGCCATGAGGGGAGATACACACACACACACACACACACACACACACACACACACACACACACACACACACTGTATGATGTCCGAAATAGTTTGATGCAGTTTTACTATAAAGCCTTATAACTTTATTTAAGTCTTTTGAAGCTTTATACCCTAAAACCGCACTAACACTTTTGGGACAACCTGTATGTGTTTAACCAGGAGGATTTATGCATTTATGCATGTAATGCAAACTTCTACATTAAGGGATCAGAGGGCTTGGAATATGATATACAGGAGCTCAGCGGAGCTAGGATTAAAACCAAGAATCACCTACCAGGCAAAACTGAGTATAATAATTCAGGTGAAAACACAGTCATTCAATGAAATAGAAAACTTTCCAGCATTCTTGCTGGGGGAAAAAAAAACCAGAGGTAAATAGAAAATCTGACATTCAAATTCAAGACTCAAGAGGAGCATGAAAAGGTGAACAGGAAAGAGAAATCATAAGGGAGTTATTAAACTTGGACTGCTTACATCCCTACATGGAAAGATGATATTTGTAACTCATGAAACCTTTCTCAGTATTAGGGCAGTTGGAAGAAACAGGCAGGCAGGCAGGCAGACAGACAGACAGGCCAGGGTGAGTTGAGTATCAAGAGATGATATCTAAAAAGTAAAATTAAGGGGAGAGTAATTTATTGGGAGAAGGAGATGGGGTAAATTATCTCGCAAAAAGAGGCAAGAAAAATATTTCACAGTAGAAGGGAAGAGAGGGGAGGAAAAAGGAAACGAGGACCAAATTTCTATGAGAATAAGGTTCACTCATTTACTCTTGTCTATGTTGAATTGCTTCAATGATTCCTTATTGCTTCGAGGGAAAAATTTAAACACACACACACACACACACACACACACACACACACACACTCACTCACTCACTCACTCATTCACTCACTCTTGTTTGTATGACTGTCATTCAGGGTGAAAACAGACTGGGGAGATGAGAATCTTTTTTTTTCCCTTCCCTTTTAACATATCAGTCTCCATCCAAGTATCCACTGCTCTTACTCAACAATGAAAAGAACACAGTAAGGCAAAGTATTCATTCTGAATGAATGACCCACAAAAAGTAAATTCAATTCTTGCAGAATCACCTGACATGGATTTATTGAAAACCTACTATGTGCTTGCTGTTAGTGCAACTACAAAGAATGGAAGAATTCTTATTTTCAAGGGGCTCACATAATAGAAAATCCCTAAGTATATCATTCCAGAGTTCTGATTCTGCTCTAGGGCAAGCCCTGAGTTGAGAGCAAAGAAGGAAATTAAAATGATCATGGAGTACTTACTTCCCAAAACAGATGCTAATCATCAATCAATAAGTATTAAGCTCTTACTATATGTACTGGGGGTAGGGAGTGTTGTTGCTGCACTTGGCAGGCAAATACAAAGAATGAAACAATCCCTTGAGGGCAAGAATTGTCTTTGTCTACCAAGGGTTTTAGCACAGTGCCTGGCACTAGGTAAATACTTAATAAGTGTCTATTGACTTATAATATTATGAATGTTAAAACAAAAAGCTGTAAAATTTTGCCTTCATATGAACAGATGATAAAATACTACAGCCTAAAGAGTACAACTATCTTAAGGTTGCATGTCAGACACTAATCATCATCAATATGATACACAGGATACAGTAATGGAATACCATCTCCCATTTTTAATGGGGTGTTCTTTCCAAACTGTTTACACAGTTAACATATTTATCCTCCTAACACTCCTGTGGGGAGAGACAAATATTTTCTCCATTGTACAGGTGGAGAAGTGGAGACACTGAAAATAATGGGCTCTAGCCACTTATGGCCTTCTTTAACAGTCTATGCTTAATGGCTTTATGTATCACCTTAAGCTACAAGGTTTAAAATCACTTCACCTACAAAGTATGATTTTCAATCACAATATAAAATTTCATCTGAACATCAGAAAAAACTCAATAATTCACTATGAAAATTTTTCCTTTTAGATCTCACCCTAGCTATACTTCAGTTCACTTGGATAATTATCTTAACAGCAGATAATCTTTTTCCTTCCCAATGTAAACTGGCAATAAGGTACAAGGAAGGGTAGGATGCCCAACACACCCCCAAATACATACCCACACAGCCAACATGGTGACTAGTATAAATCTTCCTAGTGGCAATAAAAACATCACTGTCCTTGCTCTTGGGCAAGTTTGTCTTCCTCCTCACTTACCGAAAAGTGTGTTCTATGCAAAGGAGTTGTTGTCAACCACCTTAAAAAATTTGGTTTGTTAGTGAATGTGCTGGTGAAGCAACCCCTTTTTCAATGCCCCACAAAAAATATTTTTAAACCCCCACCAAGGTAGTGAGCAGCTGATATACCAGGAATGGGTGGGAACAATATTCTAGTTGTATACAACTTGAAGAAGTAGCACTATTTGACCATGGTTAAAGTTCTAAAGGCTAAAGTACATGATGAAGACTGAATGAACTTATTATTTCTTAGAAATAAAAGGAAAGGGATTTTATGAAAATCTATCAGTTTAAACAGTAAAACAAGGAAATAACACTATAAGAACTGGATTTTAAGAATACCTCTAAGAATCAATTTGTGTTAACTGACAGTCCATTTTTTATAAATTGATAAGGCAAGGAAAAGAGAAAAAAATCATTTTTTAAAATTATAAATTGTAATACATGTATGTTAATTGACATTCCTGGACCTTCCACAGTTAATAACGTTCCTTAGGAAACATATGAAAATGAAAAGATCATCTCTTAAAAAAGCATCACTGACAATTATTGGTAACCACATATTTTTCTTGAATATGTAAAGAAATATTCAGAAATTGTAAAACAGCAAATCTTCATGATATTAAACAGATTGCTGGTCTTGGAGAAGGATGAAAATCCACTTCTGACACTGACTATTAAATTAAAAAATCATCCAGCTTCTCTCTCACTTTCCTCAACTATAAATGATAATCAAGTGAAAATAAAGTGCTTGATAAATGGAAGTAATAAACAAAAATATCAATAGCTATTATTATTATTGTAAACCAGCTTAAAAATTATCATGAAAATAATTTTTTTTCTTTTTTCACCTCAAAGCAAGTCTCAATATCACAGAGAATTCCTCTCAATATTAACAGAAAATGTTGAAACTACCACTACAAAAACACCTTCCTTAATACTACACAATTTTTGCGTCTTTTTGGAGGGGCAAAATGTTTGCTATGGTTACTTTGATCTTTTAGTCATCTCCAAATTTGAAAGCAGTATCTGTGAGACAAAATGTTCGTGATTATCAAAGTTCTATGAGGCCTATATGCCTCTTTTACCAACTCTCTACGAGCAGTGCTTAACTTTTATCTGCCATCAACACACGAATGTGGTAAAGTGTGGTAAAGTCTATAAATACTTTTCTCAGAAAACTTTAAATAAAAAAATTTTAATTAAAATTTTAAATAAAAATAATAAAATTTAATAATTTTCACAATACATGAAAAATGCGTAAGATTAGAAAACAATTATATTTTGGTTGACAATTCGTTAGGGGGGAAAAAAACCCACCAAGTTCCTAGACCTTACATTAAGAACCACTAATCTATATAGTTGTTAGACACATAACTAGCAGGTTGTGTCACATTTGCCCCTTTGGAATTATAGAATTATTTGAAGAAAGCACAAGATCAAACCGTTACAGTGAAAATGAAGGAAAGTGAGGAAGTGATAAATGCATGATACTTGGGCATGGATGCCACTGAGATGGGAGTGATTTCCTCATGTGGTGCCATCTGCCACACGACCTGCACAAGAAATTAAGATGTCAGAAAATAACTTCTTTTTTTGCCCTATATAAAAGGCCGTCTCAATCAATAGTTGGATTTACAATCTGGATCATCAAAACCACCACCATTCTGTCCCAACCAACTCATCAAACAGCCCACTAGTCAATAATATGTGCATGAATGAAATAGCATTCATAAAGTGTATAATATGGTTTAAGTACTGTGCACTGGGGGACATTGGAAAAGTCGGGGTTGCACCTACTTACTTGTCCTCAAGGTGATGACATATATAATAGGAGATGGTGCATTCATTCATTCATGAGTGCCCATATGCACGCGCACACACACACACTGAAATGGATGTCCAGTAGGTATCTTAAACATAATCTATCTAAAATAGAACTCATTATCTGTCCCCTGCACCTGGAATGCTTCTCTCCCCTCCCTCTGTGTACTGAGCTCCTGAGCATCCTTAAATTCCAACTACAATTCCACCTCCTGCAGGAGGCCTTTCCCAACCGCTCAATTCCAGTGTCTCCCCCTCTGCAGCCTGTACTTATGTGCATGTGTTTTTGAACACTGCCCCCTCCCATTAGACGATAAGCTCCTTGAGGACAAGAGTTGTCTTTCGCTTTTTTTTTATTACCAGTCTTAGAATAGAGCCTCAAACATAGGAGGTGCTTAATAAATGTTTATTGACTGAATATTTTTCCCAATCTCTCCTAATCAATTTGGACAATCTCCTTACTCCTCACCACCATTACCCTAGAAACACTAGAGCACACCACAATTTCTACATAGGGAATAGCTTACCTAAAAAATTCAGATGCAGGAAATAATGAAAGGGAAATGAAGACCAGGAAGCTGAAGAAATATTTAAGGTAAAACACAATTCTGTCCAAAAGTTTTAGGTGTGGAGACTGACAAGACAGATGACCTTAACTGGATGCACTTTTGACTCTGCAAATTTAAATTCACACAGAACCACTATGTGGCTGAATCTTTCCTTTGTAAGGGTGTCTGGTATGAAAGATGACCTACCCAGGATAGCGAATTTGACAGTTTCAGTAATAATAAATAATAATAATAATGATTACCCTACTGACTTAAAGGACTTACTCATTCTCTAACAGTTGGCCCATCACTAGGAAGCAGCTGAACAGGAGCTGTTTTTGTTGAGTAGAAATCTTTGGTTCTTAAATGTTGCAGGAAACTTGGAATGGTTAGATGTCAACATCTAATTGGATTTAACTCGCCAAAAAGTATTTCACAGCAGGTAGAATGTTCTCATTTGCTCTTTGGTAACAGACAAGGCAATCAGCATAGTTGCTCCTGAGGGACTTCTGGTAAGATGAATGATGGAATTGGGGTAGAGTGACATCTGAACAAATGAACTTTTTTAAAAAGCATTCCTTTCCTGGTGACAAATAAGCATAGGCAAGTGACTTAACTCCATTTGTCTCAGTTTCTTCTTCTTTAAAATTAACTGGAAAAGGAAATAGCAAACCAAGAAAACCAAAAGTCAAGAAAACCTCACACAGGTGCATAGGAGCTAGACGCGACCAACTGAAACAACTCAACAACAACAAAAACCCTACTCAAGCAAAACATATCCATATATCTGCCCTGTCAAAAAATGTCTTTTTTTCTGCCCCTCAATTCCATCATCCTTCAGTCAGGAGATGGTTAGCACACTTCAACACCAACCTTCTAGAGTCATGGCAGATCTTTGCCCTACACTATTGCGAAAAACTTATCATCCTTTCTGTTAAAAATAAAAGAAGAGGTATCGCACCTGGGAATCCTATCCACTATGATTTTCTTTCACCTAGAACTGAGATAAAGAGACAGACAGACAGACAGACTAGACAATTCTAATGGCGACTAACCAAATATTCCCTAATTATCTTTAGGTCACAATTCATCAAAAAGACTAACAATAATCCATCAAATTATAGGTTTCAGAACAATGTAGCAAAGCACTCACAATAGAAATAAGGAATACTGCAAAAAGACATTGTTCTCCATCAAATTCTTACTCACTTGAGATCCCAAGGTTTATTGTCCCCACTGAACACTTGCATATATGCCAGCACTTCAGAAACTAAGTTTTGTGAGTCATGTTTGCACTAAACCTCACATTAGATTAAGTTCTTCTAAGAGAAGGTATCCTGAACACGACAGGTGCTTAATATTGTTTAACTATTCATATATACCAGGGGTCAAAGTAACATGATCTTTAACCCTGAAAATACATGGACCCCAGAGTCTGTCAGACAAGGGGGGATAAAATGTGGAAATCATTCCCAAAATGGCAGAGTGGAAAGACTAATTGAGGAGGGATCAGAAGACCTACTATTTATTAAGTATCTGACACTGATTAAGTTGCAACCTAAGCCTCCATATCAGAAACTACAGATGCACAAAAGTATTTGGAAAACACACACTTGGTAATGATGGGAATCTCTGGACACACAGTAAAGTATCTTCAATCTCATCTTCTCCCCCCCTCACCTTTTGCACATGAAACAACCAAAGCCTAGAAATAATGAATTACTTCACAGAGGTCAACATAAGGGCTAAGAGGAAGAAGCAAAAATCAATTGCAGAACCTCTGAATGCAGAACCAGAATTCATTACACCATAAAACAGTGTCCTATATTTAGCTGCCTTGTATTTATTCAACATTTACTCAAGAGATATTTCTGAAATGTATTTATTCACACCCATACTGTCTCCCCAACTAAATACAAGGTCCTGTAGAGCTTGTTTCTCTCTTTGTACCTGGATAACCAGTGCCCAGCACTAACACCAATATTTGACAGTATTTATGGCATTTTAAAGATAAACAAAGCATTTTCCATTCATTTTACTGAAGCTGAGCGAGTAAGTGTGGACCAAGAGGGTTACAGGGTTACTGAGGGGATGAAGCAAAATTTGCACAAAGGACTTCCAGACTTCTAAATTCAGCACCTTCTCCACCTACAGCCCAGCCTAAGTCTCAAGGGACCCTGGTCAGGTGATCACTGCAGACAGGGCAAAGATTACAGGGCCCAGTGTAACAGACAAAAGCAGTAGGTTGGAGGATGGCCAGGGGAGAGAAAACTGGAGGAAGAAAAAGGAACGGAAAACAACTACACAAACTGAAAATGGGAGGCAGACAGATAATAGAGACAGAGAAACAAAGGCTAATATGAATAGGTTGATAGACAAACATACCGAAATAGTTTTAAAGCAAACACACTCAGTTTTTTTTTTTTAGCCTTCTCTTAAAAACATTTAATTTATCTTAAAGATAATGTTCATGCTATAGGGCTTCCCATATACTACAGGTGCAGATGTATATCAAGGAGAAGCTCTGGGGTTTTCAGGAGCTAGAAGATGAGACTTTTGCAGATTACCACTCTAGGGTGAGACACTGCCCCTTCTTCTCCTCTTTCCTATGAACTGACCAGGCTGCAAAAATACAGACATTTGGACTGAAAAAGAAAGAGCCCAGAAGCCCTGGAGAAAATATAAGAACAAGGAAATAAAAACGATGTTTAAAGGAATGTTTTCCCCTTTAAAACAGAAAAAAGGCAGCATATTTCAATGTTTAATTTTAAGTTTTTATTGATCTCTTCTGTTTTCCATCACCTTAATTTTTTTTTAATTCTAGGTTTTTTTATTTAGGAATAGAAAATCAAAAATCAAAAGGTTGAAGAAATAAATGCAAGAAGTCAAATCAGTATAAAGAACAAAATGATGAATTCAACACCCATTAAACACCGTCTAAGAAAGCTTTAGGAGAGCTTTGGGAAGCAGATACATTGGAGATGAGAAAGGGCTGCAGAAGAAGGTGAAAAGCTCTGTGTCTTCAATATGAGCCCAATAAATCTGACAATAAAAACGACAGGTGGATCAATTGAGAAAACAAAAGGCATGTACATAGCTAATAGAATGAATGACCAAAAAATCAGGGGGCGAGGGGGGAGCGCCCCCCCCTGCCTTGTCTGGCAAACTACAAAGTAGCGATGGGGCTTATTCTTATATATAGCTATAAGCTCAAATTTCTAGCAAAGAATTTTGCCAGTTTTCCCTAGGATGCAAGTTGGACCCCACTTTTTTTTTTTTAGGGCAATTGGGGTTAAGTAACTTGCCCAAGGTCACATGGCTAGGTTTTTGTTTGTGTGTTAAGTGTCTGAGGGCCGATCTGAACTCAGGTCCTTCTGACTCCAAGGCCTGCGCTCTACTCACTGCGCCACCTAGCTGCACTGGACCCCACTTTTCTTAAGAGAAGGCATCAAATATCTGACCAAAAGATGAGAACACCAATAATCCTCCCAAATATAGGCCATATTCATATTTACAGTATATCCTTAATGCAAATTATTCAGAGGTTATATCACACAAATAAATGCCTCCCAAGTAAGGGTTAGGTTTGATGGTATTTTGCCTATTTGGTCCACATAGGGCATATGTATCCATGTGGATCTGTCTAGATGTATCAGATCCATTTTCAAATATTTTTTATTATTATTACCTTCCCTAAAAAGCTAACCCTTAAATAATTTTTAAGAGGGAGAGAAAAAAGGCTGTTCAGCAAAACATATTAAAGAAGTATTATATTGTAAACAGTGTCCCTCACACACAGTTCCACACATCTACAAAGAAGTAAATTTTCTTTTCTCTTCTTCAAGACCGAATTGATCGTTATCATTATAGTATTGTTTTCTGGAGCAGCAGTGGTATGGTACATGAGACTCCTTTAAATCCTACCTTGGATACTCACTAGCTACGTGACTGTGAACAAGTTACCCCAAGACTATAAGGGTAATAATAGCACTTACCTATTAAGAGTTGTGGTGAGGACCAAATGAGAAAATACATGTATACTGCTGAAGTCCTGAATAAAATTTAGCTATTATTATTATTATTATATTTACATTATTGTAGTCATTCAGTGCTAATTTTTATTTTTCTATTAAAGTTGACAGCTTCAGATGGCAGTTTGACCCAAAATATATATATATTCTCCAGAGAAGAAGGCAAGAAATTTTGCTGGTCTCTTTAAAAAGCAAGGCTCTGCAGTCAATACATACATATTGTTAACAGGGAAGCTGGTGCAGTCTCCACATATAGTTCTCCTCAAGGTTGTTTTGGACATATCATAAATAGATTAGCTGTTTTGAGACCTCACTATTAAGAGTCATTAAAGACTACTGGTTTTCATTCATGTAAAATAGGCTAGACTGACATACTTTCACTATTCATGGGGAAGTTAAACAAAATTAAGGAATAATTTAAATCCTGTAACACAATCTACTCCTTATCAGATGAGCCCCCAGATATCCAACACAAAACCAAAGGGATCAATATGTGTTCTCTCAGTTTACCCTGCAGGGAAAGGATGTCTGCAGAACCCCAATCCAAGTGCAGCTGAGAACACTTCACATAAGGTCATGATACTCAGAAGGGGGGTGGGGTGGGCAAAGGGGAGGTGCAAGCGATAAAGTCTTCTTTGTAATCAGTTCTCGACACAACTCCAAGGCTTTCCCCTTCCTCTGCCTTCTTTTCTATTCAAACTTAGGCCTGTTTTAACAAGAATAAAAATATCAAGTTTTTCTATGTTGGGAGGGCAGCAGGGTTGAAACCACATTTGTCTATGATGCCCCCCATTTCCAAAGAACAAAAACAAAATAGTAAAAGAAGCTACACTTCTATAGAACTTTGTTAGCTAAATACTTTAAAAATATGATCTTCATTTGTTCTTGAAAACAATGCTGGAAGTAGGAGCCATTATAATCTCTATCTTACAGATGAGGAAACTGAAGCCAAGGGAAGTTCATGAACTAAGTGTCTAAGGCTAGAAGGGAACCTAGGACGAGCACTCACTCTACCACATTGCCTCCATCCTCCAGAAGATACAGCTAGGCTGCTCAAGGTAGAATTTCACTTTTTCCTTCTTCCATGCTCTTTTTCTTGGCATTTTACTACTTACCAAAAACCATGTAACTAAGCCACACACTGTACAATTAATTTCTCTTGTGAAATAGCTCATGATAACTGTAACGTTGAGTCAACTACCTCTAAAGTCCAAGCTGCTAAACCAATATAAGAAAATATCTGGAGAGAATCAGATCTCCCCACCCTACACCCCCCCCAAAAAATGGTCACTCATTATACTAAAATAGGTTGTGTTTTTAAGGGGCCATATGGTTCAGAATAAGAATAGTGGCTCATGTAACATCACTTCATTCTCCAGTGGTCCCAGAAAGTATCTATCGGAGACCCAGAATACAAGATGGGTAGATCCACTGTGCTTTGAGGGAAACAAAAAGCATGAGGTACCTCAAACAGAATAATATCATGATCATTTTTATATACATAAAGCTTTCCAGGTTTCACTAAAAAAGAAACTAAACACAGGTTAGGGAATAAACTTTTGACCTCTGATCAGAACTGGGAACAGGTCAGCAAAGACAATGACTTCTCCCCAGAACACAAATTTCTGATAGAGATAACATGACAAATGTCTGAAGTCCATTTTAACAGGGAAAAGAGAGTAAGTGAAGAAGGTGCTGCAGGAAACAAATTAGTAGGTGGGTGCAATGAGGAGAGAATAGCTGGAGTCTGGGGACCTCAAGTGCTAGTCATGAACAGAGCATCAGCTATAAAAACCTGAGCCAACCACTCCCTCTCACCACAGTTTATTTTACTTACCTAGAAAATGAGGGGAATGAATTGATTAGGCAAGGAAATCTAAGTTTCTTCCCTGGTCTATGAGATTAAAGAAAACTTCCAACTCTCTTCAAAATTACCTCCTCTTAACCCTTTCAACTCAGTCAGGGTCATAAAGAGGCCATAGTTCATGATTAGAATAAGCTTCCAATGAGATTCAACTCAGCCACCTTGTTGTGACCCTATTCTTTCCCAAACAAACAGGACCCCACCCCAACCAGTGCAACAAAAGGTAAAAAGATCAATCAAGTCAAGAGAGATGAGAGAGAAGAATGCCTTACAATAAGCAGTAACTGAAACCCTCTAGCATGAATATTCTGAGTAAATTATGTAGTCACATGGTCTATAAGAACATGACATTGCTTTGAAAATGCTGTATGGCAACAAGGCAGTAAAAATTTTGATTGTTTGTATTAGAAATCTCAAACTTGTCATGAAGACATCTTAAACTCATGTTCAGCCTTCCTCCCCTCTTGCTCCTTGTCCCCAAATTCTGAATGAAACACCATCCTCCTGATGACCTAGCAACCTAGACATCATCTCTAACTCATTACTTTCATCCTAACCTGGTTGAGGCCATAAAAAACAAACAAACAAACAAACAACCCACATCCCTGACCTCAAAGACCTTGCAATTTAATGGAGGAGAAAGCATGTAAACAAATATATACAAAGAAAGCTATATATACTACTTTCCTATACTATAGGAAAGAATTAACAGAAGTCAGGCACTGGAATTAAGAGAGATTGGGGAAGGGGTTCCCATAGAAGGTGGGATTGTAGTTGGCACTTAAAGGAGGCCGGGGAAGTCAGTCAGAGGAGAGGAGGGAGAGCAGTCATGGCCGTCCGTCATCCTCCCCCCACTCTTCCCACTCCAGGCCACCAGCGGGAAGCCAGCAACACATGGGAAGAGCCATGAACATGTTGGGGAGTAAAGACTGGAAAAGTAGGAAGGGGTTAAGTTATGAAGGATTTTGAACACCAAATGAAGCTTTCTGTATTTAATTCTAGAGGTGATGGGAACCATTGGAGTTTATTGTGTAGAAAGGTAACCTGAAATAAAGGTAACTTTTAAGAAAATCACTTTAGGGGCTGAATGGAAGATGGATTGGAGTGGAAGAGACCTGAGGCAGATAGTAGCACTAGCAGTTATTTCAACAGTCCAGAAGTGAGGTAATGACAGTGCACAAGAGTAGTAAAGTGTTATAAAAGAAGAATCAGAGCTAAAGGGGAAAATCACAAGAAAGAAAAAACAAACCCACGAAGAAGTAAAAATAGTGTGTTTCTATCTTCACTCAGGCTCCATAGTTCTTTCTTTGGATGTGGATAGCATTTCCTATCACAAGTCCTTTTTAACAGTCTTGGATCTGTACACTGCTGAGAAGAGCTAAGTCATCACACAATGTTGTTACTGTGTACAATGTTCTCCAGGTTCTGCTCACTTTACTCAGCATCAGTTCATGTAGTCTTTCCAGGGTTTTCTGAAGTTCACCTGCTCATCATTTATTATAGCACAGCAGTATTTCATTACATTCATATGCCACAACTTGTTCAGTCATTGCCTAACTGATGGGCAACCCCTCAATTTCAAATTCTTTGCCACAACGAAAAGAACTGTTATTTATTTTTGCATATATAAGGCCTTTCCCCTTTTTATGATTTGTTTGGAATACAGACCTAGAAGTGCTATTGCTAGATCAAAGGGTATGTATGCACTGGGTATAGCTCCAAATTGCTCTCATAAATGGTCAGATCAGTTCACAACTCCATCAATACTGCACTGTGTCCCAATTTTCCAAAATCATCTCCAGCATTTATTATTTATTTTCCTTTTCTGTCATATTAGCCAAGCTGATAGATGTGATGTGTTACCTCAAGAGTTGTTTTAATTTTCATTTCTCTATAATCAATAGTGATTTAGAGAATGTGATGATAGATTTGATCTCTTTGTCTGTAAACTGCCTGTTCATATCCCTTGACCATTTCTCAATTGGGGAATGACCTGTGTTCTTATAAATCTGACTCAGTTCTCAAATATTTGAGAAATTAGGCCTTTATCAGACACACTGAATGTAAAAAAAAATAGGTTCCCAACCTTTTGCTTTCCTTCTAATCTTGTTTGTGTTGGTTTTGTTGGTGCAAAAACCTTTTTAGTTTAATGTAAATCAAAATTATCCATTTTGCATTTCTTAATGTTCTCTATCTCTTGGTCATAAATTTGGTCTCTATTTTTGGTCATACATTTGTTCCCTTCTCTACAGAGCTGATATGTAAACTGTGTCTTGCTCTCCTAATCTGCTTATGGTATCATCCTTTATGTTTAAATCATGTACCCAATTTTTACCTTATCTTGGTATAGAATGTGAAATGTTATTGGTCTATGCCTAGTTTCTGCCATACTATGTTTTCCAGTTTTCCCAGCAGTTTTTGTCATATATCCCAGAAGCTGGAGTCTTTCGGTTTAGATTACTATAGTAGATTACTATGTCTTGTGTAACTAACCTCTTCCACTGATCCACCACTATTTCCTGGCCAATACCAAATGTAATGATTGCCACTTTATAAAACAGTTTTAGATCCAGCTAGGCCACCTTCCTTTGGATTTTGCTCATTAATACCTTGGAAAATATTTAACAAATACCTCCAAACCTACCCCAGGCACAAGGAAGCTGAATAACCCAATTGGAAATATTATAGAGGAGATTCTTCACCCACGTAGCGATTGATCTCTCAAGTTCTTTCTAACCTTGAAGTATGTGTGTTCTTTGCTTTTTGGGGAGTAGGGGCATCACCATGCACCAAGGAAGGACAGAAGCACGAGAGAGTAAGAGAGAAGCAAGCATGTGAACATAGTAAAATCACTTATGTTAACAGGGTTTGTCCAAATGAGAAAAATAGTAAATATCAAGTCATGTATAGGAAATACAGTTTTGTTGGGGCGGCTAGGTGGCACAGTGAGTAGAGCATCGGCCCTGGAGTCAGAAAGACCTGAGTTCAGATCTGGCCTCAGACACTTAACGCGCGCACGCACACACACACACACACACACACACACACACACACACACACACACACACACACAAAAACAACCTAGCCGTGTGACCTTGGGCAAATTACTTAACCCCAATTGCCCACCAAAAGGCAAAAAAAAAAAAGAGAGAAAAGTTTTGTTAGTAATGACAACGGTTCTAAGAATGATCTATTAACATACTTACAGATATTAGAGAATAAGGCTTTAGTCTCATATATTCTTTTTCCCTCCAATGGTTTATTGAATGTAACAAGTAAAAATCAAGACTAGATTAATTTTTTCATTCCTTTTTCTCTGTTTTTTCCCTTTCCCTTTCACTACCTATAGCGATCATTTATTATTCATTTGATTGATAACACCCTAGACAAAGCTCTCATTAACTCCATACCTATATTGGTGCTACAGTCTAAAAAAGGATCTTGTTTCCTTAGGTTTACACATCCTAAACCATATTCATATCATCAATCAATCAATATTTATTAAGTGCCCACTATAATGCCAGGCATTATACTAAATACTGGGGATACAAAAGACAATTCTTCCTTCAGTTATCACAGGAAAAAAAATCAAACCTTCCATTTGACTTTGAAGATAACCAATATGCCCTCCCACTGAAATGAGTTCATTTCACCAAATGCCTTTTTTATTATTGTCCAAAATCCAATGTTCACAGCAAACAGTCTCTTGGTATTTTGACTAGCTGTGCCCCATGCCAGGAAATCTCTTCTTCCCTGACTTAGACCAACTCCTACACACACACACACACACACACACACACACACACACACACACACCCTTGCTTGTTTTAATTTTTACCTCTTTACCTTTTGAACGTGGTAAAGAATGTCATTAAGAATGTCTTCTCCACCTGAGGAAAAAAATAACCAAAAGCCTTCCAAAATTAGTATATATCCCCTAGTTTTCCAAACAGGCAGGTTTTTTTCCCCCAAAACCAGACTCCTAACAGCACAAAATGCCAATTTTGCTTCCTCAAACTTGGATAAATCTGCAAAGTAAAACATGACAGAATTCCCCTTACTTAAATGCAAGGTTTGCCAAGTGGATACAAAACAAGTCTAATTACTAACAACTAAACTATCCCAAAATAAATACAAACCACCTCATCTCCTCCTCCCAAAATCTCAAACAGCCATGTGCAGGCAATTGTGTACTTGCATTAAATTGTGAAAAAGGAAAGCAACTAGCAAGGTAAAAGAAAATTTTTTAAAGCAAATCTAAAAATAAATAATTTCTCTACTTCTATATTGCAATAAAAACTTCCAGTCAGTTTTCAGTGTTTAACCTTTTAACCTGGAACAAGTAGATAGTCTTAGTAAAAAAACAAACAAAAAAAAAACAAACCAAAAAACAACACATAATCTGTTTGATTTCAAAATTCTTTTCTTTCTGAAGTTCCCTCTTAAATTATAGACTTTTAAAACTATGAAAACTCAAGTTCTGTGATTCACTTTGTCCTTACCATGTGAACAGACATTAGGATCTAATATATATATATAAAGCCCAAATTCACAGTATCAGAGGTATCAGCAATCATCTAATTCAAATTTGGTCAATTTTACTGTGGAAATACTTGTAAATACCCTTTCCATTTCACTAGAAATATACAGAAATAATATTTCTCTGGTCTAAAATCCCTTTCCAGACTTGCCCTCCTCCACCTCCAGAAAAAGCCCTTCTTTCAAAATTGGATTAAAAGAAGAAATTAAACTCCAAATAAGTAATACCTGGTCACCATGATATTTAAGTCACTGACTTCAAGCCTCATCTATCCCCATTCCTTTAAACAGAATGATCATACTTTTCCATTCAGACAGAATATTGATTGCAGCAAGAAACAAAGGCACTCATTTTTACTTTTCTGTTGAACAATTCAAGAACAAATATTTATTAAGCAAATACTTTCAAATGGAAAGTGTTAATATGCTAGGACCTGGGGGAGGGGGGGTAGGAGAGGGGGGAGAGGGGGGAGAGAGAGAGAGAGAGACAGAGAGAGAGAGAGAGAGAGAGAGAGAGAGAGAGAGAGAGAGAGAGAGAGAGAGAGAGAGAGAGATGGGCCTATCTTAAGGAGTTCATGTACTTATATGATCTTGCTGTAAAAATACTAACCAAAAAGGGAATAAGCATTTATATTTATTGTCACTTTGCGAAGGCACTTTGCTAAGCACTTTAGAAATATTATCTCATCTCTCAAAGCCAGAAGAAAATCAAGGTCATTGTAGTATCGCAGTATTAATTCCTGTAGTAGAAAAGTCCCTGTTGCAGCACTGCATTATGACACTGTAGCAGCTCAAAATGCCAGCAGAGCAAACCAAATTTTGGAATTAATGAAAAGGTGGTTTATATAGTGGTATTCACATAAGAGTCAGACATGACTGAACAACAACAATCTTCTTTGTGGTCAAAGTAACATTCCCACATTTAAGCCTATCTAAAGGGTACCAAGGCCCACCTTATTACACTTCAACTTTGGGTTTAATTGTATTGAAGCTGGGGTTGTATTTGTTTGTTTGTTTCAAACACAATCACATTCTGGCATTTACACACTAGGCATTTAATGATTGCTTAATGACCGACAAAGGTCAAAAGGAGAAAAGGTCTTCTACGGAATGACACCTGGGTGCTACACACATTATGGTCCAACTCAAAACAGATCTCTCACCATAATCACTAATCTCCAATGGAGAGTCTCACCAGTCTTCTTAAAAACTGAAAGATCTTACCACAAACTGACACTAGATCTGATTCAAACAAATCTATTCCAGGCCTCTGGCCATCATTATTACCTCAATGCTAAACAAAAATCTAGTTGCAGCCTGAAATGATTGATATGATGAAGTCAATTTTCACATTTTCAAAATAATTTCACATGTAGTTTACACTTATTTAAGAAAATATGCTTCACTGGTTGCATTTCTATGATTGTGCTCCATTAGGTTTTCCCACTTGCCCTATTTACATTTGATGGCAGACTGGTTTACCAAATGCTAGTTGTGCAAATAGAGACATTACAGCATGCCTAGCCCAGCTCAGTATCCTGGCAACAAAGCCAAAACAAGGTTTATAAACCCCACCCCACAAATTAATTTCAGTTTTTCCTTCTGCCTATCAAGAAGAGCTGAATAAAACAGCCTGCTTCAAAGTATACAGAAGTAATTAATACCAGAGCACACATTAAAGAGGGAGGCCAAATTGGTGAGAAGAGAAAACTAGTTTTATTGTTACAAAGAACCACAGCAACAAAGAAGTCTGCAATTGAAGCCAAACTGTAGAGGTACAAGCCCTTCCCCTTAAAAATAGAAAGAAATGAAAAGAAACAACTTTCATAAATACTTAATTTGGAATTTCAAGTACCTTTCACTAGACCCCAGAAGACCAGTCAGGTCAATGGGATTTCAGTTAGCTTCAGGTCTGCCAAGCCAATTGCTTGAAAGATAAAGTCACTCAGCATGAAAACTTCACTCAATTTGTACCTAAGAAAAAACAAGGATCAAGAGAAATTAACAGAGAAGGGAATGTTGAAGTTCATAAAGGTCCTTGCCCTTAGTGTGTTCCTGTTCTAACAAAAAAGGACTCCAAGAAAGGAAAAATATCGGGAATTCCCCCAGCAGCCATGTGCCAGAACTGGCACTCTGATGTTTGTACAATGACCATTTTCAAAGATTATGCTATGAAACTTAACCAAGCAAATTAAGTAATTCAGTGCAATGAACCACTCTATTAACCGGCAAAATCATGACTAAAATAATCAGTATTTAAGGTCCAAAAGTGTTCATCATACCCTTCCCATTAATGCCATGTCTGTACAATAACCAAAAAACGTTGAGTGCTTGCTACATGTCAAGCACTGTCCTAAGAGTTGAGGAGACACACACACACATAAGACAATCCCTGCCTTCAGAGAGGCTTACACTCTAATGTTAAAAACAAGCACAGAAAAGTTACATTTTATAAAGCATAAATTCTTTCCCTTATCTGAGTAATATAAAGCTTTAAAAATATTCATATTTTTAAAAATAAATTGTCTCTCATCATGAATATATTTCCAAAGTACTAATAGTCTCTGAAACCCTAAACAATTCTTCCCTTCATTCTAAGGCAGATACCACTACATTTCCTAAGCAGTATCCTGAAAATCAAATTTGATCAATCCTTTCAAAAATAATTATCAATTATCCATTACAAGAAACAGCAAAACATATTCTCTGCCAAGGCCCTGAAACATGGAGTTTCTTTGACTTGCTTCCATTGTAAGGTAACCAAAATCACATGCCATCTGATTTGTAGCCCACCATTAAGCCACCATTAAGCCCCTTTATATTTGTCTTAGTCTTTATCCTAAATTCTGTAACTGCTTGTAATAGCTTAAATGCATAGTCCTGGCTAAGAGTCACTCAAGGCATAGTCCCCTGCTCCCTTATCTTTCCTTAAGTTAGAACTTCCCTAAATCAGTAAGCCTTGAAACAGCAGCAAGTATAAGGATTATGGTGAAAGCCTGAATAGAGATCATGGGGCAAGTCTATCCCCTGCAAGAGACCACCCTGCTCCAGGATGCTGACCAAGCAGGGTCCCGCACACCTTTCACCCAGAACACGACCCTGACCTGTTCCATGACCCGAGCCTGTTTCACGAATTCCATTGCCCCTGTGGTCTCCACCCTGGTTTATGAGGGACCCCTGTCACACGTTTCCCAAATTAGCCCTGAGCTATAGACCCAACCAATGGCTGTACTTGATCAATAAATCCACATCTAAATTTATTAAAAACCAGATCTCAGCTCGCTCTTATTCTCTTCACAACATTTTAAAACCCTTTCCAGGTAACCTTCCTGGCAAAACTCAGAATTTTTTTTCTTTTTTCTTTTCTCTTCTTTTTATTAAAAAAAGAGAAAGGAACTTTAATGAGCATTTGTTTATCCTAGTGCTGTCAGGTCATTTACATGAATAGAGGAAAGTTGCTGAGGATTTTTTAAGCCATATATACACCCTTAGAAAATAAAACATTGCCATTTTATTAAAAACTCAATACCCACTCACATCCACAAAAGGGGGGGCGGGGTGTCAAACCAGACTCAATGGAAGAATCAGGACTGGTTTTAGTAAAAAATAATCTGTCAAGGTTGGTTGAAGGCAAAACCTGCAGTCCCATCTGCTCCTATTCTGAACTTTTAGTTTAAAAAAATAATAATAATAAGCACCTCCTCTTGCATAATTCCTTTTATAAGATTCCTTGCTGACATCTCTATTTGTAACCATTATTTACAAATACAGTGAGATAGTATACTAAGGAAACTAACTACACATTTGAGAAAAAAGTTTTTAAATAATTGAAACAAACATGATAAAACTACTCAATTCCTACCACCAGCTGTCAAATATAGGACCTGACTGTGGAGTCAGAGAGAATATCACAACAAGGTGATCTGGGAGCAAAAGCAAGCAAAACAGTTACTTTATATGTCTCCTGCTTCAGTGGAAGCTTTCCTGCAGCAGTGGCCCTCAATAAATACTTAATGAATAAATGAATGTTTCTCAGCATAAGGTTCAGCAGCACCCCAAGTCTCCATGCACAGAGGCAGTACCGAGCTAAAAAGTCATTCATAAAGGATCATCAATGAATCATAAAAATGGCAAAGCAAACAACTGAAATTGGGATTTTATCTAAACACTCACTCTCCCCACCCCCATCTCCAAAGTTACCAATGATGAGTTCCCAAACATTCATTATCATCTTTATTCAGATTATTTTCAAGTTCTATTTTTCCAACCCTGAACTTTCTTCTGACTTCAACTGCAATAGCTGTGACCATCTTAAACTCAACATATTCAAAATTTAACTCATTAGGCTCTCCCATATATCCCAGAATCCTTCTCTCTTCCTATTTCCCCATTACTGGGGAGGGCAACAGTGGCCTGCCAGACACCTCAAAGAGGTAGGGAGGGTATTAACACTATAATATTTAGTTGGTTTTTTTAAAGGTATAAAATAATTTGTATATTAAACATCCCTTCAAATTTTCTAGCAAAATGTTTTGTTTGTTTAGAGTGAAAGCCCAATTATGAAATCTTATTTTATGTACTTCAAAACTTTGAAACATCTTTGTAATTTAGACCATATTAGGAAAAGGAGAAAGGAAGAAAGGATCAATAAGATAGTAAACTGACAAGACTGGTATACAAAAGTAACATACTACAGCGACCTTTTTGCTTCCCTTTCTGAAAGCAAAAGATGGTGGGTAATGATTCATAGTACAATAATTCAAACAATGTGGGAGTGTAGTGATTCAAAGTACATCAATTTGAAAACAAGCCTCTGCTTGAAAATAATCTGACTAAATATATTTAAAAACTGATATACTTAGATGGATATAATTAATATATTCCAATATATTTTAACTGGGGTTTGTCTCAGCATAGTGAAACAACAGCATTTATTACCTACCTCCAGTTTAAGCTGCCTATAACTACACTATACCATATCATATCATACCATACCATTCTAAGGATGGCTGGTAGTTATTCCAAAAACAAATCGGACATTCACAGGACAAAGTCGGGGGGGGGGAGACACGACAAAAAGGCAAAAATAACATGCAAAACTGTTAAATTGTCATGGGGTAGGGGGAGAATAATTTCCATGGCACGAGTTAATATTTATAAGGATCAACTATCTATTTCATGTGAGGAAACTGAAATGTACTTTCTTAGACCACAGTCAGTATGGAGGGGCTTTGCATATGACAAGCAAGTGAATTTATCCCATAAAGAAATAACCATTGCCATGCCTCAGCAAAACTGGTAAGCCTGATGTGGAAGTAAAGGAAAGGGAGGGGCCTTGAAAATCTTTCAGATGCTGTGTCCTTTACATTTCAATTTCATAGATGCTGAATTGCTCAGAGATGCCAGTAGAGATACTGCATCTTTTGCAATACATAGCTACAAATTATACAAAGTGATTGTAGACATCTTAAAATGTGTATATGAGAGAGAGAGAAAATATGAATGAATAGATGGATAGGTACCAGTCTGCTTCCAGAGACAGCAAGACCTAGATCCAATGAGGGTGATAAACAATGAATGTTGTGGACAGGTCAAGAAGGATGAGGACTGAGAAAAGGTCACTAGATTTAGTCATTAAGAAATCAATGACCAATTTTGAAAAAGGAATTTCAGTTGAATAACAAAATCAGAAGCCTGATTGTAGAGGATTTAGAATAGAGTGAGAGGAGAAGTGAAGGCACCAATTTCAGAATTTTTTCAAGGAATATAGCCATGAAGGAAAGAAGTTGTAACAGAAAACTATAAAAATATTGTGTTCCCAACAGAATATCTGAATCATGAAATTTCTAATTTTCCTCTTAGGTTTTGTCTCATATAGAGTCCAGCCTCTCCCAGGATGAGGGGATTGGGGGTAGAAAGTGTAATCTAGAGCAGAGGTCTCAAACATGAAGATGACCCACAACACTCCTCTGATTACTATAGAATAAATCAAATAAGGTATTTAAATGAATGAATACCTTCTTTCCCACCCTTCATTGCAAGTAAAAATTTTAATAACACCAGCTCATCTAGAAGGGATGGGAAATAAAATAAATGTTGCCAGTATACTGTTCATCAACAATCATACATAATTCAGCCAGCATAGTGTGCTAATAAACTACAATGTAATTCATACAAAAAACTTTATAAAATTTAAGCTATTCTTTTTTAAAGATTCAAATAAACTAACTGGTTTAAGAGTGAAAAAAGGATCACAAGTATTATCACCTTCTTTATTTAACTTAGATGCAGAGAACTTCATGGGAAATGCAATGCTAGATGAATAAAAAAACAGAATTAAGGTTGTCCAGAGAAATAGCAATAATCTCAGATATAAAGATGACACCACTCTAATAGCAGAAAGTGAAAAGGCATTATGAAGACTCTTGATGATCGTCAAAGAAGAGTATAAAAAGCTGGCTTGAAGCTTGACATTAAAAAAACAAAAACAAAAAACACACCCAAAACCCTAAGATTTTAGCAACTAACTGATCCATCACGTCCTCAAAAAAAAGAGGGAAAGGGGTGGCTAGGTGGCGCAGTGAGTAGTCTGGAGTCCTGGAGTCAGAAGGACCTGAGTTCAGATGCAGCCTCAGACACTTAACCCACACAAACAAAACCCCTAGCCATGTGACCTTGGGCAAGTTACTTAACCCCAATTGCCCTCCAAAAAAAAAAAAAAAAGAGGGAGAAGAAATGGAAGCAGTGTCAGATTTTATATCCTTGGGCTGAAAGATCACTGCAAACAGCGACTGAAGTCATAAAATTAAAAGCTGCCTGTGCTCCTTCAAAGAAAAGCTTTGGCAAACCTGGAGAGCATACTAAAAAGCAGAGACATCACCTTGTTGACAGAGGTCTGTATCTTCAAAGCTATGGTTTTTCCAGTAACAATGTATGGCTGTGAGAGCTGGACTATAAGGAGAATTGAATGCTGCAAACTGACACTTTTGAGTTGTGGCTCTGGAGAAGACTTTTGAGAGTTCCCTGGACAGCAAGGAGATCAAATCAATCAATACTTAAAAGAAGTTAATTCAGACTATTCACTTCAAGGTCAAATACTGAAGCTGAAGGTTAAATACTCTGGTCACATACTGAGAAGATGAGAGTCATTGCAAAAGACCCTGATGTTGGGAAAGATTGAAGGCAAAAGGAGAAGAGGACAGTGAAGGATAAAATGAACAGATAGTATCATGGAAACAATGAACATGAACCTGGATAGACTTCAATAGAAAGTAAAGGAGAAAAGTGTGGTCCATGGGGTCACAAAGATTGTGACATGAATGAACAACGACCAAAAACAAAACAAAAACCAAAAAAAAGTTACACCACCTCAAAAGTCAAATAGGTAGGTTTTTAACTGAGAATTGTAAGTGAAGGGCTACTGAGCACAGTAAAGTGATTTGAAATTGGGGGGTGGGAGAGGTAGCTAGGTGGCGCAGTGGATACCCAGGACCTGAGGTTCAAATCCAGCTTCAGACAACTGCAAGTTGTGTGACCCGGGCCAAGTCATCTAATTCTGACTGCCTCCATAAAAGAAAAGAAAAGGAATCGGGGGTGGGGAAGGGAAGACAGAAGAGATGGAGAGAGAAGGATCCTTATAAGGCAAATTTGTACTTGCATGACATTTTTCCATAGACATATTACAGGATTTGAAAGCATTAAATGGTCAAGGTAAACTATCTGGCGAAGTCATTTACCCTCAAATTGGGCAATCTGCTCTTAGAAACCTACAAATCAAACTGCCAATAAACTTATATATGAATTGAGACTAACTACAGCAAGCAGTTTGTCTGCCTTTCAGCAGGACTGGGGAGGCAGCAGATTCTGAAGTTAATCACCATAGCAACAGATCTAAACATATGTGCGGTGACATCAGCTGATTGCTGAAAGCTGCAAATAGAAGATAATAGCAGAATAAATGTGGATTAATGCCAAGGACCACCCACCTCTCCTCTCCTCCCTTCCCCTCTAACCATACTGCTACAAACACTGACTTTAATCCAATGCATGAAAATTTGTTCTTATTCCTTCCATACCCCAAACAATCTTCATTATTACATACCTGCATAAAAGGTGAAGCAGAAAGCAGCTGGATTAAGTATTCTTATGAGAATTTGTATTGAGACAAGAAATAGCCAAGAGGAAAAAGAATATATCTATGCCTAATTTGCAAATTTAAGTTAAGAGTCAGTTATTTATGGCACACTCGGTGGCCCACCACTTGGTCTTTGTTAACTATTCAAGTTAGGGAAGTTAGGAGCCCAAAAACAAGAGAATGATAACACTAGACAGTAAGAGAACTCATGGAAGAAAAGGCAATTGTAGATGCCTAAATCTGATGAGGCCATCATCATAAACACAAAAAAGTATCTGAAGTTAGGAATGGAAAGAAGAGAGGCAAAATAAATCTAGCAAGATTTGGTTACCAGATGGGATAATGATAAAGGGTAATTAGCAGTTAAAATAAAAATAACATCACACTGGACAAAATAGGCCTTTTACTGACACCCCCCCCCAATCATTTGACATACACAGAACTAATGTGGTTTTGAGGGGTTCAGAGACCCCACAAGGACCCGGTGCAAGGCAGGGTCACCTGGAAAGAATTCATGGACTCAAGCATTCTTTAAGTCAAGTTGACAACGGTTTATTTTTATGTTTTTCAATGGGCAAAAGTTCTTAAGGAACCTGATAACTTAGAGGGGTACAGTGAAAAGTTTATATAGGATAAACCATAGTAAAACATGCCAGGTATGCTAATTAGGTGGTTTAAGGCTGGATTAGGGAGTAGTTAAGGAGTGGTCAGTTCTTACAGGAACATTCACTTTTATTATCTACTTCACACCCATTTCACCCAGAGTTCACCATGGGGGGGTGGGGGTGGGGGGCCACCAGATCCCAGGGAGGCTTGGTTTTTATGTGTGCTACGTCACTAAATTAACTTGTAGTCAGGACTAAGGATTGCCCAGTAGGCTACCAATTGATGTCTGGTTTGATAAGACATATGTAGGGAGTATACATATCCAAAATCTAGGATACACATAATGAGGAGTCCAGGATGCATATAATGAGGTAGAGAGTCGGTATAGATAGTGCAGTGGGTACCAAATATCTTCATAAGCCAATACAAAGTCAGTTCAAACCAATAATTCTTTCCACTGCAGTTTGTTATTATACTAGGCAAAGACATAAATGTTTTACTGGGGCCCACTTATGAGTAATTGCCAGGCACAGTGTCCTTCGGATGGAGAAAAACTGCCAGGAATAGTGTTTTGAGGCTAGGAAGAAATGTGATCTTGGAATTGGGGTCCAAGCACAGGGACCCAAGCACTCCATCAGAATCTGAGTGTAATTTATAATCATGTTTAATTTCATTTACAAAGACAATAGATGATTTTTTAAAAATCGAGAGTTTTAAAGGAGAAAAAAAAATCCTTTCAGAGTAAAGTTCTTATATATACACGTAACTTGTTGTAACTAAAAAAAAAAAATATCTCATTGGAAAGAAAATCTGTATTTTAGAGCAATAGCTAGAGAGAGACCAATTAGGTATCTGCTTCTAGCTTAAAAAGGGTCACTGACTTGAATGTTCCTGGAAAGTATTACAGGAAAAACAGAGCAGGATCTGAGGAATAGCCTGAATTCTGGTTCCTCTGTCATTTTCACTGTTGCAGTCCAAAGAGTCTGAAGCATATGACAAACTAAAAGGGACCTAAGTGGCCCAGAAGACAGAGCCCTGGACCTGGAACCAGGAAGAGAGGAATACAAAACCAGACACAGACACTTCCTAGCAGTATGACCCTGGGCAAGTCATTAAATTTCTGTTTACCTCAGTTTCCTCAACTGTAAAATGGGGGTAATAACAGCACCTACCTCATAGGGTTGTTGTGAGAATTAAGTGTGATGGTATTTGTAAAAAAAAAAAAAAAATGCTCAGCACAGTGACTGGGGTATGGTAGAGGCTATATAAAGTGTTTATTCCCTTCCCACACCCCACCCAGAGCCATAAGAATCTCTGAACTGGACATAGGGCACACCCAGAGTCTTTTTCTGCTTGCATTCCATTCCCTCTTTATTTCTACTTGAGTCTCTTCCAACAACCCAAATCGATCTAATAGCTACCTGCTTGTGAGACAGAAAAAAGTGGGATCTGGATGAATGCAAACTAGACACCTTCCCTATAAAATTCACCACATTCAGTTTGTCTTGGGAACCTGCAGGAATGACTGCCAGCGTAGAGATTTTTTTTTTAACCAATTCACTAGGACTGATGGAGAACTAGATGGAACTAAGTTTGCTGACCTCCCTTCCTTTACTTTCTAACCATGATCAGAAGACTAGAGCAACTGAGAGCCTAGTGACCGCCTTGACTTCACCCTCTCTTTACTGCACCTGCCTTGCCACAATGAGTATGTTTTAGTTAGGCCCCAGTTTTCAGCTAGGTGGAATCAGTAGAGCTCAGTTCAAATCCGGCATCAGAAACTTACTAGCTGTGTGACCCTAGGCAAGTCACTTAACCCTGTTTGCCAGTTTCTTCATATGTAAAATGAGCTGGAGAAGCAAATGGCAAGACACTATAGTATCTTTGCCAAGAAAACCTAAAATGGGGTCATGGGGAGATAGACACAACTGAAAAAAATTTCTCCATGGGAAAGAAAAAACTATCAGAAAAGGTCTAATTCTTTACACATTACTAATCTTATTCTTTTGTAAACCCCCACTTGTAACCCCCTTTGAAAATCTCAAAACTGCTGTTAAAGACAAGAGTGACTACACTGCTATTTTATTTGAAAGGTATAATAAATCTCAATGAACAGAAAAGGAAAATATATTATTATATGTTCAATCCCTTTTCAGTCCTTCTAAATAAGGCATTAAGTCCACATAAAAATAAAAAACAGTAATTAATTTATTCAAGAACACACTCAAAGGAAACAAACCATTAGAGGGCTAAAAGCTTTGGGGACACGTGTATATGGTGAAGGAGGTAGAGAGGAGAGAAACACTGGGAGATTAGGAGTAGGTAAAGGGGGAAAAAAAGAGCATTCAAATATTACCAATTGAGTGATGCCTTATGAAAACTGTGTCTTTTCCCTTCTATTTCAAGGAATGATGACAAGATGATGACAACATTTTCTCTATTTTATAGCATTAAAGTTTGGGAAGCTTATAGAGAAAATAAGGCAGATAAACAATATACAAGGTATATATTTACTAGTGCAAGAGGACAAGAGGCAGCAGTGCACTGTCAGGAAATAGACTTCATATGATATCCCCCACATCCATTCGTGGGTGTTACACATGTTATTTCTCAATATGGTGTACAATATTCACCTGAGGTTCTCAGCTTTCTATACACAGTATACTATCTGAATGTGAAATCAACCTGAAAAGCTCTACATAATAGAGAATGGAAAATAATTAACTAAGAGTTCAAGTTATAAAATATTTCAATTGTAATAATAACTATAACAACTAGCATGTATACAGTGCCTGCCATGTGCCAGGCACCATGTAAGGATTTAATCACTGTTATCTCATCTGACCCTCACAACCACCGTGGGAGGCAGTTGCTGCTGTCATCCCCATTTTACTAATAAGCCCACTGAGGCTGACCACAGGTGTGAAGCCCCATGTGCATTCAGGCCTTCCTGTACTCTGTCCACTGGACCACCCAGCAGCCTCAGCAGGGAACCTTACCTCATACTTGACTGGGAAAAAAATAAATAAGGCTTCCCCTTGGGGAGCCCTCCTCTCTAACTTCACATATCAAATAATTAGGTGCCATCCTCAAGTCTTCTTCTGTACAATCCCTCTGAATAATAAGGTCTTGCTATTTGCCAGTTCCAAAAACTCCTACTTGATCTCATAGCCTTGATTTCTCCAGAAAGCAGCTTCTCTCCTCCTCTCTCTAGTGTTCAGTTTTTCATTCCCTGGCTCCTTTCCTGCTATTTGCAGACATGCTCAGATTTTTCTTTCTTTAAAAACAAAAGGACTAAATCCTCATCTCTCCTGAAATCCTGTCCCACGTGTTCAAATGACTATTATTAGTTTCCACAAGGCATCTCAAACTCAAGATGTCCAAAACAAACAGCAACATCATTCTCCTAACTTCCCAGGTTCTAGGGACACCATCACCTGCCCAATCATCCCAGGTCAGGACCCAGGAATCACCATGAATTCTATATTCCATGAATTCTATATTCACCATCAACATTTAACTGCCAAGTCTTGTCAATTAAAGCACTCCAACCTCTGTAGACTACATCTGCTTTCCATTCATAAAACCACCGAATTGTAGGCATTGGTATGAACCAAAGCTTTAAGATCTTCATTTTTTCCTTGCTTCTGGGGTCTCCCTTCTTCGACACAGAACTGCCAAAATATATTCTGGAGCAAAAGCATCATTATAGCATGCTCTGTATAGCACACCCGTATCACTGAAAACCTTTACTGACTCCTCGTTTCCTCTAGGAGAGTGGTCACCAAACTTTTTTGCACTATGAATCCCTTATAACACAAAATAACCTGCTATGAATCCTCAAGTAATTTAAAAAATTACTAGTAATATTTTAAAATATTTATTCCTTAAATATTCAACCAATTAATATTAAACACCAACAGCATGCCAGGAACCGTACTAAGTGTTAGGATACAAAGAAATGGGAAAGAGGGAGCTCACAATTTAATTAATGAGGGAGGTGACAAGCAAACAAATATGTACAAAGAAGCAATATACAGGATGAACAGGGAAGAGATACAGAGAGAAAAGAAACTAGAATTACGAGGGAAAGGCTTCCTGCATAGGATAAGGCAAGAGTAGAGCCAGGAGGCAGAGAGATGAGGAGGAAGAGCAGTCTAGGCATGGGGCTATCCAAAGAAAATGCTGGGAGAAGTGGTGGAGTGTCTTATTCAGGAGAACAGCAAAGAGCCCAGCATGCCTGCACTGAAGAGTACATGGTAGGGAATAATGTACAGGAAGACTAGAAAGATACATGACAGTTATAGGCTATTCAGTGTATAACTGATTTTGGAGGTGAAGAGGGAACCTTGAGATTACTGGCAGGAAATGTGTGTAACATGGTAGAAGCTGTACTGTAGGAAATTTATTCTGGTGGCTAAACTGAGTATGGACTAGAGTCGGGAGAAGCCTGCGGCAGGCACACCCACCAGCAGACTATTATTATATTTGTCCACAAATGAGGGGATGAGGTTCTGAATCTGTGATGTAGTGTTAAGGAGAGAAGGGGCAAATTCAAGAAATGCTACAAAGGCAAAATGAAAAGACCTTGACCACAAAATGGATACGAGGAGGAAGAGCTAATGAAGTCAAGGATGCTACCTAAATTACCAACCCAAGGGAAGTAGAGTGGGAGGATGGTGTGGTGCCCTCAAAATTATAGGGAAATTTAGAGGATAGTGTGAGAAAAACTCTTGCCAGGATCACAAAACTTCCCAGGTAGGGTCAGGGAGTAAGCCTGGAGTTTCTGCTGTCCACTGCTTTCCTAGGGACCCTTAGGAAGACCCACTAAGTTGTGGGGATCACAGGACTTCCAGGATAGGGGGTTAGCCAGGGACAAACTCTAACTACCCACTGCATCCCTGGGAGCCCTTAGGTAGATCCACATGATATACCCCTTAAAACAGCAAACCCCTTCTCACTGAAAGAACTCAGAAACAGAGGGGGCAAAAGAAGGCGTTTACATGGCTTCCTGCAAGGAAGCCTGTATGGTGCTCACTAGGGACACACCCACACTGATGCAGAAGCAGGAGTGAGATTCTACAGCTCTGTCCTTCCTGGTAAACTTAGGGTTGGTAAAATTCCTCACTTTATTTCCCCACATTCCCTCTATATAAGTAGATTATATGCACATTACATAGGCTTGGTAGTGAGGCTACTTGAGACCTGACCTGGAGTGACCTCTTCTAAGGCCCAAGCCCCTTGCCACACCCCCACCTTTCTAGTTCCCTCTGGCCATTACCATAGTTCCAGGAAGGCCAGGGTTTCAGTAAAGTAAAACTGAGCTTCCCCACAGCTATTGATTATCTTCCAATAACTTTTGTGGGAGCAAAACAAGAGACCATAATATCCCCTCTTACAGTGGGAGGGTTTAGGGAGAAAGCTAATGAATTCCATTTTGAACATGTTTATTTTAAACTATCAGCTGAGCATTGAGTTAGACATAGAAAAACTGACATGTCAGATTGGAAGTCAGAAGTTAAGACTTTCAGCAACCACAATGCTAAGCTTTTGCTCACAAAAGCTCCAAATTAAAATTTGCATTATAATTATTACAAAATATATCTATAACTATGAAAATTCTAAATATAAAATTCAAAATCTCTATTATAAAATATGAATGTTTATGGGAAATTTCTTAAAAATTAAAATAAGTAATGCAGCAAGATCCCACATGGTTACTATTACTATAAGTAAGACTTCCTATTAAATTTTCTTACTCTACAAATTTTATTGAACATAAACATCTTTACAGAATAAGTTACAACATGAAAGAGCTTTAATACAATTATAATAACAAATTAGTTTCAATGCTAGGTTTTTTTCATTTGAATAAAGGTTTACAATATTTGGTTCAATATCTAATAGACTGTATTAGACTGAGTTCAAAAGCAAGTTTATTTCAATTTTGATTTAAAACAGGAAGAAATTTTAAAAGCTCACTCATACAAATACATGGTTTTAAAAAGTAGTGCTAGGATTTTTACAAGTTCTCTCGATAAGAGATAGAAATTCACTTTGTATTACCTAAAGTATTTACTTTTCTACTACATTACAAAAGTAGGATTAAAAAAGTGTTTATTGCAACTGTATATATTGCTTCATTTTTAACAATATTTATATGAACTAATCTTTTAAGAAAAAACTCTTGCTTCTCTTCAACCACTAGCAATCAACTGTATTCTCACAAAAATTGAATGACTGACCAATGTTCCCTACCAGTTCATATGAAAATATACCCTCTAAAAGAATAGCAATGTAAGTGAAAAACACATTCAAATAAGAAAGTAATAATATCACAATGAGGAACAACAGATTTATTTCTGCAGAATGTCTGTGAAAGCTGATGATAGCTTAAATTTGTCAAGTATGCCCAGTGAGCATGGTTTTCAGACAGCCTGACATTTGTTCTACAAGAATAGAAATATAAGGCACAGTAGTCTCTTGATCATGTGACTACAGTGCTGATGAGCTGTAATTACGGTAATTACAGAGGGGAACCAGGGAGTTCCTCTGGAGCAATATACAGAATCCAAGTAAAGGTATGCATATGTGTCCAACAACCCACTGGGTATCTGCTTCCATGCTTAAATGTTGAATCCCTGTGGCAGTTAGGAAACAATTTCATCCCAGGTTGAAAAACTGCAAGAACATAGTACACTTAGAATTAGTCAATAGTTTGTTGAATCACTGCAGAAATAAGCCTATATTGTTTGAAACATGTGAATGGAATAGAGGATGAAATAGAGGAAAAACTCTCTGTAACAGAACTAGACAACTATTTACTGCTTAAGGTAACATGGAAGACTTTGGAGTCTGAAACACTGAGATTCTTGAACTACTAAGAGGGAGCCCCTGACATAGGATGAGCACACTGCCATCTTGCCATTTAAATCCTTTCAAAATCTAGCCGAAAACCACCCCTCTAGCCGTCATTCCTGTTATTCCATTATCATTCACACATTCTATATCATATATTTAAGCAAAAAATTTTGCTCTTGCTTCACTTTCTGGCTCAAGAGCTAACTGTCCACTACGCATGTGCTTTACAACACTGCCTGTCTTTTAGAAACTAAACTATCTTACTCCTAGGACATCTTATCCTGAACTTCTCCCCTATGAATTCTCTTAAATGAAAGAGGTATGTTTAATGGAATCCAAAACATGACTTTCAAGATTTCTGTATTCATATGTTTTTATTTCAAAGGTTTCACATTATTTTCCACTTTTTTCCATTGTTACTATTCCTGAAAAATATATCTAAAACAGCAACTTTTCCAACACCAAAGTTTACAACACTATCACCTCTGCCCAAGCATTTTTTACCACTGTCATATCTACAAAGTCAGTTGTGCATTTCTGAGTACAATCATTTCAAAAAAGAACACTATCCCTTGACAAACAGCTGTTATTAAAATTAATTCCTCTTTATAGGATACCAATCCTCCAAGCCACTGCTCAAAAGGAGCAAACTTTTGGTCATTCCTAGCCACCTTTTTCTATTATTTTTTTTTCTTGGAGGGCAATTAGGGTTAAATAATTTGCCCAAGGTCACACAGCTAGGTTTTTTGTTTGTGTGTGCATTAAGTGTCTGAGGTCGAATCCGAACTCAGGTCCTTCTGACTCCAGGGCCGCCTCTCTACTCACTGTGCCACCTAGCCACCCCAACCGTTTTCTATTTTAATTAGTAACAGATTCAAACTAAGTTTTCTCCTAAAATTCACTCTTAATTTGACTACAGAAAGACTCTGTTTGCCCCGTATTTATACCTTCAACCACATTTAGGAATAATTATATCTACACCAAAGACAGTTTTTAGTTCCCTCTATATGACAGGCAGTATTGTATAGTAAACTGAGGACAGAGTCAGCCCCTGAGCCTGAAAGACCCAGGTTGTTCAGATCTGAAAAATATTGGCAGTGTGACCCTGGTAAAGTCATTTACCCTCTGAATAATTCCCTAATACACAAAGCAGCACAGAAGGTGTTCAGTTGTTCTGTTGGAGAGTATTTCCTCACCTGGGAGTTCCCTAATCACTAAAAGACCTAGAAATTTCATGTTCAACCAATTTGGAGTTCCTGAAGGAAAAAAACGTTTCCATAAGCCACAAAACTATATATAGAGAGAGAGAGTTTATAGAGCCAGAAAGGGTTTTTGATGAAGTCAATTTCTCTCATTTGAAAAATTCACAAAAATGGCAGCCAAGAGGGGAAGAAGTTAGTGGAAGCTCAGGGGTTTGATTTCCCAGGGCAACCAAACAAACAAAAAGCATTTATCAAACATCTACTATGTGTCAGGAATAGCACAGGCTCTGGGGAAACAACTACAAAGAGTCAAAACAATGCCTGCCATTCTAGCAAATCTGTAAAGTCACCATGCTAACTGAGGTGGGCTCCCCTAAGACGAAGAAGTTCAAGAAGGGGAGGGTAGTAACTAGCTTAAGAATTAATTTCATGGCTATGGATGTCTCTTTTGGGTACTATACCCCCCCCATATGTCTGGCATTCTTGTGAAATCTATACATGCCTTCTCCAATAATGTTTCAGAGCATAAAATCAAATGAGTAGGAGTAAAAAAAAGAAACCAAAATATACAGAAAAAAAACTCCAGGCCCACACATGGGAGGGATGGGGAACAAGCTGCTGACTATAGGACAATCACAGGAATCTCTCTGCTGATGCTGAGGCAAGATTCTTTTGGTTTGTATCACTTGGATCTGGGTCACAGTCTTGGGTAGTGGTCCTGGGGTGAAGAGGAGAGCTGGTGTGGCAGAGATTATGGAAGCTGCAGAAAGGGAATACTTCTCACAATTCTGAGGCAGATGCCTAGAAGTAGCTTTGACAACAGCTGTGGGGAAGGGGGATGAGAGGAGGGATGATGGATGGGAGGGCATCCTTGGGGGGAGGGGAGGTTGGAAGTACCCACTAGAAAAGAGGGACAGGATCATGTAGGGAATGGACCAGGTGGGGGGTGGGATGAGTGGGAGGGAATTATAAGCAGCCTTGTACAATATATCTACTATGATAATGTTTTGCATAGCTAGACATGTACAACATATACTGAATTACTTATCTCCCCAGAGGGAATGGGTGACAAGGGAGGAAGGAAATGGATCTGAAATTCGAGGTCTTAAGATTAAATGTTATATATATATATATATATATATATATATATATATATATATATATATATATATATATATATATATATAAATACTATTATTAATACTCTTTTGCTTATAATTGGGAGATAAGATGTGCAGGCATTGGGACACAAAGATTCACCTTCCTCTAATAGAAAAGTCGAAGGGGGTATGGGAGATGGTATGGGAGAGAGCAGATTGGAGGAAGTGATATCTTGCGGGACTACTATTCTAGGAGGTTGGGTAGGGGAATAACGGGGGGGGGGGGGAATGATTGTAACTCAAAATCTGGCGGAAATGAATGATGTAAAACAGAAGTTAATAAAGCATTTGTTAAAAAAAAAAAAAAACAGAGAACCAGAAGAAGACAACAAAGTCAAAGTTGCTGCATGAAAAGCCTCCAAGAAAAATATGAATTGGTCACAGGTCATGGAGGAGCTGAACAAGAATTTCTGAAAAGCAAATAAGAGAAGCAGAGGAAAAATTGGGAAGAAAAATGAGAGTGATGCAAGAAAATCATGAAAACTAGTCAACAGCTTGCTGAAGGAGACCCAAAAAAATACTGAAGAAAGTAACACATTAAAAAATAGACTAACTCAAATGGTAAAAAGAGGTCCAAAAAGCCAATGAGAAGAAGAATGCCTTAAAAAAGCAGGAGTGGCCAGATGGAAAAGTAAGTCCAAAAGCTCACTGAGGAAAATAATTCCATCAGAATTAGAATGTACCAAATGGAAGCTAATGACTTTGAGAAATCAAAATATTATAAAACAGACCCAACCCAAAAGAATGAAAAAATAGAAGGCAATGTAAAATATCTCATTGGAAAAACCACTTACCTGGAAAAAAGATCCAGGAGAGATAATTTAAAAATTACTGGACTACCTAAAATCCATGATCAAAAAGAGCCTAGACATCATCTTTCAAGAAATTATCAAAGAAAAATGCCATGATATTCTAGAACCAGAGGGAAAAATAGAAACTGAAAGAATCTACCAATCAGTTTTTGAAAAAGATCCCAAAAATAAAACACCTAAGAATATCATAATAAAATTCCAGAGTTCCCAGGTCAAGGAGAAAATATTACAAGCAGTAAAGAAGAAATAATTCAAGTATTATGAGAATACAATCAGGATAACACAAGATCTCGCAGCTTCGACATTCAGGGATTGAAGGCCTTGGAATATGATACTGCAGGGGTCAAAGAAGCTAGGACTAAAACCAAGAATCACCTACCCAGCAAAATTGAGTATAATATTTCAGGGGAAAATATGGACATTCAATGAAATAGAGGACTTGTCAAGCAGAACAGAAAATCTGACTTTCAAATATAACAATCAAGAGAAGCATGAATGGGTAAACAGGAAAGAGAAATCATAAGGAATTTATTAATCTTGATCTGTTTACATTCCTACATAGAAAGATATTTATTAACTCATGAGACTTTTTTCAGTATTAGGATAGCTGAAGAATAGATAGATAGATAGATAGATAGATAGATAGATAGATAGATAGAGGCAAGAGAAAACTGTTACAATGGAGGGGAAGAGCAGAGAGGTGAAAGGAAATGAGTCAACCTTACTCTCATTGGATTTGACTTAAGGAGGGAATAACACACTCAACTGGGTATATTACCCTACAGGAAAGTAGGAGGAAAGGGGGGTGGAGATGAGAGTAGGAAGGGGTAGTCAGAAGCAAACAATTTTGAAAAGGGACAGGTCAAACAAGAAAATAGAATAAATGGGGGGCAAGATAGGATGGAGGGAAATGTAGTTAGTTTTTCACAATTTGACTAGTATGGAAAGGTTTTGCATAACTACACATATATAACCTTTATTGAATTGCTTGTCTTCTCATTTGGGGTGGGTGAGAAAGGAAGAAGGGAGAGAATCTGGAACTCAAGAGTTTTAAACACAAATGTTAAAAAATTGTTTCTACATGAAACTGGGAAATAAGATATACAGGCAATGGGGTATAGAAATCCATCTTATCCTATAAGAAAGGCTGAGGGAAGGGGGTAGTTAGTATGGTTGTCATCTTGGGGTGTGGAGTAGGGGAGAGATGGGGAGAAAATTTGGAACTCAAAATCTTGTAGAAATGAATGTTGAAAACTAAAATAATTTTTTAAAGGAGAAAATTATTGAAATTACTTTTCGCCACTTGGAACTTGCAACATATGGTATCTAATGATGCTTGCAAAAATGTGTTAAGATTGAAGGGGTCAAAGAAAAAAAGGACTGAAGGGGTCTATTTAAAATATGTAATTAAAAAAAACAATTTTAGGGGAAAGCTAAAAAAATATATATTTTTTAGCTAATAAATGCAGTATTTAGTACAAGTAGTGCATTAGAGAGAAACAATAAACTGGCAAGAAGTACTAACTTAAGACCACTAGAAAGTCACCCCACTTAAAAAGTACAGACCACACCTTAGGGATATTAAGAAAATAGACTTAAAGGTGAAAGGTATTTTAAAGGCAGGTTATGACATAGATAAGGAAATTAAGGGCTCAAAAAGACTGAGTGACTTGACCAAGGTCACCTTGGTGACACATGCACGGCACAAATGGCATATAACCCAGGTTCCTACATCTCAAATCGAATGCTGTTTTCATTGTACTACCAGTCATGGAATTCAAGGACACTGAAATAGGAAAGGAAAGGCACCATTTTAAAGACTAGTTAAAAATCCTAGTGGTATTATCCTCAAACATAAGATACACAAACATACACAGCCAAACAAACAAAACATTAGTTATAAGGTTTCTTAGATGATTATTAAAAAACTAAATTAGCAACCTCTTTGAGAATAATAAACCAAAATAAGACAAAACCTTTGAATCCTTTCACACTACTCCAAGAATGTATTAAATTAGTGAACAGAACACCAGCTGGGCAGGAGGCTGGGAACAATGAAGATAAAGTTCAAATTCCACATTGTGACCCCCGACAGGCTGTGGGCCAGGAGACTATAAATAATTGACAGGAGCAGCCAGCCTAGCTAGGCATCAAGCTAATGCACAGAACACCATTCCCCATTACATCACTACTCCTCCCCACTACCTTATCAGCAATGTAATTTCACTGCTTTTAAATAATAAATTGCACTGGTAGTTGAAAATACTCCTTTCCCATTCAAGTCTTTTAGGGTATTCTGATCCTCAAATGAATTTTACATATGGTAAGATAAATTTTGCATTAAGCTAAACAACAGTTCTCACTGCAAAGCAGCTAAACTGCACTTAGTATTTAATGGCCTGCTTTCTTTTCCATCCTTTGCACAAAACGAAAAAAGATTGGTATTATGGATATTAGAATGGGCCCTCAAAGTAACAATTGTTAGCACAAATCACAAAAGTTAAATTTAACTTAGTAACATTGTCTGAAATCTAAATCCCTCACATCAGCAATTTCACTGCACTCGATACTAATGATAAAGTATTTATTAAGTGCTTACTATGTGCCAGATACTGTACTGTTGTAATTTTTACTACACTGGAAAATCCTGCTGTTCTAATCACTTTTGTGGGAGTGAAATAGCATGCAAATGTCTTCATTGGGCAAGGTAGGATTATTCAAGTATTTTATACCAAAATGGAAATAAGTATTTTTTTAAAAATCTCATTTTTTCTTTATATGCCTGGGCTTAAAAAAATTCATGGAATTGAACAGGTGTTGAATATATGCCTACATCTCATCTATCTTTAAAGGGGACATAAAATGAACCCAATATCAAGTTCCAATAATCCAGTAAGATTTGGAATGCTCTACATAATAACCTCTGATCAGAAAATGTTGAGAAGGCTCTCCTGACAAATATATTCTATTCTTTTAGTTCCCTTGAAAGGGCAAAGACAACCTAGATGAAGATGTGCTACTGTTTACCACTCTCCCCATCCCCATTCCCACCAGTCCCCTCCAAGCTGTATAATAATAGTCTAAAGGCTTTTATAGTATGACAGTGTGAAAACTACCTTCATTCCTCTGATTCTCAACAAGCCAGTCAAAATGTTACAAAGCCCCAGCCTTAGAGGGGAGGAGCTCACATTCTAATGAAGTGACAATATATAAACTATGCATATACAAGATACAGACTTGAAAATGGGAGGTAATCTTAAGGGCAAAGAGTTATCAGGAAAGACCTCTGGCAGAACATAGGATTCCTTGAGCAAAGACTTGAAAGAAGTCAAGGTAGTGAGGGGCAAAGCTAAGGAGAGCAAGCATTCCAAATGGGAGGGATGGCCACTGAAAAGACCCAAATGGAATCAAAGAGTGAAGTGAAGAAGTGAGGCAGTACTAATAGGAGAATTATGTGTAAGATCTCTGAACAGTCCAGGGACAAGGTGATAAACCAGGGTTGGGTGCCTTACTCAACAAGTTCAGCAACAAAAGCGATGAGAGATACATCCCAATAGCCTGTGAAGAAGGACAGATCAAGGGAGAGTTTCAATGATGGGGGAGACACAAAGATGATTTGCAAGCAGTTGGAAAATAGACAATAGATGAGGAGAAACAGAAGGCTAGCTGGTGATGGTGGGATGATAAGAGGGGGCAACATGCTAGAGAAGTTAGGATAGAATTGGGATCACTTCCACCACTTTCTGTGGGACAGGGGTGAAGGAAAGCAAGAGTAGTGAAGGAAGACATCTGAGTGATGTGAGATCAAAGAGAGGAAAAGGAAGCTCTTAGTGAGAAACTTTAATTTTTTCAGTTAAGTATGAAGCAAAGATCTCAGCAAAGAGGGTGGGAGGAAAAGGAGCCACCTAAGATTTGAGAGAGCAAGTGGTTTAGAAAACCAGCAGTCCTGTGTGGAATACTAATGAGCTAATTAGGAAGGTGAGGGCCCAGTAGAAATAATATAATGTAAATCTGCAGGGTACTGAGTCAGCACTTGGATAGAAGAGAAAGCAATCCAAGGCTGGTGTTTCACCAGTTATAATCATCAACAGAATAAGAGATGGAGAGACTCAGTGTAGAGAATGGAGTAGACCTGAAATGATTCACCAAGGGATTAAGATAGGAAACAGGAAACTAGAGCCACTGAAGAGGTGATGGCCTGGGAAAAACTAAAAAATGGAATGATCAGAAGTCATGCTGAAGAAAAAGAACAAGATTAGGCAAAGCAAAGAATACAATGATAAAAAGGTAAAGTTCAGATAGAATATCAAATTTCATGAATATGTAAGCAGAACATTTGGGGATGATGGCAAAATCAAGAATATAACTTCTGTGGAAGATCAAATCATGGGAAATGAGCAATTTGAGAAATTAAGAAGTCAGGGTGGTGTTTGAGGGAGTATCAATATATATACTGAAGTTTATGGATTCAGGAGTCAGAAAGGAGAGAAAGCCTATGAGCCAGTTACAGAACTCTTGAAAAAGGACAGAGAATGTCCTTAAGTGTTCTCAGATAACAACTACCAGATTCCCATTTGGGAGATAAATATGGACTGAATCTCAAAAGTGGGGAAGACACTGAAGGTCAGCTGTAGAGGGAGGGTCTAGGAAAGCAAATAACATTTAGACCTTTTTTTTTTTTGGTTGCTCCCTCCCCCATCTTATGAGTGAAAGTGCAACAGGTATAAGGGTGGCCAGCAGGATTTCATAATCACAAGGGAAGACAGGGTAAGGGTATACTAAGCACTGAGGAATGGATTTAAGTAGGTTTTCAGTTACTTAGCCCCAACTGCCTACCAACCCTCCCAAACCAAAAGCCTTGTATGCCTACTTTACCATCTATAAAAAACCTTCCATTCCCTCAGGTTTAGAGTGAGTGAGGGTGTGTGTTCATGGAGAAATTTTTAAAAGGTATTTCTTGTAAACAACATATTGTACAGTTTTTTCTTACCTATTCTCTTTTTTCCTGTCATTAGATTGTTTATTCAAGTTTAAAGTTATGAGCTAGGTTCATATTTTTCCTCCATTTGTCTCTAATGTTGATTTCAAGTTATGAGTTTTCCTCTACTCCTTCTCTAAACATAGTAGAATGCTCCTTCAGTTACTTTACCTAAATATTTTTATTTCTAAGGTGACCCTATTTTCCCTCACCCCTGATCTTCTCATTTGTTACCCATTCCCCTTTGGAGTTTTGCTTATTAGCTCCATTCTCTCTTCTACTTTTATCCAATTATATAATTCCCCCACCACTCCCCACCATTTTTCCCTCAATTAGTCAAGTAGACTTTCTTTTTTTCCTTTTTTTTTCTGAATTAAAAGGGCCATCCCTTGGCTCACTTCTTAAACAGCCCTAATCATTGAATGGGAGCTATCTCAGTCAAAGAAAGAACTCAGAAAGATCTTAGGTTTAAAAGGCCAAGGTCTCCCACTGCATCCTGGGTCATCTCTAGTCATCCTGATCTACATCTGGCCACAGGACCCAGATGGCTCCACATGACAAAGTGAAGCTGGGGACTTTGCACAGCCCTACCTCACTTTAATCCAATTCACTTGCAAATCCTGGAAACATCTTCCTGATGTTATGATCCTCTTTGAGAACAAAGGACAAACCTCAGTGACCTTGGACAAGTCCATTAAGGGAAGCCTTAAGGGTCCTACTAGATGTGTTATGTATACAGATAAGTATATAAAAGAAACTGTAAGGTAATGGGGAAGTCATCCAGAACTCAACAAAAAAGTCCTCCTATAAAAAGCAGCACTTCAGTTGAATTTGGAAAGAAGGGATTCTTAGAACATAAAGGTGAAGAGGGAGTTCATGGAAGTCATGCAGCAAAAGTAACAAGGTAAGAGGAAAGAGATATAAAATCACATCATCATAGATTCTGAGCTGAAAGGAATCATCAGGCTAACTAAATCTGTTCGAAGTCTCTCATTTACAGAGGAAGAAACACAGGCAACTGAAATCACTTTCCCAAAATCAGAATTTACAAATGACAGAGGCCAGAAAGCACTGAGAAAAAGTAGGCCAATCTACCTGGATAGGGGGTGCATCTCAAAATAGAGTGATATGGATTAATGAAACAGGATGGAAGTCCCTTGAAGATAGGAACTAATTCCTTTTTCTTCATATGCCCAATGGCTAACACAGTGGCAGAGTACAAAAAAGGCTCTTAATAAATGCATATTGATTGAAAGTCTTTAATCTGAAGGATTATAGTCACTGAACTTCATTCAGCAGAAAAGCAAAATCATCTGACATTCTTTGGGAATATCAATTCAGATTTCAAATCAGGAATGCAATAGCAGAGCAGGGTGTAGAAGTAGATCAGACAAGAAGAACTCCACCAACAGTGTTCCAATTCTTCCGCATCCTCTCCTGCATTTTTCATTTTTCTGTTTTGTCATCTTAGCAATCTGACTGGTGAGGTGTGGTACCTCAGAGTTGTTTTGATTTGCATTACTCTAATCAATAGTGATTTAGAGCATTTTTTCATATGCTTATAGATATCTTCAATTCATCTTCTGAGAACTGCCTGTACATATCCTTTGATCATTTATCAATTGGGGAGTGGCTTGTATTCTTACAGATTTGACTCAATTCTTTGTATATTTTGGAAATGAGGCCTTTATCAGAGACACTGGTTGTAAAAATTCTTTCCCAATTTTCCACTTCCCTTTTAATCTTGGTTACATGGGCTTTATTTGGCAGAAATTTAATGTAATCAAAATTATCCATTTTGCATGTTATAAGAAGAGGATATTCATGAAAAATGCGGTAGGTTAAAGGGAAAAGCAAGTTGTGAACTTAGGTGACTTGAAGAATGGTAAAGTCCTTCCCCAGAAATAGGGAATTTGGGGGGAAAGGTAGGTTTGGAGGGTAGGGATAAGGAAATAATGCCCAAATGGTCAGCCATAATGGTCAAAAATAAAAATCTATCCTATCCATGGCTATTTACTATGACAATGAACCCTTGTAAAATCATTTTAGCAACAGTTATATAATAGGCTAGAAAGGGGACAGACTTAAGGAAGGATAAACAACTCAAAAAGGAAATGAAGACCTGAACTAGGGCACAATAAAAAGAAAATAGGCATTTAACTAGACAGATGGGGTGAGTGATTAATGGAGGAAAATGTTGTTAATTTAATGTTAAGAGGAGAGAGGATGGATATTGTAGGAGAAACAATGAAAGTTGGTGGAAACCCACTATACTGTGCCACCCCCAAACACAGCTGCAAGCAGGAGTCCTGCCCCAGGCACAGGGGCAATGCAGGATGACAACTAATGAGGTCAGGACAAGCTAAAAACCTAATGCTGTGATAATCATCTATCAGGATACCAGTGATGACAGAATGTACTTTGCTACTAAAAATAAACAATTTCTTCCTTCTGGGCATGCTACAGCCATAAGTAAGTACCTCCCCTCCCCCATCACTTGTAACTACCCAAAAACCCTACTACTGTAGTTCCCCCACAACTATCTACCTACTTTAAAGGAAACTGTATTATCAAGAAAGGATGTGAAGGTACTACTTTTTTTTTAAGTACAACCACCATATAAATAGATGAAATCTAACTACATCTATGCAATCTGAAGCCCAATTCTGAAACTCTGAGGAATTGATTTCCTCATGGTCACACCAACTACTATGAGAAGTGGGATTCAAAATCAGAACCCTTCTAACTTTTGAGTTAGCAATCTTTCCATTATACCATATAAGACTGAAGTTGTTAATTAATCTGAGCTGATAAAATATTATACAATACATTATTCACAAGATTAAAAATCTACTGATAAGCTGATGCCATTAAACTGAATTAACTGTATATATGGTCCTCCAGAACTTCCACCATCTAAGCACCTGCACCATTTATCTCATGTAGTTTTCATTCATGATTTCTAGAAATATAGCTCTCCCAAACTAGGCTTTGATAAAGTCCACTGGGATTCAAATAGAGCAACTTAACTATGCCTTTAAAACCAAATCCCTCTGGCTCTCACTGACTGGTGAATAATATGTCCCAGCCCAAGCCTGACTTGCTCAATGTTTAGGTTTTGATGGCTCAGAGTGAGTTTAACTAGAAATTGCTGCTGTTCTGGCCATACATTCAGAAGTTCTTTCCTTACTGATCCTTTTGGGAATTCAAACAAGGCCATCTTTTGCCTCAATTCTTACCTAGCCTTTAAGCATTGAATGGTGTTGCCTCAAACAAAATGAGACCTGGAAAAGACCTTAGCTTAAAAAGGCCAAATCTCCCGCTGCATCCAGAGCCATGGGACCATGGCCAGTTGTTCTGACCTATGTCATACCATTGGACTCCGATGATTCTGGAGGAGAAAGTGAAGGTGATGATTTTACACAGCTCTTCCTGACTTAAATCCAATGCATTTGTCAGTCACCCTCCTGATGTCACTGGTCCTCTCTGAGAACAATGGATGAAATATTTCTCAGGATAATTAGGATTATTATAGTAAGTATTATTATAGGAAGTATTAAGTGAGATAAACATATACACACCTACACATATATATCTGTACATATGTGTGTGTGTAATGTTATTTTGTATCAGTTGTGTCTTCTTGGCAAAGATACTGAAGTGGCTTGCCATTTCTTTCTCCAGATCATTTTGGAGATAAGGAACAAACAGGGTTAAGTGACTTGCCCAGTGTCACACAGCTAGTGAGTGTCAGAATCCAGACTTGAACTTGGGAAGATGAGTCTTCATGACTCCAGGTCCAGTGTTCTATCCATCGCACCACATAGCTGTCCATATACATTATCGACATTAAATATAAATGTAGGTATGTACACACACACACACAATGATTCCTCTATTTTTAATTGCCATCATTATCACTACCTAGATTATTAATATCAGTCTCATCATAGGTCTTCTTGAACCTGAAGGGCACTAGCTTCTAGAATAAGGAAGCCTGGGTTCAAATGCCATCTCTGAAGTTTGATACATCTCTGACTTTGGGACAGTCATAAGGAATAATACCATTTCTTCACCTCCAAGCACCACTCCACAATTATCATCTCTATACTAATGAGTCTCAAATATATATATAGTCTTAACCTCTCTGCTGACCTACAATCTCTCATCTTTAATTCCCAACTGTTCACGTCAAACTGAATTTCCAACAGACATCTTAAACTCAACATTTCAAAAATTGAATTTATTTTCCCCCCATAAACACCCCCCTCTTCCTCACTTTCTTATCACTTTTGGGGGCACCACCATTTTTCCGGGTCCCTAGCTCACAACTTAGGTACCATCCTAGATGCCTCACATTCTCTTATCCCTCACAGCTAATGCCATGCTAAATCCTGTTGATAACACTTCTCTCCTGTTACTGCTACCACCCTGGTGCAGATTCTTCATCACCTCCTGAGTGGATTACTGTAATTGTCGGACAGTTGGTCTGCCAATCAAAACTCACTCAGACTCCAATCTATCCACTCAATTGACAAAGTAATCTCAGGTCTAACCATTCCGACCCTGTATAATAAACAAGTGGCCCCCCCAACCCCTCCAAGACCAAGTGAAATCTAATTTGATGTCAAAAGGTTTCCATAACCTGCCACTGCCCCCCACACTGTCTTCTTACATATTACATCCACCCCGTAAAAGTACTCTTTTGAAGCAGTAACACCAGCCTCCTTGCTATTCCTTGAACAAGATATTGAATATCTTGTGTATAGGCATTTGGCTTCCCTGGCTTTCTTCAGGTTCCAGCTAAAATCACACCTTCTAAAAGAAGACTTTCCTTGTTCTATATAATTGTAGGGCCTTCTCTCTGAAATTATTACAATTTGTATCCAGTATACAGCTTATTTGTACACAATAGCTGTTTGCATGTTAGATCTCCCTCATTTTGCTGAAGGCTCCAGTAGAACAAGGGCCATTTTTTATCATTCTTTTTATCATTATGCTTAGGGCAGTGCCTGGCACGAAGTAAGCATTTAATATGTGCTTACTGAACTACTGATGGCCACCCTGGGGTTCATTTGCATCTCCTTTAAAATGAGGGCTTTAGACAAGGTAGCCTCTGAAATTTCTCTGAGCTTGAGGTTTATGCTCTTATGTAGGAAAATATTGTGTTAACCTTCTCACTTCTATTCCCTCCACAGTGGGAAGGTAGCTCAAGACGGGAGGAAACAACTATGAAGTCAGAGGTCCTGGTTCTGGCACTCACTACCTACAGGATCTTGAGGAAATCCCTTCATCTTAATTTACTCATCAGTAAACAGAGAGATGGATTTGATGGCTTCTAAAACTTCCTTCAGGGCTGCTAGGGGGCACCACAGTGCAAAGAGCAGCAGGCCTGGAGTCAGGAAGACTGGTCTTCATGAATTCAAATCTGGCCTCAGATACTTCCTAGCTGATTGACCCTGGGCAAGTCACTTTACCCTGTTTTCCTCACTTCCTCATGGGTAAAATGAGCTAGAGAAGGAAATGGCAAACCCCTCCAGTACCTTTGTCAAGAAAACCCCAAACGGGTTCATGAAGAGTCAGACATGACTGAAAGACAAAAGGCCGTGTCCAGGTCTAAAATATGATCTCTCTAAGGTTCTCCTTAATGAACAGGAGAAAAACAGGGCAATTTTCAACTTAAAAATATCCATCTCTGGGGCGGCTAGGTGGCACAGTGAATAGACCACCAGCCCTGGAGTCAGGAGGACCGAAGTTCAAATCTGGCCTCAGACACTTAACACAAAAACTAGTCATGTGACCATGGGCAAGTCACTTAACCCCAATTGTCCTCCAAAAAGCAAAAGATGATTGACAGACAGATAGATAGATAGATAGATAGATAGATAGATATCTCTTTCTTTGTCAAATTAGGACAGTAACTTAAGAGAAACACCCATTTTATGGTGCCACTGTAAAAATGAAATTGGGAGAGCACTTTGCAAATAACATAGAGGGCCCAATCACAATCACAAATATGATTTATATTTGTGACAAAACAGATATGCTAATACACAATAGTAGATACTTAACGTTGTAATTGTAAGACATAATTGCTCTTCCTCTCTGGCATAAACACCTTCCCTACCTACTCTGTGGCTGACCTTTCTCAGTTAGATTCTCTCAGGAGTCATGGAAGCTTGAGAAAGTTCAATCTGATATTCCACAGCATTGAGCTATGCTCCAATACCAATACTATTGACTAGAGTCAGCAATCCCAAGTAAAAGATAGGGCAGGGGCAGTTAGGTGGCGCAGTAAGAGTGCTCAGCAGGAGTCAGGAGGACCTCAGATACTTAACATCCACACAGAAATGACTGGCCATGTAACCTTGGAGAGAGAGAGAGAGAGAGAGAGAGAGAGAGAGAGAGAGAAAGAGAGAGAGATAGGGTAAAATCTGGTAGCATGCTAGCCTTCAAAGAAACCATCATAAACGACAAATAACTGCAAATGGAGGATCTTCTTATTCTGGTACCACAAGGGACAAAATACAGTAGAGAAAAAATAATAAATAACAATACCCCACCTTTTAAAAATGCTTCAGTGCAAATGGCATGAATTACTAATGCAGGAAAAACACAAGGTTCAATACCCTACCATGAGCTTTAGATAACAGCTCATACTGGTGAGGAGTGTGATATATGCAGAAAATCATGGAAAGCAATAACTGATGCAACTAAGTAGGCAGAGAAAAGACAATAGTATAGAAAATGGAAAGAACAGCAACCACAAAACAAAAATGTAGTGTTTCAAAATTATAATGAACCGGCTTGATCTCAAAGAAGCAAAATGAGAAGAAACTCTCTTCCTTCCCACCCTCACTCCAAACCCTCACAGAGATTCTTGGGGTAACCATGCGTGTAGAACACTGTATATTTAATGATAGGAGAGGTGGAAAGGAGATATATTAGTGACTTTGTTGATTTATTTTCCTCTTTTTCTTTTTTATTTTCAGTTTAAGAAGCTAACGGCTAGACTATTCGATATTTTAGGACAGGAAAAAAAAGAAAACCATCCCCTGTTATTTAAGGAGGTGCTAATGGAGCTACAGTGATGTAAATGGAGCATCTGGACAAGAATTCATCTAGCTGGAAAGCAAATATTCAAAGATGATCTTTATAAAGAAAATTTCAGTTTGATTCATAGTAAGGGTCAACTTGCTAGATCTAAAATTCTGACTTTAAAAAATAGATAGCACTTTCATAGCACTTTCTACGACGAATGGGAATAGCTTTAAAAAAAAAAAGATAAAGAATTCTAGGGATGAATAAAGCAAGTCAGTCATTAAGTCAGAGTATTTATTAAGTGCAACCTTGTGTGCCAGAGACTGTGCTCAGTGCCAAGGACACAAAGAAAGGCAAAAAGCAGCCCTTACTATAAAGCAGTTTTATATTTCAATAAAGGAGAAAACATAACTAGGTATAGAGGAGATAGAGGCAATAAAAAAGGGAAGAGTGGAGATAGAGGAAGGGAGAGCACAGTTAAGGGACTGAAGTGGGAAAGGCCTCTTATTAAAACTGTGATTTGAGCTGAAGCTTGAAGAAAGACAAGAGAAACTAAGAGGAGAAGATGAATGTAGAAAGGGATAGAGGAGTGTGAGTATTTCAAGGAATTGAAAATAGGGCAACACAGCTACACTGTAGAGAATATAGAAGACAGTAAGATGAAAGCAATCTAGAAAGATTAAGAAAGAAGCAAAGGAATGCAAGTTTTAAATGGCAAATAATATATTTAGTAGTAAGAGGGAGACAGAGTTATCCTGATCTATATCTTGCCACTGGACCCAGATGGCTTCGAAGAAGAAAGTGAGGCTGGTGACTTCCCAGGGCCCTCCCTCACTTAAACCCAATTCATTTGCAAGTCACAGCATCACCTTGCCAGTGTCATGGTCCTTTTCAAGAACAAAGGACAAACAACAAGGAGACACTGAAATTCAGTCAATAAACATTATACATCTATTCTGTGACAGTTGCTGGGGACAGAAATATAAAAAGGAAAAGAGTCTCTGCCCTCAAGGGGCATACAATCTAATGGGGTAAGAAAACTGAAAAAAGGGAAAAGGTAGGGGTGTGGTGGTGAAGTCCAAGAAGTTCAAAATGGGTGCTGCAGATGGACCTAAGAAGATGTCTTAGAAAGGAGGAGTTTATGGTTTCATTCTCCAATGAAAAGTCAGAAGGCCAGAAATGAGGTGTCAGTAACAAGGCAGAATGGATCTTACAAAATGATGAGATTTCCCAACAATAAGTTTCCTTGGGTAATGGTTAAAAAGTCTGAGAAACCCAAAATGAGTGCAGGTGAATAGGTAATGAGAAGATGCCTAAGCTCTATGCACAGTGATATAGCAAGGCTTAAGCTTTGAGAAAAGAAAATTTTTTTAAATAATTCGCTTTGTAAATTTAATGAAGGAGAGATGGGAATGGAGAGAAATCAGAAGGAAATCACAATAACCTCCCCAAGGAAAAGGGAATCAACAGACAAAAAGACTTCTCAATAGACTGGACATATGGGTTGAGTGAGCGTGAGACGTATGGGGTGACACTGAGATTGTAAGCCTGGGTGACTGGGGGAATGATGGGATGCTGTAGATAGTAATGAGGAAATAAATTATTTTAAAATATTTTCACCAAAATAGTCTCTAGTTTCAGATAAAATTCTTCTGGAATGAAGCTATCACCCACAAAACTTACAGCCAGAAACACACTAGAGATGGTGAAGTAATGGCAGGTAGATTCAGTCAAGTGATTTCAGCAGAACTGTACCTATTTTCCTATGCCAGGCTTATGGCTGACAATTATTGGAAATTCCAGGGCAAAATACCTTAACTACACCTGTACTGACTTGGGAATATTTAAGATAGTCAAGAATTCCATAAAAATATTTTTCTACCTCTATTACCCAGATTTTTTTTTTTTTTTGGCTTTTTGGAGGGCAATTGGGATTAAGTAACTTGCCCAAGGTCACACGGCTAGGTTGTTTTTTGTTTGTTTGTTTGTTTTTTGGGGGGGGTGCGTTAAGTGTCTGAGGTAGGATCCGAACTCAGGTCCTTCTGACTCCAGGGCCGACGCTTTACTCAATGTGCCACCTAGCCGCCCCTATTACCCAGACTTTTATAACCCCTACCAGCATTGTGTGAGGGGTCTCCAAGAATGTCAATTAATACCAGTGCTGAAACACTAACACTCAAGATATCAACAAATCAATTTAAAAATTAGTCTTATGAATGCAGATCCTAATTATTTATTTCAAAAAGGTATTATAGTATAGAGGTAAGTAAACAGAATTTCCCCAACAAAACTTATCACACTGACCCAAACATCCAGGGAGATATTGTTTTGTCTTCAGCAAACAATATCTTAAAGAATCTGTTGTCTGTAGAGTTGAATCTTTAGAATAGACTACAAGAAACCAAGGGGGTGTAGTACAAAGGCCTTTCCCCTCTCCCTATTTCCCGACCACCTGAATAGTCAAACAACAATTTGTGCAGCTAGATTCTTATTTTAAAGAGACTTAATTGGATTTTTACACTCCAGAGCCTCTGCAGTAAGAGACTGCAGAAAACCTACTATGCTTATTGTAATCCCAGGGGAAGTATATTTCATGCATTTTTTGTTTGTTTGTTTTGGGAAAAAGGGCCTTGGATGAGGGGAATGGAACAGAGAAAAGGTAGGTAAGAATTGCATCAACGTTATATAACAGTAAAGCTTTGACAAACCCATGGCTAGTTAAGTCTGATTTAGTTAATCGAAGGATGTAACAATATCTTGTAACAGGATCAACAGCCAGCCATTTTTGGTGCACTAAAGCTATGTATTTCAAGATTTAAACACAATATGTTATAATGATCTCTTAGTGTGAAAATGAGAGTGCTTGCCATGCAAATAAGTATCCTCATCTTTGAAAAATGCATTTCCTTCCTAACATTTCAGTATGTGGGTACAATTTTAATACTGGTGCTCTCTTTAAGAAAACAAAGTTTATCCTTCTCGATCAAAACCAATCAACTTTACCCACTGCTTTTAAAAAATGGTAATGTGCAAATGGGATTGCAAAGAACCTCGATTTTAGATAAGTCAATTTGGAAATGCCTTAGATTTACTCTATAATAATGAAATGAAAGAGCAAGCATTATTTATTATGGTAGGATTCGGCTAGAAAGTAAATTGTGTCTAGATCCATCAGGATTCTTTATGTGTTGGCTATTAATATAAATTATAGTCCATTAGATGTGGTCTACACTTGGAATCTTTCTCCTCTCATCATCTTCAGTAGCCTTTTCCTTCCTTTGTATTTTTCCTACTAGTTTCTTTTGTCCTTGTTCTCCTGTCCTTTTCTTTGCCTGATTTTCCTTCTCTGAATTCAACATGCAATCTTCAGTTGTTTTAGGCAATAGCTTAGACATCCCATTCTAAGGACATCTGTATGAGAATAACAATAGAGGCACCTAAGGCAAGCAGCAGTGGCCTGCTCAGAACATCAAAAAGGTAAAAAGGTGTATGTCTAGCACAAGTCACTTATAGAAGTTACACTTTAAAAAAGGATGGGAAGTGAGTGACTACATAAGCTTTATTTCTACCAATAACACTTTCAATTATTTATATATATAAAGCAATTGGGGTTAAGTAACTTGCTCAAGGTTACACGGCCAGTCATTATTTGTGTGTGGGTGCTCATTTTCTGAGGCCGGATCTGATCTCAGGTCATCCCAACTCCGGGGCCGGCGCTCTTACTCACTGCACCACCTAGCCGCCCCAACACTTTCAATTATTATGGGATTAAAAGTAGTAATTCCTAGAAAGACCAGAATCTGTCTGCTTTTTAGGAAAGGTTCTTATTGAGCAAAGTTTGAGCAGATCACCTATATGAGAGGCCAAGGGGCAGATTAATGTCTCAAATAAACATGTATGTGTATGTGAAGTCAATCCTCATGTTCTTCTAGTTCTTGGAGGGGCCCAGTCCCCAGTCTCCCCTTTCCCCCCTCCCCACAATGTACTGGTTCTGTTGAGTATTTTTATTTCTCAAGGCTGGAAAGAAGAAAAAGGCAGTGAGAAGAGTAGGGAAGAAACCAGGAAGTCATTGAAATCATTTGGATAGAAAGCTTAAGGTTTTAATTCCCCTTTTAAAAATCTATTCTACCCAGACAGCTGCAAATTTTATTATTTTTTAAAGCTTGAATAAAACAGTAATCATATCTTTCTATTAAACTAGACTACTTATATAAATGGAAAGGCTATTTTCTCAGACTAAAGGAATTCCCCTTCTTCCAAGGCTGTGCTAATAAACTAGAGCACAATGAATTTAGACTAAAACATAACATACAAATGGTATTAAATCTCCAACATAACCCAATTTTATATTTCCCCAAGGTCTAATTTCACCACAAGAGGAAAGTTGAATGGTATTCTCTTCTGAAAACTCTTATATTGTTCCTAAAGCAGCACCAGCATAATAAATGTCCTATGACAACACATGCTTGTACCTTCATATTGTACAGCTCTAGACAACATATTTAAAGAAACTTTTAAAGATGGAAGTGGGGAGGATCTAACATGTTTCTGAATTTTTAAGACCTTTTTATATATGCATATTAGACAAATTTTAGATATAACTAAATTCTAGATTTTTTTTCAAAATAATGCTACCAACATTATACCTTTAAGTTAAAAATAAAAGCCATTAAAATTCACAGTAAATTAAGGAAGAGATAGTGGGTGTAAAAACTCATACTGCCTAGTAGTTTGAAAAACTTGTACTGTCTGGTGAAGCTGTCTTTTCAGCTTGCTATATCTATATCAATATATTTATATATCATCTTCTAAATGGGTGAGTGGTCATTTCCCAGAGTTCATTAAAACTAAAAAGAAAAGAAAGCACAGCATCTGGAATGATGATTACATTCAATAAACCAAGGTGCTCATCCTTTCCCAGATCCTATAAAATCCTGTTGACTTCAACCTTGAATCTAGTTACTATCTCATAAATAGGATCTAAAGTCCGCTAACACAACTCAGTCAAAAATAGGCATTTAATATCAGTGACTATATTTAGTTGAAAATATATGTAACAGTATTGAGTTGATTTTCAACAATATTACTTTGCCCACAAACCTGTTTTTGGATCCCACATAGATTCTTTTAAGTCCTTGACTATTAAAGTTACCCAGTGTCCTAAATTATATTTGCCCAATGCTTTACTCAAATCCATACAATTATTCTTATGTATAATAAATGTTAAGATTCCTATATTCCAGCTAACCCCAAAAAGTGAGAATAAAAACAATTTATTCTTTATATTATGTTAAAATGGAAGAAAGCCAAGAAGGTCAGAATGCATTCCTATCCCTACCCTTGGATGGAAAAAGAAAGATCACTTTGGAATGCCTTTTTCTTGTGACCTCCACGCCCTGGAAGAATCCTTTCCCCTACAGCAGCCTCTTCTTCCCAGGCCTGCCAGGCTCCCTTTCCTCTCTGGGGCACTGGCTTTGTCTTCCCATCCCCATCAAAGTGTGTAAGAACCTGGTGTCTCTCATGCTGGCAGTGCCTCACCTCCCTCCCCTATCCCCCATTTCACTTCTCCTCAGACGTGCCTCTCCTGTTGCTCCCTGCAGCTCACCTCATAGGTGCCAAAATTAGTGGTGAATATGGAAGGGACTTCAGCCCAACTCCAGATCAAAACTCCTCTTGCTCTATTCAAGTGCTTTCCTTAAAAGCTCACCCCACACATCGGTTTGGCTTGTATATGTATTCCCTGGTATTCCCTGCATTTAGCACAATGCCCAACACAAAGAAGCATGTAGTAAATGCTTGGGGAATAGGCTTGACTTTTTGAACGAAACTTAAGAAAGAAAATTCCTTGGATAATCCAAAGATCCCTACATCAATAAAATCACAGACTGGTATCTCTATACTTACAACACATACATACACGGCACTATTTAATATTAGAATTGTTAAAGGACCAATTTAGTGAACTGAAGCATATACATATGCAAGACTGACATTACTGAAAAAATGATTTGCTCTGCCAAATCTGGCAACTCTTTACTCTGCAAGTATTGAAAGGGAAGTTTCTGTTATATTTATTTATGTGGGAGAAGGAAGATATGGGAAAGCATTTTGGTAATAGCTAAAGAACTTGTATTTCAATACATTTATGGGGGGGGGGTCTGTGTTCCTCCTTCAACAAGTGATGAAATAACCCACCCCTAAGAACTTGAAGATTCAACTATAAACATGGTAAATCTAGGTGTAAAATTCACTGGTGATTACAAGCTTCTTGTGCAATTAAAATCCAAACCGTAGGTGCCCTGGGCAAAATCATTTCAAAGATATGAAATTAGATGAATTCTATTTACAAAAACTTTACCAAAGTAACTGCATGAGCTACTAACATTATAAAACTAAGGTCTTCTAGTGGATTTTCAAGGGAAAATCTAACTTCTCACATAGGTCATTCCTGAATATATTGGTCACATTCTTCTAATTAGTACCTATCATGTGCAGATACTATATGCTATGTCTGGGGATCCAACAACAAGGGGGGAGGGGTGCGGTGCCACAGCACCATACTAGAAGCTGAGTCATCAGTGTAGAAGGTGGCACTTGAGCTCACTTTTCAAGTAAACAAGATATCCTAACATGCAGAGAAGAGAAAGAACATGAGAGATTTAAGGCAGAGAAAGGATGAATGACTTGCCCCACCACTATAATTTCAAGCCTGCAGTAAAGGACAAGATTCCCAAATACTTCAAAAAGGGCATTATGCAGAACTCTTCCACGTGCAAGATCTTACATAAACACTCACACTTTTATCAAAAAACTGAAATAAGAGTAAGATTGGGGGGGGGGGGGGTAGAAGACATTTTCCGAGTAAGAAAAACATCAGAGATGGCTACTCACTCCATAATTCTAGCAAACTCTACCTATATCTCCTGTCTCATTCATTAATGGCAACGCCTCCCTACTGAGAAACAAGAGATAAGTGGGTGTAAATGAGTATTTCAGTTTGGGGCATTGATTCCTTCATCTCAAAATAAATCGGTTTACAGCCCTGGATGTATATGGAGACATGTGTGGACTACTTAGCACTGCAAAGTGAATTCTTCTCCCTTTCTATCAGTTGTGCGTTTTAATCAAACGTTCAATTCAGCGTGTTCTATTCTATTCATTATAGCACTAATTTAAAAAATAATAACCTACGTTTTACCCATTCTGGAAAGGAATGTGGAATTATGCTAATAAAATTATTAAAATATTCATACATTTTTATTCCAATGCTAAGCATAAAACTCAAGAAGTCAATGATGGGGGGGGGGAGGAAGAAATCCACAGATCCACATATACTAAAATATTTAAGACAGTGTTTTTTGCAGCAGCAAACAAGTAGAAACAAGAAATGTGCCCATCTACTGGGGAACAGCTAAACAAATTATTACATGAACATAATGGATTATTACTGTGCTGTATGAAATTAATATGATGAATGCAGAGAAGACATTAACCAATGCAAAAATGAACCAATGCCATCAACAGCAAAAAGTGAAACTGATTTCTGAAAAAATCACAATGACCAAGCTGGGGGGGGGGGGGGTGTCTCTGCTTTTTTTTTTCCTAATTGAGTTTTCTTGGGAGAGAAACTGACAGGTCACAAAATGTTTTTGAGTTACTAGGATGCCATCAAGCACCATGATTAACACTGACTACTATGTTAAGCTCTATTTCTAACCAAGAATCTCAACACAACTGGGTCACTTCTGAAGAAGTAGCACTGAAGGTGCACTCTAATGGTAATTTTCTACACAGGTCACAGTTGGACCTAGGGTTACGTACATATAATATGTGTCTCTAAATGCTGCAAAATGGAGCCAAAGAATGCCAAAAGAAGAGGAGGGTTCAGATAATAAAAAACTAAAATTGCAAAAATAAAACACAAATGCGGACACATTTTTTCCCTTTAAAAAATAAGACGGAGATTTCAATTACTGAGAACACTGATATCCTGTCTTCCAGCAAACTTCAAGAAGGAATTCACAAACAGTCAGACAAAAGGATGCCTGAGGTGTTGCAGACAAGGGATAGTTTTAGCAAATGCTGGAAAACTTTATCAGAGAGCAGTGGGACACTGTGTCCCTCCTCTTAATAAAGGTTCAATGTTTCACTTTTAAGTTTAGGTCTTATGCTCAAGATTCAGGATCATTCTTTTCATTTCTAGAAGGTGACCCTGCTGGTAGAATAATTAAAAGATTAATTCAATATGAAAGTGTGTGTGCACATGTGCATGTGTCACTACATTTTGCTGTTTCTTTCATAAACTTCATTATAATACTATCAAAGTTTAAATAAAATGTAAGAAATGATTACACTTACTACCAAACATATGAAATACTAATAGGGCTTTCTGATACTGTAATTTCCTCCCATTTAACATTAATTCCATGTACAATTTCACTAGCCAAAAAGAACTACATCATCTCAGCTCGTTGTATAAGAAGTCAACTGATTGTTCCGAAATCAGTTCAGAATGCAGAATAAAATGGTCATCTCACCCAAAATGCTTGCAGATAAGGAATAAAAAATATTCATATTCAATAAATTCCTTCTATAAAATTACATTAACAATAAAAGTACTTATTGAACAAGGCTCACCTATACTTGGAATTAATTCCAAGATGTTTTTATTAATGTTATTCAAAAGACTTCTACAAAAACAAAAAATTCTTATAAAAATTAGAACCAAAGTAATTTACCTCATTTAATATATATTTTAACATAAAATTCCACCCCCAGACAAAAGCTGAATTCTAATGAGCTGTGCAAAGGTGTATTTCTAATTTAAATTATAATTATTATTAATGTTACTTTCATCATTCTGTTTGCTAAGTCACCCAACAAAGCCTATGGAAGCCATTTTCCTCTTTAACTAGTGCCTTCACACTGGAAATCTCGGAAGGGGCTGAGCTGCAACCAGCCCTATTTCTCTTGGTCCTCCCCATACCCCTCCCACCACTGCGGCACCGCAGATGGCAGCAGTGTGACCTCGCTGTTCTTGCCTCCTTGTTTGGATCCTGCAGTCTTGATTGTACAGGCTAATCCCACACTCTGAGGTTGGCCGGCAGCCAGAACTGTTATTAATGGCACAAAAGCTTCTCATTTCAGCTACTTCTACATCCGCTAATGCTTCTGTCCCCTTCTCTCCCTCCCCACACATTACAACCTGGAGATGGAATACTTAGAAGAACCACCTTTAGCAGTAGTCCTCACACATAATTCTAAGAGTCCAGTAGCATTAGGTACGATATAATCACTAAATGATTCAGAATAAGAAACAGGGCAGCATTCTTCATATTACCCTGTAAAAAACACCAACTAAAAAATCAAATACAAAAACCACTAATACAATTTTTTAAAACCCATATAAGATATATTGTTTTAAGCAGAGGTAGTTTAAGTTTTCCACTATTTAAAAGTAGGAAAGTGCATCATTTCCTAAAATACTTAAGAAAAAAACAGGAGAAGACCAAGTCTATCCAGTTACCTGCAATCAATATTGCTACTTTCCAGTATTTAATTTTTCTTTTCATATAAACATTATTTCAACATGAAAAGACAGGGACAATGTCATATGCCTTGGAGTTTTTATATGTGAGATTCAATCAATGGACCCAGACCAGAATCTCTATATGTTTATTATAAATTATAAATAGCTAGAGGAAATATTTTTCTTTTCCCCTCCACATCAGAGGGCAAGGGTTTCAGGTAAAATTCTTGTTAGTAATTTCATATAAAGTAAAATGTGCTTATTAGTATCTGATTATATGAAGTAGGAGATAAAGGTATAAGAAAAATACTATAGTCAATCATAGTACTTATATTTAAAAAAAAAAAAAGCTGAAAGCTTTTGCTCCTGTGTGACTTCCCCACTGCACACCCTTGCCCATATATATTTTCCTCCATGTCTATGTTGTGACCTAGATGAAATTGGTACTTCATTTTTCACTGGCACATCAGGCCATGTTAAGCCGATTAATAATGTTCCTCATAGTCAAGACACTCTTTAGTCTCCCTATCTCGTATGTTACCAGATTTGGCTCCTCTCAGACGACCCAGTCACATTCTTGTTGTAGGAGTTTCCTGTGCCTAGACTTCATCCCAGTGTGGAACTCCCTGGAAGGCCAACTGAGGGAAGCAACTGCTCTTTAAACCCTCCAACTCCACTGCTAGCTCCAGGCCCACTAAGCCTTTTGTCTCTCATTACTTCACTAGAATCAAGCTCACACATTTCTGCTTAAGTCATCTTTTTCAACTCACTAAACTATGTGGCCCCTCCTTCAAAAACCTATAATGGGGGCAGGTAGGTGGCACAGTGAATAGAGCACTGGCCCTAGAGTCATAAGAACCTGGGTTCAAATCCGGCCTCAGACATTTAAAGCATACTAGCTGTGTGATCTTGGGTAAGTCACTTAACCCGAATTTCCCTGCCATCCCCCTCCAAAAAGACCAAAACAAACACACACACACACACACACACACACACACACACACACACACACACACACACACACACAACCTATAATGGCTCAAAAATAGGATTTACAGTATGACAAAGCATTTGACTGTAACTTTTAAGGACTTAAAATATAAGGGCTCCTCAAACTAGAAAAACTCTTGCTTCTCTAAACCCTCATTCTCTGATCTCACTGACTCCCACTCTCCCCAAGTTAAACTGCTTTCTTTCCTTTCCTTTCTGAAATATGCCCCCCTTCCAGAAAAATAATCAGAACCAGAATTTGCCAACTATCAAACTTCAGAGATTAAAACACAAAGTATTAATACTTTTAAGTCAATAGAAACAACTCTACAACAGTGGTTTAATGGGGAGATCAGAGGGCTCTTTCAAGCTGCCTACCTGATGAATACTTGCCCCTCCCTACCCAAACAAAGTGTGTATAAAACTCACCCAACCCCAACTCCTGGGGTGAATCAGGGGAGAAATAACTAGATAGAAACCTAGGTATCCAAATGCATATTCATCTCATCTTTTTTTATTTCCTCATTTTTTGCTGAAGGGGAATTCAAAATATTCAACATAAGATTATCCAGGACTTAAAAAATCTTTTCATCATATTAGGTGATATACTAAAAGGCATCTGATGCGTGCATCATAGATTTTCAGTTGTCTTGAGGCCAGTGTGTGCATGTGGTTAGCATATCTGCTCTTATTGGCAGGGGTTTAGATCTGGTAGGCATTAGAAACATAAGACAGTTTGCAGGAACCTCCAGCAGTGCCTTCAACCTGAAACACACTCCAGAAAGAGTTTTCTTTTCTGTTCTACTGGCAACTCAACTCAACAACTTCCCAAGGTACTCAGAGGGTAAGAGACTTGGCCCAAGGTCAAACAACTACTAGCATGTCTCAGAGTCCAGCAGGACTCACTTTGAAGTCAACTGTTTAGCTGCCTCTTCAGTATGATTTTAACAAACTAATAAAGCTAATATACTATGCCTACAATTTCAACATTATGAATTCTTTTCTAAGTGGAAAAATTATTAGGAACTTTGGCCTCACAGTATTAAAAGATATTGGAGTTATATCCAGGATATAAATAAACCAAATTTTTTTCAGTCACTCAAAAGAAAATATAACAAAACACAAGTTTGTGATGTTTTGTTTGTTTTCCCCCTTAAAAAGAGTTGGCATTTATATATCAACTGTTTTTCAGACCAAATGTGATTCTACTGGTGCTGGGTTAGGCCAGTGATGAATTCCTTCTACTCAAAGTATATTAGCAACTACTCAGCTATTTCTTTCTATTCCTAAGAGTTATTCCAAGAGCTGAGAACTTATGAGACTTGATCAGGGTCACATAGCTAGTATGTGGGACATCTGGCTTGGAACCCAGATCTTTCAAATTCCAAGGATGGTAAAAGTTAGCAAAAAGCATTTTACACAACTGATTCCACCATTCTGGAGAACAATTTGAAACTCCGTCCAGTGGGCTATAAAATTGTGCATATCCTTTGATCCAGCAATATTACTACTAAATACATCTGAAAGAGATTAAAATTTTCACAAAAGGTAAAAGTATTTTGGAAAAAAAATACATAGTTCTTTTTGTGATGGCCCAGAAGTGGAAATTGAGGAGAGGTCCATCAATTGAGAAATGGCTGAACAAATTGTGGTATGTGATTATAATGGAATATTGTTGTGCTAAAAGAAATGATAAGCAGGATGATTTCAGAAAAACCTGGAAAGATTTAAATGAACTGATGTGGAAGGAAGTAAGCAGAACCAGAAGAATACTGTACACAGTAACAGCAATATTATACAATGAACAACTGTGAATGACTTTGTTATTCTCAGGAACAAAATGATCCAAGAAAATCCCAAAGAACTCATGATGAAAAATGCTATTGTGGTAAACAACGGGAGGAATTTTGTTTCCACATAATTGAAAATGCTCCTATCTTTGATACTAGAAGGTGGGTCAGAAGTGACTGGTTCTTATGCTTCCGGAGCTATGTGACAGGAGCATGATGTGTGGGCAGTTCAGGAGGTTGCACCTAACCAATGGAGAACAAGGCGGGGAAATTCTAATGGAAACGGTATAAAAGAGCTCACATTTGTCTGAGCCGGTGTACTCCATTAAGGGAGCTACCCATTTAGTCTTTCTGAATAAATATAAAATAAATGTAATGAAAACCTTCCTGGCTTTCCAACGAATATTATTTACTCCTAAACTGATCATGTTTATAATACCATCCACCTTCAGAGAAAGAACTGATGGCGTCTAAATATAGACTATTCTCCCTTTTTTCCTTCTTTGATTTCTATTTTTGTTGTTCTTGTTATCCAAGTTTTCTTTCGCAAAATAACTAATATGGAAATGGGTTTCACATGGTTGCACATATATAACCTATATCAGATTATCTACTATCTCAGGAAGGGAAGGAGGAATAGAATTTGGAATTCAAAACTTAAAAACTGTTTTTACAAGTAATTCATTATTGGAGAGGGGGTTTGAAATATTATTAAGAAAACAAAGAATACTGGGGGAAATTTTCACACAATCGCACTTGTTATAATAGTAACGTGTATGTTGTAAGTCTCATCATCATCTTGCAGATGAAGAAATGGAGGGGGCGGGTGTTGTCAGAGAGAAAAAGTGCATGGACCATTGGTCACACAACCAATGACACTGAGGAAAAATGCTGGCTAGCTTCAAGACTAAGACAAATAATAGAATACATTTACTGAAATAAATAGCCTGTAAAATCTTCCTGCAGGGTTAAAAAAAAAAATAAAATGTGTGTTACCACACCAAGGAGGATGAATTTTTTTACCTAGGATTCCCCCCTTGTTGACTTTTTTTTTTAAACTGAAGAAAATAGGAGTGTCAAGAAGGAGAGTTGATGAATTTAATTTTAGTGATTCTCCATAGTCTAAATAGTCACCAAACTATTGGCAAATACATAGCATTTGACCTTAAGAAATGACACATACTGTATTTGTACAAAAGATTTCACAGTCCACTTTAAAATCCATTTTTTACATTAGTGTATAGAGCTTGCCTAATATTTGGGGCTTTCCAAGGTGAGCTGGCAGGGGCTAAGCTCATGAGGGTCTGAACAAAAGGTCAAACCTCTCTCTGGACAAAAACCTAAGATTACAATTACAAATGAAATATAAACAACATTGAAAGCCAGAACCAGCATTAATGTTTGTTTGGTTTTTTTTTTTAAATCATCTATTAACATTTACTGAATACACATGAAACAGACACTAGATAGTTCTCACCAAATATATTGCTATTTTTCAAATTCAACTATATTTGCTCTAATGAGTTCCAATGCTTTGAGTCTCACCTGAAAGGTTCTCTAAATTTATTCCTAATTTTGACAATACGTTAATTAATAAAAACTGCTTTTTATCCCTTATACACAAATAAAGCAATACAGAGATGCTTACTACATGATAGCACTGTGTAAAATATAAAGCCTGGGGATACAAATAAAAGCAAGTCAGTTCCTAATACCAAATACATTCCATATGGCCACAAAATCAGGCTCTGGACAAGAAAAAAACTTTACATGAGTCTATTTTCACTGGTCTAAGAGATGGGGGTTAAAGAAAATAAACAATCTGAAAATAAGCAGCATGGTATGGAAATAGCCAAAATTTTCAACTTTGGGGATTTAGAAATCCCTGAGACAAATTTTAAGTATAATATATTCTCATTTCTGGAAATGACTGTGCTTGCTTCCTTTCTTGTACTCAGCACATAGTGCCTAGTACATAGTATGTGTAATAACGTTTATTTGACTTATAACTCATTTAATTTATATGGTGAAAATATATTATCTCCCTCCCTTTCTCTCCCAAAGTCCTATCTACTCCATGATAAATGTTCAAACAGTTCATGAAAATATAAATATAAAATATTCTGCCCAGTTTTTTCTGTTAGTACTATGGAGCAATAGCCGAGATCTTGTAACAAATACAAATACAAAATACAGTGTATCTTAAAGCTGAGGACTTTCTACATTCTACCAGAGATTTTTTTTTTTAAGGTAGCAGAAGTAAATCCAAGAACCAGGAGGAAGTAAGGGAAGTCTGCGGTAGAAATGGCAGCTAAACAATGAGTCTTCCAGAAGCTAAGGATTCTCAGATGGAAGAAGAGAAGACAGGGCTAGACTAGGCTGGGAGGGCAGGAGTATGAGACAGCCTTTTCCAAAGCAGGGATCAGGGAGGCAGAATATCAAGTTAAGGGAAAGGCAAATAGGTCAATTCAGTTGCAATAAAGAGAACATGAAAGGGAATTAATGAAATGAGTTGGGAAAGATAGGTAGAAAGCTATATTTCAGAGGGCTTTCAACACCAGCCTGAGGGAATTTTTATTTTATACTAGAAGCAATAGACTTTTGAGATTTGTTAACAAGAGAATAATATAGTCAAACATATTTTATAAAGTTAAATTTAAAGAATTTTTATGAAGAATTTGAAGAAAATTTATGAAAATAAATTTGAAGATAAACATTTAGGATGAAGTGGAAAAAGATAAGCTTTGAGGTAGGAAGACCAATTAGGAGGCTATTAGAATATTCCAGGCAAGGTCAAAGCCTTAACTAGCTAAACTAGTGGTGATAAGAGTAGAGAAACAGGAAGTGAATGACAATAGCAAGAGGATTTGTTCTCTTTTAAAGGAGCGGTAGACTAGGATATGTCCCTAAGGCAACAAGAAAGGGGATTGTAAGTAAAGAGATTGGGAATGAGACAGCGAAAAATTATGAGAATGGCAAGTTTTCCAAGGATACCTACTGGAGGGGACAGGCACTAATAAAGGTATACCTCTTCCTCTCTGACACTGATATTAATATGGAATTAAGGGTAATGGAAAGGGGTTCTTCAATAGAGAAGATTGATAAGGAAGCTTTAAGGATACACAGACCTCTATTTTGTCAGTAAAGTGAGACACATGGCCTTCTGCTGAGGGGCTAAAGCAAAGAAGAGGACCTGGAGAACAAAGAAGAGGGTTTGAAATAGCCTCTATGGAGGGGAATGTATAGTTAATCAGGTAAGAAAAAAAAGGTTTCCCTGCAATAGTGAGAGCCCAGCTGAGATTATTTCCATGCTATTTCCCCAATTACACTGTGAGCTCCTTGAGAGCAGGGACAGTTTTTGGTTTTGCTTTTCTTTGCATACACAGTGCTTGGCATAAATGTTTGTTGATTTTACCCAACCTGAAAAGATAACTGAAATTTACAAAGAAACTAGTTTGGCATTATTGTGTAATTTTCCCCAGCAACCTTCAATCAAACCCATAGCAGGAGACTAAGGGAAGGAGGAGTGGGGGGAGAAAGGAGAAGCCACGGACAGTGGGGACAATGAGGGTTAAGCAAAAATGTCAAGACATTCAAGGACAAAACAGAGTGTATGATTTAACTAGTCAACTCTAGGCCAAGACCCAGAAGGAAAGAAAACAAGACAAGAGAAATTGTTGTGGACTGGGGGGACGAGAACAAGGAAGGTAGGGGAAACAAAAAGTCAAAATCAGTTGAATAGGCTAAAGGGAAAGGGAAAGGTGGAATCATAGAAGGTTATGATCAAAGAACAGTTTCAGAGTTCAAGATGATGTTGGCAACACACTAACAGATGATAGTGATATCTAAATTGTGAGGATCACTCTACATAAAACTAAGGCAATGAAGAGACAGGTGCTGAATTGAGAATTCCAATGTAAGAAGTTTGTGAGCCAGGCACTGAACTCGTTCAAAAAGCATATCCCCACTAATACCTAAGCCCTAATAGTACCTATCATATGCCTAAATTCAATTATTCTTCCTTGCAAATTGTAATATGATGCTAAGATTGTACAATTATATCCTGGTTAAACGCACTGATAATAACCACCATTACTTTATTACATCCTAAATAATAAGCTAAATAAATAGCTTCTTAACCAAAAGGGGAGAACTATCTATTACCTTTTCATCTGAATAAAAATAATGACAAAGGATCTAGAAAACATGGTTTGGAATCAATTAAAGAGTGATAAGGTTGGGTTTCTCCTCAAAAGTCAAGCTACATTCCATTAAGCACCTTTTCAGAAAACCAGCCCCTTTAGAGAGCTAATATGGTACCTTGAAAGAGGAAAAAAGTCTAGATAACAACCTAATCAAAACAGAATTATGTGGTGGTTTGTAAAATATATGGGAAGGTTTTCTTTTTCCTTGTGACATCTCACAGACCTTGTGATAATAACACAATTGGTTTACTTAGGGGCTTATAAAAAACCCCTCCTGAAAAGCACAATTTAGTAGAATTCCTAATGCAATCTTTAAAGAATTCAATACAGGGGTGGCTCCACAGAAAGACATTTTTAAATGATCAATAATAACCTCTTCTCACTCTCACTCACTCCATGTTTAATCAGTTGCTCTGTATTATTTATCTAATTTCAAATATAAAGTCAATCACTAAAGAAGCATTTAAGCTCTTACCATAGACAGGTTTATGCTAGGCTACCAGGGAATACAAAGGAAAAGTGAAAACAATCCCCCCTCTCAAATACCTTTCAGCTAATTATTATGAGCTTAGGTGCCAAACTGCAAAAATACAGCCAAAAAAAAAAAAAAAATTCAAGTAAAAAAGAAAGAAAACCCCTGCCCACAAACAGCTTGTATTCCAATGGGGAGCTGGAATTCTAGGGGGGAACACACAAAGAGAAGAGGAAGTGGCAGTCCAGTAGATATAAAGTTCAGAGTACAGCCAGGAAGAAAATCAGAAAATGAGACAGAACTGGCCTGTACTCCTTATTTAAAGAGAAATTCTGGCAGGAGGAGCCATTCAGCCTAAGAGAGAAAGGTTGGAAGGTGCTTCCAGTACATGCATTTCAAGGCTAGAACAAGGCTTCTGGATGAAGAGCTCCTGCATGGCAGAAGCTCAAAGAGCAGCCTGAAAAGAACCTATCTGCCCTCTTACCCCCTTTTTCCAGACTTCTTACACTTCACCTTCCACAACTTCTACAAATTAGCTATCGAGTTATCACCTACATTCCTTCCTTAAAGAGCCAGTCTATCTCATTTATTCTACTCCTTGACAACAGTGGTCCCCCCGGGGTTGATTATGTTCCCTCTCTTCACCTCTGTCATAGTTGTACAATGGACAGAGCACTGTGCCTGCAATCAGGAATAACTGAGTTCAAATTTAGTCTCTCACCCTGGCTAAGTCACATCACCTCCGTGTGCCTCAGTTTCCTCATCTGTAAAAATAGAGATAATAGCACCAACCTCCCAGTGTTGTTACAAGTATCAAATAAGATAACAATTACAAAGCACTTACACCATGCCTAGCATATATGTGTTATATAAATGTTTATTCCATTCCTTTCCCTGTACTAAGCAAAGAGAATAAATCCCAATATACTGGACATAAGTCAAAGGATCGACACAAACTGACAGTTGGAGGGGATCTCAAATTTCAGAGATGATGGAACCTTAGTTTCATCCAAAGAAGTCCAGTGACCCCTGCCCCAGTCTCACAGGTAGAAAATGGAAGCAGCAAGTTTTGAAGTCAAGTCTTGAGGACTTCAAATACAAAGTTCTTCCTGGGGGAGTGGGAAGAAGGCAGAGACAACCTGGTGCCATGAAATAGTTATAATTATAGGCTACATCTCTAGAGCATGTTGAAAGTTTACAAAGCACTTACAACAACTCCACAGAGTAAACTAGGAGGGAAACTAGGCTCAGGAAAGCTAATCATGCTCTTTTCATTCTACTATACCGCCTCTCTGGGGCAGAGTCACGTGGTGTGTATATACTGCACACTTTTTAAAAAGTGAATCAAAAATGGACAGAATTGGGACAGCTAGGTGGTGCAGTGAATAAAGCACCAGCCCTGGAGTCAGGAGGACCTGAGTTCTGGTCTCACACACTTGACACACTTACTGGCTGTGTGACCTTGGGCAAGTCACTTAACCCCAATTGCCCTGCCTTCCCCCATCAAAAAAAAAGTTTTGTTTTTAGTTTTGTTTTTGAAATAGACAGAATGACACACCAAAATCCAAAGTAAATGGAACAAAAGTATAAAGATTGAGTGCGTCTCAAATGAAGAGATGTGTGAGGATACCCTTCATAGAGGTGGGCAGTCCACAGATGTTACACATATGTTCATACTTTTTTTTTTTTTAAGCAATTGGGGTTAAATAACTTGCTCAAGGTTACACGGCCAGTCATTATTTATACGTGGGTGCTCATTTTCTGAGGCCGGATCTGATCTCGGGTCATCCCAACTCCGAGGCCGGCGCTCTTATTCACTGCGCCAACAAGCCACCCCATACTTTTTTAATGTCATCCCTCAGCTGTTTTGATTCTTTTTTCCCCTACGAAAATATCATTTATAATAATGGATGGCTCTCTAGGGTTGGAAAAGGAGGGATACTCAGGACAAACATGGAAATGCAAGAAAAATAAAATATAAAAGCCAAGGGTCTCCTAATTCCATATCTAGCCTTTTTTTCTACTAACCCACAATCCTGTTCTTTCAAATCTTATGTTGGTTAACTCAGACCTTTGGGCACATCTTTACCCTACAACTTCTGCTATATATAGCAGATTTTCCCCCCTTTTGTTTTTTTTTGGGGGGGTAGGGGTATGTGAAGTTTTGAGGGGCTTAGAGGGGAATGGAGGGCTTCAACCAATCCACCTAATTTTGACAGCACAGTGGAGAATTATTGATTTGAGGGATGTTTGTTTATGGATCCATTTAAAACAATATACCTTGCAGAAGGAACTGCCAATTTTCAGGAACTACTAGCCTTGATATAATAAAAGTCTAAAATAATCAAAGATGCTTTAGCAAGGTCATTTCTTTTACAAAGGACAATTTAAGTAGTCACCTCCTCAACAGTTTTCCTACTGGTCCCTATAGTTTAAATTTATTTTTAAATTCAAACATAAGCATGCAAAAATGCATAGCACATCACAGTAATTTTGCCTTGAAAATAAAAGTTTTACATAAAACTGAAATAAAAGCAATGATTAGCAAGAAACTAACTAGAATATAAGCAACATAAATATCATAGATACACACGAGATAAGCCATATAAAAGGCTTTTGCAAAATTTAACCGCTATTTCAGTGTTGAATATTACACTTAGAATATCAATAAGCAAATCAGTAACCTGGGCTCAAATATGTTTAACTTCCTGAATATATTTAATCAGCATGCCTTACAGACAACTGAAAAACAACAAATTACCAAATTAATATTACTAATGCCATTTTGTATCAATTCTTATTATAGCACTACTTGCTGCTACGTTCTGGGTGTCAGGGAGGAGACTGATGTCTGGCCAAAAAAAATAAGTCTCTTCATCTGATCATCTGATACCACCTAAAGCATGAATTCATGAGCAAGTTTATGTATGATGACAGGTGTACAGATTAATGACCCTGAAGAGAGATTCTTGCCCATATTAACCATCTTCTATAGAAATCATTTCTCTCAAAATGGAGGGGTATTTTATTTGATCTACATTTCATTGGTACTTGCTATATTAGTTGAATTTTAAACAAAGAGGGCTAGGAATTAAAAAGTCTTGTGTTGGCCATTTAAGAGAACACATGACATGATCTGAGCAAAGAAACTACAAATGACAAGAACAAACCAAAAAAATGAGGAAAGTAATCCCATGAAAGTGGAACATATCAAATGGAACATATATGTTTTGGAGGGGTACTCCCATATTCACACTGATACCACCTCTCTAAACAACCAACATTCTTCCTACCTCTGATTCAGGGCCTTCTCACACCTTACTCTCTATACTTGACAAGCCCATAGCCAAAAAAGCATTCTCTTCCCCCCTTCAACTAATTCATTTTTTCCCAAAGACTTACTAAAATTTGAAACTTTTCTAGAAATTGTCAAATCAATTCCAATCAAACTTTCCCCAATTAATGGATTTCCAGAAAATTTCTAAAATAATGCCTCCGCTGGAAAATATCACATCTGAAATCCTTTATGACATTCTTAATTTATTTCATTAATGACTGATAAATGGTCTCTCCGTTGTAAATTATAATTATTAAATCATATGATGATACTACTGCTGTTCCCTTTTGTAGTGTTAATGTATTTTTGCTTAATGGGAAGATTCCCCATACACTAATAGGCCCATGTGAACTCCTTGGGTCACACCAAAGCCTAAGTCATATGAGTGTGGTGGGAGGAGCTTACCTAGCCAGTGGAACAGGAAGGATGGAGCAGAGCCCAGCAGAGGCTGGTCAGAGCAGTTAGAGTTGAGGGAAAAATCAAGTGTTTATTTGTGGGAAGGCCCTAGCAGGGAAAAGGCTTGGGGATGGCAATGCCCCTGTATTGTTACTATGTATAGATTTCTTTGTTGCTATGATGGATCTGACTTTCTGGTGTTGGGATTTAGCTTACTGGTGTTTAAATAAATGTTTTGGTTCTGTCTTCCATGTGAAGTCTGCTGTATTTTGCAATTCAGAATTACTCCCAGCATATTCATAGCCACCATAGGTGTTTTGAATATTCCCTTAGTGCGCCATCTTTATGTGGTATAAATAGAAAACACTGACTGTGTGTACATCAAAGTTTTCTATACTGCCCAGTCACAAAAACAATTGAAACAATAAGACAAAGTCATCTCAGTAAAATTTTAATCTGAAAAAGTTCTAAATATGGCAACCCTGGGAAAAGATGTAGAAAGATTCTTTAAAGGATATAGACAATGATATGAAGGGTTTGTGGAATCTGAGGTCCCAAAAGATGCCAAAGATATAATTTGTGAATGTGATGAAAAGGAACTCTTCAGTAAAAAGCTTACAACTTGGACATACCAGACCTCATTCTCAAACTGGACAGGGAAGGGGGCAATACTTTGATCTAATTATTTTAGTAGCCATTGTTACCAAAATAATAAGAGAAATGTCATGCCAATATGAACAGAAAATTCTCTTAGATTTGAAGACTTTATTTTCACAAGTCAGCTAGCCAGATCTCAAAAATGTCATCAGACAAGCCAGGGAAGATGCTCAAAGATCTAAACTTAAATAACTTAAAGAATGCTGCTGGGAAAACTTTTCTAGAAAGGAAAGGAAAATAAGGAAAATTAAATTGACTGAAGACTTTAGTAAAAGGCCCAGTAGGTTGAGAAACAAATCTTATTTCCCCACTAGGAACTCATCTAGATTTCAGAGACTCAGATCTCATTCTCATGACCACAAATCTTAGAGCAGGTCAAGAAGCCAGTCACAGCAAATACCAATCTGTTAGTAGGTCTTCTGTGCCTGAGAAACACAGCTAAGTAAATCTCACAAACTATCAGACTGCCTTATATGAAAGAAAATGAAAATGACAAATGCTAGAGAGGAGGAAGGAAAATAGGTACACTAATTAACTGCTTGGTGGAGTTGAACTGATCCCAACCATTCTGGAGAGAATATGAAACTAGACCCAAAGAACTATCAAACTATCAAACTTCTGACTCAGCAATACCACTACTAGGTCTGTATCCCAGAGAGATCAGAGGAAAAGGAAAAGAATTTACATGGACAAAAATATTTCTTGCAGCTCTCTTTGTGGCAGCAAAGAACTGAAAAGTGAGGGAATGTCCCATCAACTGGGGAATAGCTAAACAAACTGTGGTATATGATTGTGATGGAATACTATTGTTGCTACAGGAAATAACAAGCAGGATACTCTTAGAAAAAAGTGGGAAGGCTTATGTGAACTAATGTAAAGTAAAATTAGTAGAACAAGGAGAACACAGATGTGTGACATAGTGACAGAAATACTGTTAGGATGATGGAAGATTAAGTTACTTTAAGCAAGACAATGATCCAAGGCAGTTCCCAAAAGACTTAGGATGAAAAAGAGAAAGAAAAAGAACTGACGGAGTATGAATACAGACTGAAGAATAGTTTTATGGGGTCTTTTAATGTTTTCCTTTTCCTTTTTTTTGAGGGGATGGGGGGTAGGGTTTCCTGTGTTTTCTATTCCAACATGGCTAATACGGATGGTGTATGATGTATAATCTATGTAAAATTGTTTTTTTGCTTCAAGAGGTGAGAAGGAAGGATAAGAATTTGGAACTCAAAATTTTTTAAATGGATGTGAAAAAAAATTTACATGCAGTTGAGAAAATAATAGAAAAAAAAACCATCAATACATAACAACAACAACATGTATTTTGGGGGGAGTAGGTAGTTTGGGCAGGAATCACTAGAAAACTTCATAGATGTGGACCATCAAGGGTTGTTGAAAATTAACTGTATTAAATATGAGGGGAAGGAAAGGGAAGAGACAAAAAGTAAGAAGACAACTATTAGATATACACATGAAATATTTTGAGGTTGGGGGACAAAGGCCACATGTAAAGTTATTATGGAGTGTAACCATAAAATAATAAAAAGTCTACAGCAGAGGTGTTAAATAGTTTCACGGGCTTCTCCAACTAGATTAAAATGTAAATAGGAGACATTTAAGAAAATAAATAAAAATACAATATAATACAGATAGGGTTAATATGTAGTTTTCTAAGTCAAATATGTGGCCTACAAGGGCCTTCCTCTAGTAGCCCGGTTTCAGTTTGAGCTAGCTATCACTGGTCTACACTAAAAGGAGAAACTGCTTTTAAAAAACTATCAACAAGTTTAGCAGGCAATGTCAATAACAGCTACTTCAATAACTACAAAGACCAAAGTTAAGCATGAACAAAACAACACCTTGGGGAAACTAAAGGACTTTCTATTTCCTCTAACAATGCTCTTATAGACAGAAGGTACTTTTTCACCAACACTTTGAGCAGATTACAGCACATAGCACAAAGAACCAAATCAAACACACAACACCTAAACGTCACTCTCCTCCAGGAATAAAAGGAAATTTAATAAGCAAATTAAAGCTTTCAATGTCCATGTTTCAACTTTTTTTAAATTCAACAATTTTTCATCATCCTTTTGTGAGAATGAACCCCTTTCCTCCCAAACTCTTTCACAAACATCTCCCTAAAAAAACTATTCTGATATAAGAAGTACTACATTCCCTGCAGTACCCTTATAAACACTTAACACACCATCAGAATACACTTAATTACTCATCAGAAAAAGAAACCTGCTATTTTGGGAATACACGTTTTCTCCTGTAATTAAATGCATAAGTAGATTGCCATCTAAAACACTGCAGAACCTCATTCTCTAATGCAAAATAAGAATGATGTCATTGCACAAGCAAAGTATATAACTGGAAGCTAACACCAATCACAAGAGGTAATAGTTCTCTTATATGACCTAACCAATTCAAATTTCCACAAATATTAGGCATTAAAGTCTAGCCAGAAGTATGCTACACTTGATAACTAAAGGATTTTAGTACATCAGTGGCTCACATTACCTGTCTCCATAATCACAGCAACATTAAAATATATAAAAGAAAGGACTATAAAACTTAATTCCTTTTTGTTTATTTATTTGTGTGTATGTGTATTCCATATTATTAAAGTAGGACTATGGAACTATATATGGCCAAACTCCAAAATGTTTTCCCCCCAAAACAAAGTAGGACTCCTCAAACTGTTCCCTAGAAAGATAAAGCTAAAGAAATTAAAAGAATAAAATTGTGCTATTTGCTAGGAGTAGGAAAGAGAGTAGGAAAATCATCACAAACACAAATCTCTCAGTTAAAAGTGTTAACAATCAAGACCATATAGAATGAACCATAAAGGAAGATACTGTAAAGCCATGACAACTGTAGAATATTTTACAAAGAAATTCATTCTGCTTTTCCCTTTAACACTGGTAACACCTTAACTGCTTCACTTCAGTTTGTGTCCTGAAGACTTCACTATCACTGTCCTTCGAGGAACCCAAAAGGGCAAAAGCCAGTAAGACTTGCTCTTTCCATTAAGAATGAGGACACAAAACAGGAAGACTCTGTGGAAGCACCCGATGAAATACTGAGGTTAAGAATTGTATCTGCAATGTTCGGACCAACTTACTCTGCAAGCCTTGAAGAACTGGCCACAGAAATTCACCTTCCCCCTTACTATAAGAATCTCACCCAAGTGGCAGGTTTCATATTTCCTCCAAAAAACAAAAACCTATTAGTATCACCTCTCCATTAAACTATATAACATCCTCAATCTATCTACTGTCCTACCTCCACAAACTTCATTCTAAGGTCCCAGTTTAGCTGAGAACAGTACAAAGGTCGTAAACTTCTTACCGATATGTCCTTTCAATATTAATAACAAAGGAAATATATCACATTTTAGCAATATAAACAGAAAAATCTTTTTGACAAGATATGGCACCTCTTTCTGCTTTTAAAAAAACTGAAAATTGGAGATACAGAAGGAAACATGAGCAATGTTTTTAAAAATGAGATGCTGGCTCAGCTTCAACCTGGCCAGCCTGCATTAGCAATACAAATGTTCAGATTCCTTCAGTCTGGCCAATGATAAGATTCCTTAAGAATCTGGTCAATAGGGAGGATTTTTACAATCATCCCCACCTATCGGTGTTTTAATAAGCTTTATTTTCTTTGGCTGGGGGAAAAAAAAGATGTCAATAAAAATGTATTTTTAAAAGACAGTATTAAAATGTGTGTAAAGTAAAATCACGACAAAGCATAGAAATAAATTAATTCTTTCCTTAATATGGCAAATACTATCTATCTAAAAACAAAGAGCAAGGGTGGGGGGAAGGTACTAGTGTTGCTTTAAATGTAAATTATGTAACCCTTAAAAAAATTTTTGTATCTTCCACCTCAATACTTGTTCCTTTTTTTTTATTGTCAGCCATATGGAATGGCCCCCTAAATTCCCTCCCTGCCCCCAACATAGATGTGAATGAGGACTTTTATAGTCTCCCTGCAAGTTTTGAGATTGGTGCCAGTACTTGGGGGAGGGGAGGAGTTTTACCTGTACACTGACTTAAGACCAGTTCAAATACAAGTGCACACATTAAAGAAAAAAAATAAAAGCAAAGAGCAAGCATTATACATGACATGGATAAATCAGAGACCTACTTAATAAGATCAGGATAAAATGAAGATGATCATTATCACCACTATTATTTAACAAAGTCCTAGAAATTGTAACTATAGCAAAAAGACAAAGAAATCAAGGGAATATGCATAGGCAACAACAACAAAAGTATCACTTTTCTGAATGTTAAGATACTCTCAAATTTCAACAACGTTCAGAATACAAAATAAATTCACACAAATCATTAGCTTCCATTTAATATGAATAGACTGCCCAACTATCATGAAAACACAGAAACTATAGGAATACAAAACCCTCTAAAAATGATAGACCTGAATATGAAATTCAAGGTCTAAATTCCAAGGGACTCATGATGGACAGGGCTATCCACAGCCAGAGAAAGAACTACAGTTTTAATGCAGATTGAAGCAAATTATTTGCTCCCTTGTTTTGTTCCCTCTTCCTCGTTGTTCATGCCATTGGTTATAATTCTTTACAATTTGACTAATGTTTAGTGTGAAGGTATTTGTAGAACCTATATCCGACTGCATGTTGTCATATGTGGGGGGGGGGAGGTTTGGAACTCGAGGGAACTGGATGTTGTAAACTAAAAGTAATTTTTTTTTAAATAAAGAAACTGAAATTTATTAGTACTGTATCTATTAGTACTGTATCTCAAACTATACAACAAAGAAGTAACTACTGAAACTGTATGGTGCTGGTTAAAGAACAAGGAAATTAATGAGTCTTGCATGATTTACATTAATTACTACAGTAATAAATAAAGCCAAAGATGACAAGTACTGAGAAAAGGACTCATCATTCAACAAAACTACTTGGAATTAGGTTAAACTACTCTAGGTTTGGCAAAAACTAGGTTTAAGATAGACAGATAAATAGCATTAAAATTCAAATACCAAGATATAATATAAAAGTTCACATATAAATTAGAGGAACAAGAAAATATCTATCATAATAACGGGCAACGAAAGTGTTCATGTTTCAGTGGGGGATACAAAAGATCAATGAAGATAAAACAATTTTGGTGAAATAAAATAAAACAATTTTCTATAGTTTCAATTAGAGGAGAAAGTTAATTGGGAAAAACAATCTTTGCAGTAAGTTTCACTGATAAAGTTCTCATATTCAAGATCAATAAGAAACTGGTTCAAATTTACTGGAAGAGTCATTATCCAAAAGATTACTGGCAAAAGGATTATATGAACAGGGCTATCAAAGAAAGAAATTCAAGTTATCAACAGACATATGAAGAAAAAAATGCCCCAAATCACTAGTAATTCTAAAAATTCAAATTAAAACTTTAATGTTCAAAATTATACCAAACAAGTTGACAAACATAAAAAAGGGGAAATAACTATAGTCAGAAGGAGTATCACCGCTAGATACCACACAAAGTTATCAAAGAAAAGGTAAAGGATTAATATATTTTGTTGCAGTAAAGAAATGGAAACAAAGCATGTGCTAAAAACCAAGAGTTGAATATGTATCTGTGAAATGGAATACTGCTGAGCCATAAGTAATGACCTTAAAAATTTACATCCCCAGCTAGGTAGCTGATATAGGCTGTACATGTTCAATCATATTAAACATATTTCCACATTAGTTATGCTGTAAAGAATTAGAACCAAAGAGGAAAAAAGAGAAAACCGTCTGCTTTAGGGTGGCTGGGTGGCGTAGTGAGTAGAGCACCGGCCCAGGAGTCAGGAGGACCTGAGTTCAAATCCAGCCTCAGACACCTAACACAAAAACCAGCCGTGTGACCTTGGGCAAGTCACTTAACCACAACTGCCCTCCAAAAAGCAAAAACAAAACAAAACATTCTTATTAACAATGATGTGGTCCCCAATCCAATTCATTATAACCCTCCTAGCTGGGGGTGGGTGGGTGGAAGGGGGAAGAAGAAAGGTCCTGCAAATTAAATTTCAAGCTCAAGTCTAGCCTCAGATACTTAGCTGTGTGACCCTAGGCAAGTGACCTAAACTTCCCCAACCTCAATTACCTCATCTGCAAAATGAGGGTAGCAACAGCATCTACTTACTTGATTGCTGTTGTGAGAATCAAATGAAGTATCTATAAACTGCTGTAAGAAGGGATATGATAGTATTTTCTTTTGCTCCCACAGATAATCTTGAGAAATAGTAAAGCTTCCAGATAAGCTTGCATCTCCTGTTTGGTCCTGCACATCCTGACTAGAAAGAATGGGACCCTAGGGGTGATGCCCTAGTCACTACTACTGTCCCTTTTGCACCTGCTCAACTAACCTTATTAATATTAACTTACATGCCCTAAGGACAAAGTTTCTTATCACAGGATAGTTTCTTATCACAGGATCTATAATCTGGGAGGGGAAACATGTTAATGAGTGCATGTAGTAGGAGTATAAGGAAGAGTTGTAACCTTGAGGCATCTGGACCAATCCAGACTCTTAATGGGAGGAGTCAAAACTCACTGAGGAGACTCAGCTTGCTCTTGCTTCCATATGGGGTGGGTATTCCTAGTGAGTATTGCACCTACTTCCTCACAAGAAGGTAAATAACCATCTTCCTCTGCCCACTGTTTCTGAGTTCTTTCAGTGAGAAGGGGTCTATCATGTGGATCTCCCTGCCTGAGAAATCCTGTGATCCCCACAACTGTTTCTCACACTGCCAAGTACAGCCCCTGGCAAAGAATAGGCACTTAAATTTAGGTTCCTTTCCAGCACTCTATAATCTAACCCAAAAGGCCTTTTACCTGCTGTTCTACACTCCATTTCAAGTCTTCATGTATTTGAACATGTTAGCTTGCCATGGCTCTAAAATACTCCTTCCTCCTTACCAGCTCAAACACTATCCTTCTAGAGGAAGTATTTCCTAACAGACCCAAATCTTAGTTCCCTCCCTCCTATACTTCATAGATAGGTAAGTGAATATGTATAGCTAGACAGATACACATACAGGTGTGCAAAGACCCTTTATCATTATACTATCTATGTGTGTGTGCGTGTGCACACACACATGCACACTGTCTTCTCCATTAGAATGTACAGAGCTTGAAGAAGGGATCTCAGAGATCAGCTACCTTGACACTCATTTACAAATGAGGAAACTGAGATTAGGAGGGGCTAAATGAGTTTGACCAAAATCATACTAGTCAGGCAAATCTAGCAGCAAATACACAGAGACCACACCTTGTAAAGTGTACCTAAGAATGAAATCATGATGGGCTGGAAAGCAAACTGTTATGAACCAGTACAGAGATGTGTGGCTGGAGAACATAATTCTTTCACAGCGATATTCATTGCATAGAGAAGAATCTATGACAGAAGGTGATTTTCATTATGATGCCTTATAACAATACTATCTGTGGCAGTACAACTAAAAATCGCAGGCCACCATTAATGTTCCTCTGCCTCAGTCACCAATGCCAGGCCCTTTCGCTGGCTCAGCCTGGATTTTTAAACCTCATAAAACATATTCAGGACCATGTTCCATCAGCATGTGCTCTCCACAAATGAAGCTCAGTCTCAGCCAAAGTTGCAAAAATCAGATGATGTATTTCACTGAGGTCAAAGCAGTATGTAGTCCAAGGAGAGAGGCTGGTAAGAATCAATGATAGACTTTAAACAATCAGGAAGACAAGGAAATCAGCTTCAAAGCAGAGCAAAAGATCTTTTGCAAATCAAAAGGTCTGATCCCAAATAAAGGCATGAGGATAAAGTAACCAACCACAAGTTGCACTAATTCCCAAAAGCCATTAGAACCCACTGATCTGCTCTGTGCTTAAGGATGCCACTACAAATCCAATTCACAACTGGATTTTAGAAACAAGTATCAGAAACTCAACAGATGAAATAACTGGCATGTGACAAATTCTAACATTAGGCTTTTACTGACATGAAATCCCTTAACTCTGTGCAATTGTCACCAACAACATAACCAGGCACTTTTATAACGCTCTGACAGAAGCTCCAAGTGACCACGCTGATAGCAAACCAGCCTGGCAGACATGTTCTCATAACCACAAGATTTGTAGAATTGTAACTGTTAATTCCATTGATCTATAAGAAATTCATTCTTTTAGAGATGTAGGAATGGCAGAAAAAAACTCAAATACTTCCTCTTTTCAGTTTTTCTGCAGGTCTTCCTTTTTCTCATTTCTGCCTTAAAAAGGCACAGATTAGAAGAACAACCAGGTTTCTTCTATGTTTTCCTACAAAGAGCTTCTTCTGATAAAATGCTGACTGCAGAACACAGATTTCTTTGAGGAGAAAGAAAATACAAATAGGAAATGGACAGAAAACCAAAGGCATGAGGACAGAGGATAATAACCCTATTAAAAATATCAGTTATCATATCAAGACAATTCTTCCACTGTAATAACTAAATCTCCTGTTTCTTCTTTCCTTTCTAGACTTCCCACCCACACCCTCCATCTCTTGAATGGGTCATCCTGATCACACTGGTCATACTCTTCTAATACTTCCTACCCAAAACATTAAGTCATCCCAAACCCAAGATCCTATTTGATATTGGTTCTTCATCACTCCAAGGCCAACCTTCTATGCACTTTCCATGCTGCCTTTCATTTGACTCCTACAAAATACCAAAAAAAAAAAAAAATACATGGCAAGGAGCCATTTTATAGTAGCTGAATTAGCTGGTGTGCCTACTGCCAGAAATGTAGCAGATGCTATACATAAAAACTGCAGCCTTTCAGTGGATGTCTTATTATAAGCATCATAAGAGTACAAAATTATGTAACTAAAGCTTTGTTTCCCATGTCTGCAATGCTCAGTGATGCAAGCCATAACTGGGGTAACCACCCCTTGCTGTTCCTTTCACGCAGAATATTTTTTAGCTCATTTGTGTTCTTTGCCTCAAGAGACAAAAGGGAGTAATTCCTGCCATTTAGGAATCTGTTATTTGTTTTCAAGGCTATTTTAACAGGGATAAGACCTAGATCAAGTGCAAAACTTAGAATCCTTAAAAATAAGTGCTCTACAGACCCTGAAGAGCAACATGAGAGCCTTTACTGTGACCTTTCATCAAGTTTACTCCTGCCTGAGGCTGGGGGAGTTTTCCTTCTACTAGACTTAGACAAAACTTTGATAAAACTATTCTGGTGTCACACAGCAATGTGAAGATACCCTGGGGTACTTGAAAACTGTGACAAAAGTAAAACACAAACTTCAGCAGTTTTTATCTTGCTAGAAAGGTTTCAGTTCTTTCAACAGTATTTATTTCTGAAGAACCACCAAACCATGGAGAGATTCATCTTCATAGACTGTTTATTCCGTGATGACTCATTTGACAATAAGAACACAATAAACAACATACAACTGAGTACTCTGTGACACTCCCCATCTTTTTTTTTTTATTCTGTGGTAACCATTACAGAACGAACACACACACACACACACACACACACACACACACACACACACACACACACACAGCAGGATGCTAAGAATTGTAGATTTGTTGGTTCTCTCAAAATATTCTCCTATCTGCTTATACTAAATATTAGAGACTCTTAACAAAGACTGAATGTTAACAATCTTGACATAATCATTATGTACAAAATAAGAGGAAAAAATATGTTATAGCCAAATGGAAAGATGACTTCTTAGTTTTAACATCAGTACAAGGCAACAAGAAATATCATTTCATGGAACATTTGGTCATTTCATGTTGAGGTGCTTGTGCTTAAGGAGTTGAAAAAACAATTTGCACTCGTGTCAAAATCTATTTTGTTGTAGAGGATGAAAAGGTAGAAAAATTTTATTAATAACTTCGTAAGACTCTCCAAATTAAATGAACAGATTCTGTAACTTTAAGAAAATAGTAAATACAAGTAAGAAAAATGTTGGAAAACTAATTCAAAAGTAAGGAGAGAAGGTAAAGGGTTGAACACTACCTAGAATTCTTGTAACTACACATCATGAATACTTTTAAGGAAAAAAAAATCAGAAAATCATAGAACATGTAAGAAATTGAATAACATCACCAAAAATATAACAGTTTACATTTTAACAAACATAAAACTCATTAACTGATGTGAATATTGATAAATTAGCAGTGTTATAGTACTCGGATGGGCTATTTAGAGCACAGATAAAAATTAATAAAGATGGAAGGAAATGTAAAAAAAGATGGAGAGCAAAACAACCTGATACATTAATATCTAAACAAAACAAAAATAAAAACTCCTTCAAATCCTTTAAGTCAATAAACACTTAACATATCTGCCAATGAAGATATGGTAGCAGCAAATGGCAACACTGGTTTAGAATATAATTAGAATATAATTTCATTAGTAAATCTTCCTAAGAAGGACAGCAGAAAATTATAACCATTTCTGCCTCATAAAACAGTGAAAAGCAGTAGAAAGAAAAGAAACTTTGAAGAAAGCTTAAATGAGAGACCCAACTAAGCAAAGTCATTCTGGGGGGATTTAAAGATGAAGCTGGAAGAAAGGTTAATATGGGGAGGGGAGGGGGAAGGAGAAGAGAATCTGCCAAGATTTTCACCCTAAACTCTTAACCATCAAAGACAGAAGAATCACATTTGGAGTCTAACAACATATACTTACAAAATAAGCAGAAATGGCAGTGAATAAAACAAACTGAGGAAGGAAAAGGGAAACAGTGGGACCCGTTTATTTACGGTGGATAATGTACTGAAAAGTAATCAACAGACTAGATTAATTTTGGCAAAGCCCTTCATAGTGATTTCAAGAGTTTCCCTGAAACAAAGGTCCATCTTTTGTTTTTTTAAAACTAATGATATTATATAGCTGAAAGTAATAGAAGACTATTGTCTCCAAAAGACTGAAGTGAAGGATCTCCCAGAGAGAAATGTAGAAGCACATGATGAAAATAAATAGGCTACAACACATTTCAAAGACCAGTATTTTGAAGATATGATATCAAGGAAGTCATCAAAGAAAGCTAAGATTATTCTGGTCATATGACAAGAGTGCCCCAACAGTCTCCTGGTGACACATTAGAATAAGCATAGGAGGCCCACACCAAACAACTTGATTGGATTTCCCTGGAAACCTGAATGAAGACAGTAGAATACAGACAGAATGATACAGATAAAGATACAGAATGAAAGGCTTAGAGATATGTTAGGATTTCCATCCCTAAAGGGAATACACAAACGAAAAGAAATCACAGGTCCACTGGAGAGTTCTGGAAAGTCTACTGATATTTAGTCTGTGAGCTTGAGAACAAGGCCTGTCATTTGCCTATCTTTATATCCCTAATGCTTAGTATAATGTCTGCCCTATAGCAGGCACTTAATAAATGCTTACTAACACATGAAAAAAAATAAAACTAATAAAGAGAAACAGAAAAACTAAAAGTAATCTAGGTTAATTTTCCTTTTGGGGTCTTTATTGTAAGGGAAGACAGTGATACCACCTCACTGCTCATTAAGGTTTTATCCTTTACTCCAATATTCAAAATGGGAAGGTAGAGGTAGAGGAGGGACCCACAATGGACTGGATATTAGTGGACCCACAATACTCCTTGCGGTTTACATGTGCACAGGTTTTGTAAAAGATATGACTCAAAAAACATACAAATAGAAAAGGTAGTGGGCTGACTAGTCCTAGGGCAGAGCAAGGGATAACAGAGAAACACAGAACTTGAATATGCATGAATAGTTAAAAGGGAAACAATTAAAAGACTTCAAAGAAAGCCTCTAGTTTCCTTGGGACAACATGGAAGAAAGCTGTCTGACCAGTTCTACTGGATAATCAACTAAGGGCCACCTCACAAGCACAATTAAACCCCCCTCAAACCCTTAACTGTTCTGGGTCCCCCTCTTCTCTTAGTGACTTCATCAATTCCTATGGGCTCAATTACCACCTCTAATTAAAGGACACCACAAAATGTATAATTTAACCCTAATCTCCTAAACTCCAAGCCCTCAAGGGAGAATGGTCTGATGGACATCTCCACCCACATGCCCCTCAGACACCTCAAACATAGCATGTCCAAAACAGACTGAACATGCCCCATAAACCTCCACTTTTCCCTCACTTGCCCCGTCAAATCTGTTGCCAAATCTTGCTGATTCTACCTTTATAGCCTCTTTAATAACTCCTTCTATAACTCACAAAGCCACTAACCTAGCTCCAGTCCTCATCACTTTACTGAACTACAGCCTCCTAATTAAGACTACCTATTTTCCATTATTTCTTTCTCTCCTGTATCTTTTGGCCAGAACATAAGTAGGTCTGAATATAGTGCTTCCCTGCTCAAGAATGTTAGCTAATTTACAAATGCCTCTAGGTAAAAACACAAACTCCTCTGTCTGAAATCAGATGGCCTTCAAAGTCTGCTTCCAACTTACCTTTATTGCCAGGTTAATTTTACATTACTACTCCCGTTATATAGTCTACTTTTCAGCTAAACTGGTATAGTGGGAGCAGGGCTGTTGCCTCAGCAGGGTGCCACATGCCCTCCCCGGACTTTGGACAGGCTCTCCTGCATCTTTGAACTGAACCTCCCACTTCACTTCCACATGGATTAGGTAGCCTCCTTCAAAGATAAGATCCAGAGTGAGCTCCTAAAAGAAGCCTTTCCTGAACTCCTATCTAGATAGATGAAGTCAACATTGTTTCCCAGCCCACCCAACCCCAAGAGAATACAATCTCTTTTAAAACAGTAGCTTTCATTTTTTTTCTTTTCATCTCCAACATACAGGAACCAAAACGTATAATGTGCTGCCTAGAATTGTTAGTCAGTTTAGTTTGGATCCTCTGAGGTTCTGATGTCACCAAGAAGAATTCAATAAAGGACATTTATAGCTTGTTTCTAACCCATGCCATTCTGATATATAACTTCTTTCTTTATATCAAATGTTCTAGGATATCCTATGTGATAGGAGAGACCTATATTATGTCCCAGACCTATGCTTACTACATAATCCTGGCATTTAGATGGAGGGATATAGAGGGAGAGAAGAAATATATGTTAAGTATAAAATAAACAAAAGGCAATAGAAAGAAACTAACATTAAAATACTACTAGGTGGCGCAGTGAGTAGAACACCGGCCCTGGAGTCAGAAGAATGTGAGTTCTGATCCGACCTCAGACACTTAACGCACACACGAACAAAAACCTAGCCATGTGACCTTGGGCAAGTTACTTAACCCCAATTGCCCTCCAAAAAGCAAAAAAAAAACTACCAAAAGTACTTCCCAATGAGAATTTTCGTATGTAAATTTATTTAGGTAGAGTAAAAGCTTTCTTTTTTGAAGAAGAAAAAAAGTACTTTAGTACATATAGTTATGTTGTTAATATTTTAACTCATCAAACTTATTTCTTTGTTTATGATATATTCCTCCTGAATATTAACAAAAATCTAGAAAGACAGTCAGAGCAGATATAGGTAGAAAAGGAGACCAGAGTGCTTATCTCCCAGGACTGCCATCTGTAAGGCCTTCATGACGCTTCTCTAGGCCTCAGTATACTAGGGATTAAACTGTATCACACTCAGTCACTTTAGCCATTTCTGACTTTTAATGAAACCATGGGGGGTTTCTTGGCAAAAACACTGGAGTGGTGTGCCATTTTCTTCTCCAGTGAATTAAGGCAAACAGAGGGTAAGTGCCTTGCCCAGAGTCACATAAGTAAGCCAATGTCTGAGGTCAAATCTGAACTAAGGTTTTTCTAACTCCAGGCCCTGTACTCAGACTCCAGGTCCTGCATTCTACCCAATGCACCACCTTGTACCATTCCTCAGTGTTATTCAGGCAGAAAAAAGAGGACTGCTTTCTACTTGATTTCAAAATACCCCTAAGTGGGTGGGCGGAGCCAAGATGGCAGAGTAGAAACAGCTCTTCCAAGCCACTTTGCCCCCAGATTCCCCCCAAACTATGTAAAGGGGGACTCCGAACAACTTCTGGAGCCCCAGCACCCACAGAACAACACAGAGAAGCTAACCTCCCGCTGAGGACAGCCCATCAGCCCTGCAGGAAGGACCAGCGCAGTGGTCTGGGACCTGAGAGCGCGCAGAGCGCAGAACCGTGAGCCGAGGTTTTAGCCCCAGGGCGGCAGGGCCAGCAGCTGGCTGGAGGAACCCCAGAACACCAGCAGCTGTGGCGACTCCAGAATTATCAACATAGACATGCCTAGGACAAAGTAAGAGGTTAGTGTCCTATGGACTTTGGGACTGGTATTTAGGGAATGTGGGGCTAGAAGCCGCTGAGGAGACCTGCCATTTTGTAGTTTTCAGAGGCAGCTCCAGCTCCCGGCCTGCAAACTTTAGGGAGATCCAGCGATCAGTCTTGGGGGGTAATAAGTCTTGCTTTAACCTCCCTGGATCTGGATTGTGATCTAGGGTGGAAGTCCTGGGTGGGTTTACAGCTTGCCAGAAACGGAAGTTGCCCCCCACACATTCGGGACGAAAATTCCTCTATCTGGCCTTAAAGCCATAGTGTGGCAACAAGCCCAAAAGTCAAGTAATTAAGTGGCAACATGCCAAGGCAAAGTAAACAGAAAAATGCAACCCTAGACTCCTATTTTGGGGGCATAGAGCAGGAAAAGGACTGTGAGGTCAGAAGTCCTGCTCCAAAAGCCCCAGGGGAAAACATGAGCGGGTTGCAGGCCATAGAGGACCTTAAGAAGGACTTTAAAAATCAAATAAGAGAAGTGGAGGAAAAATTGGAAAGAGAAATGAGAAGGATGCAGGAAAATTATGAAATGAGGGTCAACAGCCTGACTGAGGAAAACAACACCTTAAAAAATAGACTAACTCAAATGGCAAAGGAGGCCCAAAAGGGCAATGAGGAGAAGAATGCCTTAAAAAGTCGAATTTGCCAGATGGAAAAAGAATCTCAAAAGTTCACTGAGGAGATTCATTCCTTCAGAGTTAGACTGGAGCAAATGGAAGCTAATGACTTTATGAGAAATCAAGATGCTGTTAAGCAGATCCAAACAAATGAAAGATTAGAAGGCAATGTGAAATATCTCATGGGAAAAACCACTGACCTGGAAAATAGATCCAGGAGAGACAATTTAAAAATTATTGGACTACCTGAAAGCCATGATCAAAGAAAGAACCTAGAAATCACCCTTCAAGAAATTCTCAAGGAAAATTGCCCTGATGTTTTAGATCCAGAGGGCAAAATAGAGGTTGAAAGAATCCACAGATCACCTCCTGAAAAAGATCCCAAAAAGAAAACTCCCAGGAATATTATAGCCAGGTTCCAGAATCCCCAGATCAAGGAGAAAATACTACAAGCAGCCAGGAAGAAACAATTTCAATATTGTGGAAACACAATCAGAATAGCCCAGGACCTGGCAGCTTCTACACTGAGGGATCGAAGGGCATGGAATATGATATTCCAGAGGGCAAAAGAACTGGGAATGAACCCAAGGGTCACCTACCCAGCAAAACTGAGTATTTTGTTTCAGGGGAAAATATGCTCATTCAGTGGAATAGAGGACTTTCAAGCATTCTTGAGGAAAAAACCAGAATTGAATAGAAAATCTGACATCCAGACACAAGAAGGAAGAGATGCCTGAGAAGGTAATCAGGGAAAAGAAATCAAAAGGAACTTATCAAAGTTGAACTATTTACATTCCTATATGGAAAAGCAATAACTGTGACTGATGATATCTTTCTCACTATGAAAATCATGGAAGAAGGGGGTGTGGTCATATGAATACATATGTGAATGTGTGTGTATATGGCTACAGTTATATATGGATAGAGGGCATAGGTTGAATCTGTTGGGAAGGGAGAATACTCAAGGGATGAAATTATGAGGTGAGAGAGGAAAGTGGCAAGAGGAGATGGGGAGAGACAGGGTAGGGTAAACTATCCCATGTAGAAGAAGCAAGGGGAAGTGGTTGCAAAGGAGGGGGAGAATAAGGAAGGCTAAAAAGGCAAAACCACATTCACATTGAATTTGGTTCAGGGAGAAAATGACATACATACTAAATGGGATATCTCAACCTGCAGCAGGATAGGGGGAAGGGGGATGAGAGGAGGGATGATGGATGGGAGGGCATCCTTGGGGTGAGGGGAGGTTGGAAGTACCCACTATAGAAGAGGGACAGGATCATGTAGGGAATGGACCAGGTGGGGGGTGGGATGAGTGGGAGGGAATTATAAGCAGCCTTGTACAATATATCTACTATGATAATGTTTTGCATAGCTAGACATGTACAACATATACTGAATTACTTATCTCCCCAGAGGGAATGGGTGACAAGGGAGGAAGGAAATGGATCTGAAATTCGAGGTAACATTAAATGTTTCAAATATATATAAATACTATCATTAATACTCTTTTGCTTGTAATAGGGAGATAAGATGTGCAGGCATTGGGCCACAAAGATTCACCTTCCTCTAATGGAAAAGTCAATGGGAGTATGGGAGAAGGTATGGGAGAGAGCAGATTGGAGGAAGCGATATTTTGTGGGACTGCTATTCTGGGAGGTTGGGTAGAGGAATAATGGGGGGGGAAATGATTTTAACTCAAAATCTGGCAGAGTCCCTGCTCTCAACCAAATTAGGTTGAGAACTATTCAACCAGACTATCTCAAAATATCCTTTTCAAATATACATATAATACATGACAAAGTGATGAAAATAGATCAAGTTTTGTTTTCTATGTAAAATACGAAAAACAAAAAAACATTCTTCATTTCTAGAAAGAAAGGTCATTTCTTTTTTTTTTATTTAGGCCGTTTTTATATTCTCTCTGAATCATATTTTCTACATCATTACTTTGTGTGGTGCTTTTTTTTTATAGTATTTATATATTTTTAAACATTTTATTTTAAAACTTTGGATTCCAGATTCATTCCCTTCCTCCCTTGTCTTCCACCCTTACTGGGACGATAAACAATTCAGCATAAGTTGTTCATGTGTAGCTATGCAAAACATCACCATAGTAGATATATTGTAAAAGACTGACTATATTTCCCTCCCTCCTAGCCCACCTCCCACTTGTTCTATTCTCTACTTTGATCCTGTCATTTTTCAAAAGTAGTTGCTTCCAACTTCCCTGTCCTCCCTTCCATCATCCCTTCCCCCCAACTCTCCTGTAGGATGAAATATCCTACTTAGTGTATATGTCATTCTCTCCCTGAGCCAAATTCAATGAAAATAAGGTTTTGCCTTTTTGCCTTCCTGTTCTTCCCCTCCCTTGCAACCATTCTCCCTTGCCTCTTCTATATGAGATAGTTTACCCCATTCTGTCTCTCCCCATCTCCTCTTGTTATAGTCCTCTTTCACCTCTTAATTTCACCTTTTAAGTATCATCCCTTCCTATTAAATTGGTCCTGTGCCCTCTATCTATGTATACCTGTCAACATACATACATACATTCACATATGTATTCATACACCTTCTATTCCCTTCAACTATTTTCATACTGAGAAAAGTTTAATCAGTTACAATTATTGTTTTTCCATGTAGGAATGTAAATAATTTAACTTTTATAAGTTACTTATGATTTCTTTTCCCTGTTTACCTTCTGAAGCTTCTCTTGCTTCTTGTATCTGAATGTCAAATTTTCTATTCAACTCTGGTTTTTTCCTCAAAAATGCTTGAAAGTCCTCTATTCCACTGAATGACCATATTTTTCCCTGAAACAAGATACCCAGTTTTGCTGGGTAGGTTATTCTTGATTTTAATCCCAGCTCCTTTGCCCTCCAGAATATCATATTCCAAGCTGAAACGGAGGTCCTGTTTCTACTCTACCCCCAGAAATGTCATTTCTTTAAAATGATTCTTGAATTAGAAGCTTTTTCTACAAGGGACATGTTAAATTCACATGAAAATGTTATCAAAATATCATATAATCATTTTCATATACTTTTAAAAATTGTAACACCAACTTAGATCTATTTAAAATATGGTTCTAAACAACTGGTGCTAATTACCTTAAGAAAAATTATTTAGAATAAAATCAATAAAATTTAAAACTATGAACCAGGTCTTTGTATCATATAAACCAGACACTTAATGAACAGCTCCATTATAGTTTTAACACAGGTAGAAAAAGCTAGTGAATCATTTTTTTAGCAGGCCAGGAAAATGGGTAAAGGTTTATATATGGTTGTTTTAACAAGATATTTACGTACATATTCTGATTTTGTGGGTAAGCATGGGAATCCCTAAGATTTAAGAAGCATTTAAATAAACAGGGGCAAAAGAATACATGTTTCTGGCATTACTGGCTCATGTGATATCTAAACATATGGCAGGCAGACTGGCATAACCACCTACCTAATCATATACAACTGCAACTCATGTACAGACTTATATTTTTTCTTTTATTCTGGCTAAATTTCTTCAATTTTTGTTTAACATGGTGGGGATGCAATCAAGAAAGAAAAGTCTTCTGTGATATTTAAGTGTTATTTGAAAACACTTAAACCTAAACTAACATTAGGTTTTTAGCACTTATGAGGGGAAAAATTAACACCTCTCATAAGACAATACAAAAGACCACAAGAAAGTAAAATACTTCTTGAAGTTCCTAAGCTTCAAAATTCCTACTACAACACCACTAATACAAACTATTACAGTTTGGCTTCAAGAGCTAAACATTATACTCGGGTTGCTTCTTATTACTGACAATGAGCATTTACTAAGTCCTTTTTTCTGTATCAGGCATTAGGTTAATGGCTGAGGATACAAGAAAGATCAAAGAGTCCCTGCTCTCAAGGAGGTTACAGTCTAAAGTGAGCAGATACATGTAAACATCAAAGTACAAAAAAACTAAAGGGGGGAGTCATCTCAGAGGGAAGGCACTAAGATGAAGGGCTGGGATGCTAGCTGAGGAGGGAGGGGTTTGTAGACATGAAAGGAAAACCCTCAAGAGTCAGGAGTCGGAGCGTCCTGTTTTAAGGAACAGTAAAGAAGTCAGTGTTCCACTGGGCCAGCAGTTAAAAGACTGGAAAGATGGATGATAGGTTATAAAAGGTCTTGAATGCCGAACAATTTGTTTTCTGATTCTGAAGGTGATAGAGAACTCCTAAAGTTTACTGAATTTGGAGTAAACGTAGAGGGACATGGTCAGACCTGAGCTGTAGGAAGACTGGAGAAACATCTGCACGGAGATGATAACTCAAACTGTCTCAGCTAAGGATCACAAAGTGGAATAGTATTGTGGGAGGAACACAAGAAAGTCTTTGGAGACCCCCACAGATTAGTGACCATAGTGTGGATGAAGATCCAGCTCTGTAAAGAGAACCAAGAGAACAGGGTCACAAAAACTTAGAATATAAATGAGAAGAAAGTGATTAGTAGTGTCAAAAGCTTCAGAGAGGTTAAGAATGAAGATAGAGGGGCGGCTAGGTGGCACAGTGAGTAGAGCATCGGCCCTGGAGTCAGAAGGACCTGAGTTCGGATCGGGCCTCAGACACTTAATGCACACACAAATAAAAACCTAGCCGTGTGACCTTGGGCAAGTTACTTAACGCCAATTGCCCTCCAAAAGGGAAAGAAAAAAAAATATATATATATATATATAAAGAAAGAAAAAAGATTACAAGATTGGACAATGAATAGATTATTAGTAATCTGGAAGAAAGTCATTTCGCTTAAATGATGAAGTCAGAAGTAAGACTGCGATTAAGAAGAGAGCAGTAAGAAAGGAAAGGAAGGTACTTCTTGTACATAGTCTTACCAAATTTAGCCACCAAAGGGAAGAGTGACAGAGGATGAAAGCTAGTGAACAAAGAGGGATCAAATGAGTGGGTTTTTGCCTTGCCAAGAACAGTCACCTTTCCTTGTAAAACATGATGAAATAGCAGCAGAAGGCATGTGAATGATGTGGGACGAGTAAGAAAAAAGGAGGCACTCTATAGGGAAACTGCCTACTATGTGCCGGGCACATGTTCTCATTTGATCTTTACAACTCTATTGTTAGCACCATTAATTACCAGATAAGGAAACTGAGGCAGAGGATAAGTGATTTGCTCAGCTCTGACTCATCTAGTGCTAGGTAAACAGCCTCAATTTTTTCACTGAACTGTGAGGAAAGGTTCTCAGCTGGAAGAGTAGGGGAAGAGGGAGACAGGAGATGTGAGGAGGGAAGAAGCCTGGAAAAGCTGCCACAGTAGGTCAGAGAGTGAGTTCATGATGGAGGTGTAAAAGGACTGCCTTGACCAGTGAGGGCCCAGTCCAGATGATGTCATATAAACCTGGTCAGTACAGTTGTGTGGTGTTCTTCAGCTTTATTCAGCAGTAGATGAGTAAGAGTTAAGACAGAGGATGAAAGCAGTAACGAATAGGGATTTGGCAGAGCAAAATCTTCTACAGGAGCAAAGGGCTGGATAAAGAGGCGAGGGCCTGGAGACATGAGGACAATTCAAAGTTGAACTGGTTCACCAAGAAGTCAAGATGGGTAAAGGAGGAGAATGGAATCACTGTAGGGGTGATGGCCTGGGAAAAGAAGTGAGAAGTGGAGGCATTAGATATCAGAGTAAAAGTGAAGAACAGAGTCTGGAATTTTAAAGCTGAGGAAAAAGGGACAATGATGACATATCACATTCAAATAAAAGAATTTCAGAATTTATGGGAAAAAATATGAAATATTTGTGGATGATGGAATTCAAAGGGATGCCCATCCCATCCCTTTGTGTAACAGAAGACTAGAAGAATAGGTCATGGGAAATGAGTTAAGCTGAAGAATTGTGAGGTTCAGATGTTTAAGGGAGTATCAATATGTAAGTAGTCCTGGCAGAGACAAGACAATCCTTGTGGAGCTGTCTGTGGTAGATGAGAGGACCCAGAAACACAATGGGATGGTGTAGGCAAGGCCAACCCTGACATGCTACAGCAAACTCCATTTTGAAGAATAGGAGAGTAGGAAGAATTCATTAGCACAAAAGAAAAACACAACCACTGCTTTATATATCTAGAAAACTCAACTGGACTGCATTACAATACCAGAATGGAACAATCTTAAAGGAGAAGACATCAGCAGTCAAATCTGGATGGTCTCCTGGATAGCCCTGCGCACAACAATCCAGAGAAGACCATCTATGGTCTCTACATTCTAACGTGATTCAAACAGAGATTAATCCATTTCCACAAAGTGCTCTGGAGCAAGTAACAGACAAGAGGAGAGTAAGCAGTTTCCTGACAGTTCCATAAACTGTGAGAGGGGGACCAGATTTACCAGGCTGGCTGCCTAGCTTTTTACTGTATTTCCAACAGAAGACCATTTTACCCATTCCCATTAAAAAGGGTTATGGTTAAAAAAGTGGCACAACCTCTCTAGAAAGAAGGGCAACTTAAAGACTAGACAAGATGATACAGACACAGAGAGTAAGAGTCAACTGCTAAGGGTACAATTACAATTTCTAGGATTTGTTGGTAAAATGCCAGACTGGCTCAAAGACTTTGTAGCCCACCCCACCCCAATCCTGGGACACAGGGCCAACCAAGGCACTGTGACAAACTGCTCTGGCATGCATCCAACCCAGGGTTTTATCTGAATCCCGGGAAGGTGTTGTATGGGAAAGCAATGCTCTTCTTCAGTTTCTAAAGCCAAGTAAGTATTACGCTTATTATGTAATCGGACATTTTAAACATTTTCACCAATAAACAATACATGTGTGTGCTGGCCTCTGGATATAGCCCTTCAATATATATATACACACACACTTTGGGAGGCAGCTAGGTGGCACAGTGAATAGACAGCCAGCCCTAGAGTCAGGAGGACCAGAGTTAAAAATCCGGCCTCAGACACTACACACACACACACACACACACACACACACACACACACACACACACACACACACACACACACCCTTAGCCATTCGACCTTGGGCAAGTCACTTAACTCCAATTCTCTTGCCATCCCCCCCCCCAAAAAAAAACAAAACAAACAAACAAAAAAAAAAAACACTTTGGCTTCTTTTTAAGTGGGTTTTAAAAAATTGTCTTTGCAGCATACAGATTTATATTATTAAAATAGGTAGCTTCGATGCATTATTTGGAAAATTTGTAAAGGTAGAATATTGCATTCAACAATAATGAATGGAATGTTATGGTAGGGTACTCCAAATCAATAAAATTAGAAAATCACTGATCAATAAATGTCATACTATATTTCTCACACTCATAGAATGCCTAAGTGAAAGATCTCCAGTTATAAATCCATCCAATCTCAGTGCAAAAAATTAATTCCACTTCAAAACCAAAACGTTCACCCAGACTCTCTTTGGAAGCCCTCCAATATGGGGGATCCCAAATCCAGGCATTCCATATTTGGTCAACTCATTCTGCTAAGGTTTTCCTGAAAACCAATTCAAAGTGTCTTCTTTGTAACTTTTATCCATTGCTCCGGGTGCTATGGGTGCCAAATAGCACAATAATGTCATGCCCTGAATCTTCTATCTTAACAGGTCAATCACATCTTAAATAACATGGATTCTATAACCCTGATCCTGGGAAGTTAGCTAACCTGTTCAACTTCACAGGACCCTCACAACTCCCCCCCCCCCCGCCCAAAAAAAATTTTACAACAATTTTTCAAATAGCAAATTTATCTGTCTTGAATATCTCTACTTCTACCATTGGGGGGGGGGGGGTGGAGAGGATCTTTAAATATATAACTAAAAAGCTCAGCGAAACAGATGTCCTCTTCAGCCATATTTGAATATAAATGTGTACATTTTAAGTTCATTACTTCACCATCAGAAGTCAGTATCATGTTTCACCTTCTTTCCTTTGGAATCCTGGTCTATCACAGAAGGGGATTAGAGCTCTAAAGTCTTTTACAATTCATTTCTCTATAATATTATGATTGCATAAAATGTTATTTTATCTCTGTTTATTTCACTATGTAACAATTCAGAAAGGTCTTTTTCATTTCCTCTGAAATTGTTGACTTCATCCTTTCTTATGGCACAAAAATATTTCATTATATTAATATACCAGTTTGTTTAGTCATTGACCAATAGAAGATCCCCTTAGTTTCCAGTTTTTGAAAAATACAAAGAGAGCTATTTTTTTATAGACTGTCCTCCACTCTAAAATTCCTTTCTCCCATCTCTGCTTGCACCTAGCAAACAAAATCTCAACCCTCTACTGCCCCACAATCCCATTCCTATTCACACACTACTGAAATCATCAATCAGAATTTATTAAGCATCTACTGTGTGCCAGGAACTATTCTAGGTACTAGAGATACAAAGGAAAAAAAAAGGCAGCAGTCCCTATCTTCATTAAGTTTACACTCTTCTCAGGAGAGAAAAGAGACACAGGCTGTCAGACAAAATCAATACATGGTAACTTTAGGGAGGCAGAATGAGGGGGGAGTGGAGTTCAGTAAAGCTGAGAAAGCAATTGTGCTTTGAAGCAATGGGAGGTTTTAAAAGAAGTGGAGTGGCCTGAAAAAAGCAACAGGGACTGAGGATTGAATCTCATATGTAAGAAAATAGCTAGGTGGACAGTTCGGTTGGACAAAGTGCATGTGAAGGCTATAGAGATCCACCTATACTAACACTAAGGTCCAGGTGAGAGTGTGAAGGGCTTTCAAGGCCCACAGAGAGATTTGTATTTGATGCTAGAGGGTACAAGGAACCACTGGAGGCTATTAAGCAAGGGAGTGATTTCCTCACATGTGCACTGAAGCAGAATCACTGGTAGCTCTCAAGGACACTGTGGGGATGGAAGATGGACAGGAGACTCATTAGGCCTCTAGAATAAAATACAAACTATTGGGTATTTAAACACCTTTCCAAGCTGGTTCTAGCTACTCTTTCCTGGTAAAGTCATATGACTCCCCCTTTCACAACCCTATATTCCAGCAAACCCAGCCTGCTTGTGCTTTGCACAAGGCATTCCATTTCACCCTTTGTGCAGGTGCCCCCCCTTCCCCTCACCTCTACTTCCTGAAATGTCAAATTCACTTCAAAGCTAAACTCAAATGCCACTTGCTGCATAAAACTTTCCCTCATACCCCTGTTAGTATTCACCACCCCCTCATTAATTTGATGTGTTTTATGCTTTGTATGCGAATTTCATTCACTTTCTGTTCTTTCTATTCCTCAGGAAGCACTGAGCTTGGGATATAGCAGGCATTTAATAAATTCTTGCTGAACAGAGATGAGGACCTATTTTGGGCCTAAGTATGACTGTTTCCTGTTATAGTGAGTAGCAAAGGAAGGTATAATCAGGGAATGTGATAATTACACTGTGGCTTCTTAGTAACTCTTCCCACCTGAATAGAACATACCATCCAGCATATGGAAAACAGAAAGGACGCAGCAGGAAAGAACCACATGCAGGTTGGGAAGACAAATTCATAGGATGGAGGTCATCCTCTGTCAACTACAAAACCCGAGCAAGTTTCACCAAAGTGCCAAAAATGGTCCCTTCTCGTCACGCCTTACTTTTATTTGGATATTCTCCTAGCCACCAATTCTCCCCCAAAAGATACCAAAAGTGGTATCTCTAAGACTCATAGATCACTGCCTAGCAAAAACAAAAACAAAAAGCTAAAACAAAACATTAGAACAGAGACTAACAGTGAAGCTGTCAGGCCAGGGGTCCTCAAAGCAAAGACCCATCTAGACAGTGGATCGTCAAAGTCAGAGAAGAGAAATTCTACTCCGTGCTTGGACATGTGGTTATTGCTTGTATACATCCTTTATCTAGCTGCTAAGCTCCAATTTTTGGTAGGAAAAGATGGGTAAAAGTGAGAATCAAATACAGGGGAGGAGTGTGGCTAGATTTTTTTTTCCATAAAAGTCACATATGCTGAGGTCAAATACACAGTTTGTCACTAAGCAGACAGACACCAGATGTTTAATGGATAAGTAAGTCAGTAACACATTGAGGACCCCATGGGAACGCACCTTACACATTGTAATGGAAATGCAGATTTAAAGATCTTCCCTGGCCCTAGCTTAAGTGCACCTGGAGCCTGTGGTGGGAGGCTTGTTTTTCAGGAAAGCCCATACCTTGATACTTTGTGATTGGGCAGTGGGTCCAGAAGGTTGTTACATTCTCTGAGCCAGGAGAAGGCTATATAAACCCTTAGGAGAGGCTTTGCTTTGGGGCTCATTTTGAGAAGTGTTGTGTGATTTGACCAGATGAGACTCTGGGAAGCCGTTGTTGAGAGCCCCCCGGCTTTGAAAACCCAGATGTTGATGCTTCCCTCTCCGGTAACTGTGATTTGGTATTGATGCATGTAATGTTGGGACAGTTTGGAAGCCTGTCTGATCTGTAAGTTCTGTAACTCTGAAGTTCGGGGTGCTGACCTTTTTCCCCTGAACTAGGTAACGTGTGTTTGTTTGATTAAAGTAAGCTTGTTAACCCATTTTGAGTTGCTTTCCTTTACAAAAGCAGATCTAAGAACCTGTGTTGGCAGTCACCCTGGGGATATTGGGGTGCTTGCTGCTACACACAAAGGGGTGGGTTTAATAAACATAAATGCATGCAGTGGTTACTAGAAACATGACAAATACCCTTCCTTGGTGGGAAGGAGAAGAGAGACACACAGAACCCAAGAGACAGAGAATGGAGACAGCAGAGAAACTAAGAGAAAGGAAAGAGTGAGCAACAGAGCAGAGACCTAATTTTTAAAAAGCAACCACATTTGTGTCCCTTGTATCAAGTGTACAAGTTTCCCACATTCAGGACTGAAAATCTACCAGAGGCACACCAAAATCAGTGTGTTAAAAGTAGGTTCTAAAGAGAGAGCTGCAATCCTTCTAGGATGCTGCTGGGAAGTTCCATCAGGATCTAAGTGAGGCTCTGAGAACAACTGCTTAGTGTCTGCTTAGTGGTAAACTGTGTATTTGACCTCAGCATATATGACTTTTGTGAAAAAAAAATCTAGCCACTCTCCTCCCCTGTATTTGATTCTCACTTTTACCCATCTTTTCCTACCAAAAATTGGAGCTTAACAGCTAGATAAAGGATGTATACAACAATAACCACATGTCCAAGCACCAAGTGGAATTTCTCTTCTCTGACTTTGATGATCCACAGTGAATAAATGGGGATTGGAAGTAGACTACATGAGTGTCTGTGACTTAGGTTCAAATTGCAGGGCATGGCAGCAAACTATAGAAAACCTTAAGCAGCAGCCCAAGCTAAGGAGCCTTAGGGCTGCTCTCCTGTCACACTTTTTCACATGGGGTAAGGCAACCTGAGCAGGTCTAAGGAGGAACTGGGCATTTATTTCCTCCTTCCACTAGGCAGCCATTTGAATTTGAAGTTATTCTGACATAAAAGTAGTGAAATCTGAATTACCTAATAAGATAAATGGGACTGAAATTTAAAAAGTCAGTATTCCGCAAATCTACTATCACTAGAGAAAATTTAACCATCTCCAGCAACAATAGTTTAGAAACAGAGAATACCAGCCTTCCCAAAGGGGAGAAATTAGAGGAGGACAGACACTAGAGTAGGGTAAACATTTGGGGAGGAGCGGGTATTTTCCACCAAATCATTTGGAGGTTAAGTTCACTCTGAACTGGCTACTTTATTTTCTCAATAAAAATTTTCCCAGGATTTTCCTGAATAATTGATAAGAAATTGGGACTCATCTATTTCAAAACCTTTTACTTTACAGATGAGGAAATTTAAGATCTAGGGATTAAAAGTTAATTACTAAAAAGCTGTAAATCTAGTGAGAGTCAGAAATAGAAGTAGAATCCAGATTTCTTGAGTTCCAATCCATTTCTTTCCAATGTCCAATGCTTCTGAAAGCAGGACTAAAATTCTGTGAAATCCCTCAATGGAATTAGCATTTGGTTTACAGAGTTCAAAGTAAAAATTCTTCATCCCTAAAAAGAAACATTTAGTTGTGAAAAGCTAAGTACATATATATACATCCTAAATATCAGAATCTAAGGCATTCTAACTACAGCTCCCTAGAGAGCCTGCTAAAGAATTTAAGACAAGGACTTCCTGAACTACTACAACAGGAACATTTTTAAATAAACCTACTTTTTCTCAGCTTTACACACAACTAAACTCATACCACTATAAACTAAATTAGATAAAAATGTAATTCCAAAATAAGAGAAACTTACAACAACGAACAACACTTAAGATGCCAATATTCTCTCCTCACAAACATCTCAGCATGTTCAACTTGTCCAAAACTCTACAAATAATCCCCTCCCAAAAGAGTAAAGCTTTCCCTAACCAGAAGTCCATTCAGTAAGTAAACAGAATACAAGTTTGCGCATACACACACACAGACACAATGCACACATACATGCATGAGTACTGTGTGATGATCTCTGCTGTAGAGCTGGGAAGGTGAGAGGAGGGCTCCCAGGGACAGCCCTGGCACGTACAGCCATGTGATGTGCTAAAAGGGAATTATTTCCTTGTTGTTGTCTATGAGAGTTCAACTTGTAGGTGAAAAAAGACTTTCAGTTACGGTTTCTAAGAGCATAATGAAGATAATGAAATGTACATTAGAAATTTGTTAAGACTGACTTTCTAAAAATATGAAACAAAAGTCAATACATTTAAGGTCTTTCCTTCTTCCAAAACACTGGCTTTCCAATAAATATTTTTAAAAGTGGGCTAGACCACATGATGTTAACTATAATATCTTATTTTAAATAAAATGTATTGCATTATAAGTATATACCAAGGATTTATATACTTCATACTTATAATTTACTGGAGAAAAATCCATCCTCAATACTTCCACTGATATTCCATTCATTTCAAGAGTGTAGATAAGGCTGTGAAAGGATGAGTGATGGGAATAAAAGACAAAAGTCCAACTAAGACATTAGAAGTCACCCATGACAAATTCCACAACCATCACGAGCACAGTAAAGAGTAAATGCAGTTTTCTTTTTAAAAATCAGTATCTCTGGGTAACATCTAAAGTGCATCCTAAAGTAGTATCAGTGTCTAGTTCCATGACTGTAGATAGAACCAAGTCAAATCACAGTGCGGTGTTGTAGCACATTTCTCTAATCAGGGTCTTATTTCTCAAATATATATGGAATAAAGTCAAATTTACAAGAATAAAAGTCATTCCATAATTGATGGTCAAATGGTCAAAGGATATGAATAAATATTTTTCAGAGGAAAAAAATCAAAGCTATCAATAGTCATATTGAAAAAACGCTCTAAATCACTAATATAAAGAAATGAAAACTAAGTACCACCTCACATACACAAAGGGAAAATAAAAAGGGGGGGACGACAAATACCAGAGGGGATATGGGTAAACAAGCCTACTATACTAATGCACTGCTGGTATAACTGTGAAATGGTCCAACCATTCTGGACAATGATTTGGAACTAGGCCTGAAAGGGTTAACAAATTGTACACACTTTGAACAAGCAATACCACTATTAGGTCTATATCCAAAAGAGGAAAATGACCCACATGTACAAAAAAACGTACAGTAGCTTTTCTGTGGCGACAAAGAATTGAAAACTGAGGCGATACCCATCAATTGGGGGACAGTTGAACAAGTTAAGACTTGCATGTAATAACACAAAGTGAACCGAGAAGAAACTAGGAATACAATCTCGGCAGTGATACTAATATTATAAAGATAATCAGTTTTGAAAGACTTTAAGTGATAAACACCAACCATCAACTAAAATTCCAAAGGGCTCCTAATGAAACACAGTATCCACCTCAAGAAGTGAAATTGATTAATTTTAGCATGCAAACTGAAGCATATTTTTTTCTTCTATTTCTTTTTCCCGATGGGAGAACTGGGAAGGGAAAGAGAAAGAAATATGGTTAATGCAGAAATTTGTTTCTACATGACTATATTCGTTATGGAGTTTACTTTTCCTGACTTATCAATTAGTGGAGGAGGGGAGGGGAAAGAGTCCAGAACTAAAATTTAAACTTTTAAAATTTTAAGAGAGATAAGTAACAAATTTATAGAGACCAATTTCAGTTCTCAGAGAAAATAATATTACTTGTAGCACCAGGCTGATTTAGGGTAGTCGCACTTAGATTTTTGCCATATTTGGGTTTTGTTTTTTTTTTTTTTAACACCCTGTCATCATGCTCATTTCATTACACTTATTGAACATTATACGAACTTCTTACTACTCTAAACAGTTGTACTGATAGTTAGCAAATACTAGAAGGTAATTAAATGTTACCTCAATGTTAATCTCAAAGAAAAATATATCAATTTGACAATACTGTGAAATAATAATAAAACAAACAAGAAAGTGGTTGTGGTCAATATTTAGTGATTTTTTAAATAAATTTGCATAACCATAAAAAGTGAACTTTCTGACAACGAAAAGTGAAGAAATTGGGGCGGCTAGGTGGCACAGTGAGTAAGAGTGCCGGCCTCGGAGTTGGGATGACCCGGGATCAAAACTGGCCTCAGAAAATGAGCACCCACACATAAATAATGACTAGCCGTGTAACCTTGAGCAAGTTACTTAACCCCAATTGCTTTTAAAAAAAAAAAAAAAGTGAAGAAATAAAAAGAAAGTAAAATGCCCAGTGTTTAAAACTCTCCTGATTTAGTAAAACCACCCCCAGAGATATTAGAATTAGAGACATTTTTCCAAAGCAGAAGGATAGTATTCATTTTCATATAACCTTCAGATCAAAACCAATTTTAAGTTAAAATCTTTTTTTTCTTACCATGTTCAAAAGACATTGAGGAAAATGAACTGAAGTAAGCAAGCATCAGGAAACTAGCCTCTTTGTCCTAAGCTCTGTCACTTCATTTATTAGCTCATTGACCTTGTCTCTGACCCTTGGTTTTCTCATAAACAATGACGATCAATCAATATGCATTTATTAGATACCCATAATATGGGATGTATTGTGCTATGTACGCACTAAAGATACAAATATAGAGAAATAAACTGTACTTGTGAGACACTTACATTATGACATATAAGGGGAAGACCACATATACAAAATACATACTGAATAAATGTGAAGGGAATATAAATATCAAGAGAATAAAAAAAAATTTTAAATAATAGTTTAAGTGAGAGCAGTAGTATTTGAAGGTACCAGGAAACGCTTAATTTAGAAAATAGGATAAAGGAGGAAAGGAAGTTTCTAAACAAAAACAAATGGGCACCTCGGATAGCAAAAATAAAGATATTTGCTAGAATGGCAACTGCAACTTGAATGAAAATTTGATTCAAATCTTCTAAATACTGGTTCAATGGACTCTTTCTCCTAGAAAACAGAAGTAATGAGAGCAATTCTTCCATTTCATTTAACAAGAAGTAAGGAAGAGTTGCCATCTTCTTAGAAAAGCCTTTAAGTTGAAAAAGAATTGCAGCTTTTGACCTAGTAAAGTCACTTTCTAGGCCATGTTCAGCACAGGAAAGTACAGAAGCAAGACTGATTTATTTTGATCAAAAAGAAAGAGTCAATAAGATTTTCATTAACAATTTTCTATAGTGTGCTTTACCTCATAAACCTATTACTATATTTAAATTGCAGTTTTTGCCATAAGTAATTTTTTTTAAATAAAATGTTCAAGCTATGTTTGAGGACAGTTATATGTAAAAAAGTCTCAAAAGGTAGAATGGAGTCAGATTGTGAAGGGCTCTGAGTGTTTTAGGGATCCCCCCCCCTTTTTTGGAGGGGAAAGGGGAAGGGAAGGCAAGGCAATTGGGGTTAAGTGATTTGCCTAAGGTCACACAGCTAGTAAGTATTTCAAGTGGATTTGAACTCTGGTCCTCCTGACACCAAGGTAGGTGATCTATTCACTGCACCACCTAGCTGCCCTGGGTTTGTTTGTTTTTTTGGTTGTCGTTTTTGTTTGTTTGTTTAATTTGTCCAACAGGGAGCAAAAGAGCAACAATCACGCCTTTGTTCATCAACAAACATTTATTATGGCTTTATAAAGAAATAATCTCTTCTCCCAAAGTAGCTTATATTCTAACAGGGGAAGGATATGTGAACAAATGATGTAACAGGAGATAGGAAGGATTCTTCAGACATCAGCTAGTTTCTTTTCCTTAATACAGACAGGTTGTGTTTGTGCTTCATTCTCGAAAAGGACCAAGGCATCAGGGAAATGATTACATGACTTGCAGTTAATCTTGATTTGAGTGAGAGAGAGGATTGTGCAAAGTCAAAACCTCACTTTCTTCTCCAGAGCCATCTGGATCCAGTGACCATTCATCAGGATGACTGGAGGTGTTTCATAAGAATATGAAACAAGTCTATATTATTCTCAGAGACCTCCAAAGAATGACTGCATACATCTATATCTATGTGATAAACTCACATGGGACTTTACAGATCAGAATCTAATCTAATCCACTCATTCTGCACAGGAAGAAACAGATTTGGAAGGTTTGCCTGCAATCATACCACCAGAATCAGAGGCAGAAGTGGGACCTGGGGACACTGGCTCCTATTTAGTCCAGGGTTTTCCCACTCAAGCAAACTATCCTTTAGTCTTTTCTTTTATAACATTAGAAGAGATCCCAAATAATTAAGTCACCATTGTTGGTCAACTGTTCCACTTACACTCTCCAGATCAAATAAGTTGAAGAAAGCTTCAACACAGGTTCCCTGAGGCACTAAGATTCTATTGGAAGACATACATGGTCACCTAAGTAGCATCCTGCCCAACATGATGGAAAGCTGTGGAGCACAACAGTAAAAGCTCACTTAGAGTCAAAGGGGGCCCGGGTTCAAATATCATCCTGCTCTCTTACCAGCCTTACAACCAACTGATCTCTAAGGTTCCTGCCAATGCTTTAAGCATGTTATTCATGCTGCCATGCTTCATATTAAAATCCCAGCTTACTTGGTCTTGTTCTGACCTCTGGGAAGATGGAAACTACGCTATCATCAATTAAGTAAGAGTTTTCATATATAGTGTTGCTGATGCATACACATTTTTCCTTTACAGTATCATTAATCATTAAATTTATTAATTATTATCAATTATTAAAAACTACAGTCCACAACTGAATAATTTACAACTTACAAATGAGATAGAAAAGAAGCCTAATTGGGTAAAGAGTATTAGACTTAGAAGTCAGGAGAAGAAACAATACTTATTAGCTGCATAACAATGGCCAAATCACAGCCTCTACAAACTGATTCTGTCATCAAAAAGAGCAAAACAATACTACCTGGGCTAGCATATGCATAGCATTGTTGTAAGGAAATAATTTTGTACCAGTTCCAGCACCATTGTGTAGAAGTGTAAGGGTGTGTTTGGAGTTCCCCAATTCCCTGGTAACTACAATTATTCATTCATGATTCTGGGGTCCTGTAGTTAAGCATCCTCATGAAAACATTAAAGATCATCCTAAGAAAGGTTAAGAATAGAAAATCTTACTTGAAAATTGTGAGTTGACATTCACCAGTGATATTATACTGTAGTTCTCCCTTTAGGATTTATCCTTTATTTACTTAGGTTATTGTGACTATAATCCCCTCATAAAAGGACTTGGGAGATATTTTTATAAATTTTGGATAATAACATATGTATTACAGGCAATGGGTTTTCCTTGAGAATTTCGTAATATTAATTCCTAAATCCATCTGGACTGGGGAGTTTTTTCCTTTAGTACTTCCTTTACAGCTACTTCAATTAATTCTTCTGAAACTGGATTAAGAGCTATATTTTATGACTTGTTAATTTCACCATTTATAAGTAATTCATCACATTTCTTTTAAATTCTCCTAACATATGCTTGTACATAGTAGGTTCATGATAAACCTTTTTTTATAATTCCTCCTTGTTAATTTATTTTGATGGTTTGGTTTTATTTCCTCTTCATTTAACACATAGTATGGTATTTGGACAATGCCTCAAGCCAGAAGGGTTCCGTTTCTCTAATACATACTGACTGTGCTACCCTACCCAGGATAAGGCAAAGAATCCCTCAATGTCCTAGGCCAAACTGCATTGGTAGAGTGAGGTGAAATGAAGGTCAAGTTCTTACCACTAACTTCTTAGTAAGAGTTTATTGATTTTACTTAGGTAGTTACTAGTTTATTAATTTACTAGTTTATTAATTTCTCATGATTTTCAAACTTTCCTCTTTTACTTTCAGTTTGAGCACTAATATTTTAAAACTGACCATTCTGTTTATTAATCCTTTTTTATTTTATCAATGTATGTTCTCAGAGATGATTTTTCCTATGAAAATTTATCTGCATCCAAAAAATTGTGGTAAAATCTCACCATTCTCATTCTCTTTCACACAGAGGTTACTTCTACTTTTATCATTTGTTCTTTAATCCATTCTGCTCAGGATAGGACTATTAAGTCTACATTTAGATCTACTTAGTTTAGTTTGGGCGCAGAGGAAACTTAAAAGTGACATGGTAGCTGTCCTTAATCTCTTAACAGCCTCTGCTTCTCACTGTTCAACAGAGCAAACTCTGAAAGCCAAGGATTGAAGCCTGAGACAGACCTGGACTTGGTGCAAAGAAAGGCTGCCTAACTAGAAGGAGCACTGTCTAAAGTATGAGGCAGCATCACAAAGAGTGACAAAGGGCTCTCCCCTTTCAGGAATGAGAAAGGATGCTCAGATGTTTCCACTCAAAGTGCTACACTGAAAAAGCTCCAGATCCATTCCCACCACGTGTACGCTAGGGGTAGAAGGAGGGAGTCAAGAACTAAGAGAGATAACTGGCTGTTTATATGCTGCTTCCTCAAAAACATTTCAGGTACAAAACACAAAGCCATTTTGGAGAAAATCAACACAATACCCCCTCCTCCCTCACAGAGGCACAATCAAAATGTGTCCATTTTTATTTAGAAACAATCCAGTCTTAAAACTGAAGGGCCACTCTTTTGTCTCCTAAGACTGAGTAACTGAGGTAAGATTCCTTCAGATTGAGTGAAAGAAGTGAAAACTTCTCAGACTATACTCTAAAATCTAGTAAGGCTTTTTGTGGGAAAAAGGCCCAAGTTACCCTTCAGCAGAAATCACATGATTTACAAGGACTCAAAACTCAAAGCAGTAGAGTCACCTCTCTCCTCAGTGACAGCCCAGCATAAGATATGCAATAAGGACAGAAGTGCTTTCTCAAAGGCACGTGGGGTGGTCACTGTTTCCTTGTTCCAGTACTTGAGGTAGATTGGCTTGCTTAGATTGTGCACCTGACTTCTAGCCAATGGGGGGGCTTTATAACTTCTCTTCCTTTTGTTAACTGCTTCTAGTCGCAGACCATTTGTCATTTCTGCTTGAGAAACCTCTGAATATTGTTTGGGTAAGGATTTCTGCTGCATATAGTTTTGGGGTGCACACAAGATTTAGATAGGAGAGGTGACAACAAAAACAAGGAGAAAACAAAAGGATGAATCCCCAATTAATAGTGCAAGGCCCTGCATTTAAAAAAAATGAAAGAGAGAAGACCTTAAGGACGTCCTACAGTGCTAACAAAACCAAGACTGAGAATCACTGTTCATATTTATAACTACCATCTGTGTCTTAATAGCTCTGCAGAATGTCATGCATTAGATAGTTCTGAAACAATATTAAGAGAGATCCAACATGAATATGGCATAAATTTTAGCTAGCTCTTTCCCACCAAAACCCTCAATTTCCAAAAGTTTATAATTTACTGTGTTTGCATTTGAATAGTAAGGTATATACAGTGAAATACTGTTAGGCGCCAAGACACAGAAGAGATTTAGATTTTAGGCTCAGTATATTAAGCAGTATTTTCAATATATGTAGGTAGAGACTATGAAAATCTCTATTACTGACATAATGCTAGAAATCACTTCTCCGAAGTCTGCAAAACGGCTCCTGTAAATCATATCATTTAATCTCAACAACTCTGTAAGTAAGGACTGTCTCCATTTTATATTAGAGGAAACTAAAGATGAGGTTAATTTATTTGCCAAAGGCCGACTTGGAGGCCATTCCTATTTCCACATCAATGGACTTATCTTCTCTAAACGATAAATGTCTAAGGAAAGAAGCAATGGGACATGGACAGGGACACGGAGACACACACACACCGCATATTAGGAAGGAATCTAGATCTAACAACCAAGAACAAACCTAGGTGCAATCCTAGCTCAGCCAATTAAAGATGAGGCCTGTCAAGGAACTGACATCATCTGAGCTCAAATGTTCTACCTAGCCATATCCCATACAAACTACTTTTAATGTTTAAATTTAGTATTTGTGTTCCTGGGATTCCCTTCCCCAATAAAGTGTCAAGTCCTTGAGAGAAGACATTATTAGGCTTTGTTGTTTTCTTTTGCCTTGTATCCCACCAGTACAGTACCTGGAACTTCAGAAACAGATGAGTACAAGATTGGTGATTTTATTAGAGCAGGGAAGGATTTCTTGCTAAGGAAAAGCATGGCACACAGAAAAGAACACCTAAGTTGCCCTACTCAGACCTAAATTCAAATCCTTGAGCAAGTTTCTTCACCTGTACCATGAAGAGGTTAATGAGCTCTGAGGACCCTTCAGGGTTTCCCTCCACAATACTATGTCTTACACACTGATCTACCATTTGTATCCTTTGAGAGGTGCCTTGGACCCTACAAGATTCAGGGACTTGCATTAGATACAGCCACCACAGCGTGTGGGAGGCTCAGAACCAAGTGTTGCCAATCCCAAGGCCAGCTGGTGGAACCACTAGACTACACTGGCTCCTACAAGGCCCACTATAGGAAATTAATAAATGCTTGAATGAATGGACCTCTAAGAAGAGGGGCTTAGCATACTAGAGAACAATTTGGAACTACGCCCTAAGAGCAACTAAACTGTGCATCCCTTTTGATCCAACAATACCACTACTAGGTCTGTATCACAGAGACATTTTTTTTAAGGAGGAGGATGAGAAGGCACATGGGCTGAAGGAGAAAAAGAACCTAAATAGTTATCAGTTCTGTTTCTGGTATCCAAAAAATTAGAAATTGAGGGGATGCCTGTAGAGGGCTAGTACTGAGCCAGTCCAGTCATGGGTAGAGTCCAGGTCAGGATTTCCCTGGGTGCCCCACCCCCACCCCCATAAGAGCTCATTGTTGCTCAGGGTGATTGGCTCACCATCTTTCCTTGACTAGTAGGAGAACAGGGAGTGATTATCAAGAAGTGATCACCTGCACACAATGGAATAAAGTACTAAGAGGTAAAATACCAGATGTAATCATTTTTGCTACTAGTATATAAACCCTTACCCTCAGATAAATAAACAGACTGCTGACAGCTTCCGGCCTGGCTCTGTCTCATTCCCACACTCTCGTGTTCAGCCTGTGCCCCTTGGTGCAGGCATTAGATGCCCATCAACTGGGGAGTGGCTGAACAAGTTGTGGTATGTGAATGTAATGGAATACTACTGTTCTATAAGAAATAATGAGCTCAGAAAAACCTAGACTTACTATAACTGATGCAAATGAGCAGAACCAGAACATTGTGAACAAACACAGCAACACTATACATTGATCAACTATGAATGACTTAACTATTCCTAACAACACAATGATCCAAGACAATTCCAAAGATATTGAGGAAATTTCCTATTTTCATCCAGAGGAAAAAACTGATGAGCTCTGCATGTAAATCAAAGTATACGATCCCCCCCCCCTTTTGGTCTGTTTCCTATTTTACAATATGACTAATACAGAAATGTTTTCATGATTGCACATATGTAAGCTATATCAAATTGCTTACCATCGTGGGGAGGGGGGGAAAATAGGGATAAGGTAAGGAAGAGAAGGAGAAAACTTAGAACTCAAAATGTGTAAATGAATGTAAAAATTTGCCTTTACATGTAAATAGAAATAAAATAACTATTCAATAAATACATAAATGAAAAAGAGGGATTTGGTTTAAATGGTATCTGAGGGCCCTCCTGGTGCTAATGCTGGGATTCTGTGATTAGTAGCATTAAGATCCTGGTGTAGAAACAGAAGACAACATGTATTTATTATTTACTGAGCTGTGTGCCACACGCACACACACATTTTGAAAGTCACTTTTCTAACCCTCCTGGTCCAACTCTGACCAGCTTTGTAAATTTCCAGCTATGCTTTGATGGTTCTTTAAAAGGAGCTCCAATAGGAGGCAAGGGTACCAGGAAATACTTAATAGTAACAATAGGCATTTTTATATTGCTTTAAAACAAGATTCTCATTCAAGTTAACAAATATTTATCAAGAATCTGCTATGCTGCTCTGCTTTCCCTTTCCGGTGTTGGCGGCCCAAGCGGAGCAGCAGAAATGGCACCTCGAAAGGGGAAGGAAAAGAAGGAAGAGCAGGTCATCAGCCTTGGACCACAAGTTGCAGAAGGAGAGAATGTGTTTGGTGTCTGCCATATCTTTGCTTCCTTCAACGACACCTTTGTCCATGTGACTGATCTCTCTGGCAAAGAGACCATCTGCCGAGTGACTGGTGGGATGAAGGTCAAGGCTGACAGAGACGAATCTTCTCCCTATGCTGCTATGTTGGCCGCTCAGGATGTTGCCCAGAGATGTAAAGAACTAGGCATCACTGCTCTTCACATCAAACTTCGGGCCACAGGGGGAAATAGGACTAAGACCCCCTGGCCCTGGTGCTCAGTCAGCCCTGAGAGCCCTGGCACGTTCTGGAATGAAGATGGGGAGGATTGAGGATGTCACTCCAATCCCCTCTAACAGTACTCGCAGAAAGGGTGGTCGCTGCCTTTGAATATCGTTTGCTGGATTATTTTTGTCAATAAAAATGTCACAATGGTAAAAAAAAAAAAAAAAGAATCTGCTATGCTACAGGACATTAAGGAGGGAAGGAAGATTAGTCCCTGACTTTGGGGAGCTTGTTTTATACTGCAGAGACACCACATTTGTAGGATCATGGATTAAGAGGTGGAAGGTCAACTAATCTAACCTCCTCACTTTACAGATGAGGAAAATGGAGGCCCAGAAAGAGCGATGCAGGTAGTCAGTAACAGAAAATCCCCAGCAAAAGCTAGGCGTCAGGAAGATGATGGGAAAATGCCTGAGTTTCTGGCAGACTTCACCACAAACCACCTATTAGTAGAGCCTTTTGGCAGAATACTTTGGAACTGGGCAAGGAAAATGTGTGAAAGAATTTGAGGAAGGAAAGATTAGCAGGTAAGGGAAATCAGGAAATAAACTGTTCTGAAAGACAGAGATGAGGAGACAACATGGCCCAATGGGAAACCACTCACTGACTGAATCAAAAGTGTCAGCTCCCCCTGCCAACTGGGATGCTTGGATGTCACCAACCCCTTGGGTTACTGGGCTACAGAATGAAAGGGCAGGGCTGAGTGGCCTGGCAGACCCCCCCCACTAGGACCAGAGCAACAGTGTGAAGGGCATAACAGAGAAGAGAGTGGCTTACGAACACTGCAATCCAGTGTGCTGGAGAATATGGGCAGACAAGAACAAGGGTTGCAAAGGTCAGTAACAGTGGAGCATGACTTGGAGAGGGTATAAACACTATTACAGTGCAAAGACAGGGAATGCTCAAAGCTCACGAGAAGGGCAGTGCTATGAAAGAGCCCTGCACACAAGATCACTGGGGCAACATGGGAAAAGGATTGGAGGAGAAAGAGAAAGTGAGTAGGAAATTAACATAACTATCAATTAAAGTGCACTTTTCTCACAAGATACTGTCATATGGACACCATAGATATTTTTACGGAAAGCTAAATGACAGCTTTAAGACAGCCAGATTTAAACTCATATTTTTTCACAGCCAAGCTTTGCATATCCCTCTCTTTACCTTCCCCTTTTCTTTGTTTCCCAAAAGGAATTGGTTTACCTGAATCTAAAGAAGGAAATGTACAAGGTACTTATTAAACTAAGGCAAATTACCATACGGAAAAGAAAGGCAAACTCTCTAGAGCTATCTAGTCTAAATGACGATATATAAACAAACTGCCATCACACAATCTATTTCTGTTAAAAATTTCCCTCTACTGGAGGAAGCAGCATGAAATCCTTGAAAAAAGAGGTGAATATCAATCACATAAAAATTCATAAATTACAGTACACACAAATAAATAATATCAAGCTTGAATATGCAGGAGCAGCAAGGCCAGATTCTGGCATTTCTGGCAGTCAAGCCAGCCACTTTGTTGAAATTTTGGTTCCTGCCATGTCTAGTTAACAGTCAGTCCAAGGTGGCAATTGTCAAGGGTCTAAATCCTAAAGGAAGACTAGATTACACACATGGAAATCATTCATTAGGTATAGTACTTTTAACATGACATATGCCTTAAATCTCTTAACAAAGAATGGGACAGGCAATTTTCTTCAAAACAGTTTCTGGCAAAGACAACAGTATGACTCCAAATAGAATGAAGACACAGCAGCAGAGAGACTTAACAAGGAAAACGTGGCCAAAGATATAAAGACATATGATCGAGTGGGGAAAGAAAAAGAAAAAAGAAATTAGGAAAAAGATACACATACACACTGAAAAAAAGGGGAAAATGTTATTTATGTCTAAGTGCCAGCTGTTGTGGGTTCAACTACTACCTCTATGCAGATGATTCCCAGTACTATAATAGTTAGCCCTACTCCCTCCCCTAAAATGTATTCTCACAATCACCAACTGTCTTTCAGACAGTGGATATCCCATAAGCACCCCAAATCCAAGAAGTTCAACATTGTCCACAGTAACAGCCAAACTGTGCAATGACTGACACTTATAGACTTAGCTGTTCTCAGCAACACAAACACACCTAAGACAGCTCCAAAAGACTCATGATGGAAAATGCCATCCACACCCAGAGAAAGAACTTAAGAGTCTGAATGTTGATGGAAACATACAATTTGCTCCCCTTTTCTTTTGTTGTTTGTTTTTTTTCCTAGTGGTTCCTCCCTTTAGTTCTAATTCTTCTTTACATCATTATCAAAGTAAAAATATGTCTAATGTGAATGTATAAGTAGAGCCTACATCAGATTACACACCATCTTGGGGGGTGAGGGGCCACATCGAGAAAATTTTAAACTCAGAATCTTTTTTTTTTTTTAAAGCAATTGGGGTTAAGTAACTTGCTCAAGGTGACACAGCCAGTCATTTTTATGTGTGGGTGCTCATTTTCTGAGGCCAGAACCAATCCTAGGTCCTCCCAACTCCGGGCCAATGCTATTACTGCACCACCTAGCCACCCCTCAAAATTTTAATGGAAGTGAACTCTGAAAAACAAAAATTAAGAAAATAAATTAAAGAGGTGGCTAAGTGGCACTGGCCCTGGAGTCAGGAGGACCTGAGTTCAAATCCGGCCTCAGACACTTAACACAAAAACTAGCTGTGTGACCTTGGGCAAGTCACTTAACCCCAATTGCTGCTCCAAAAAGCAATGAATGAATGCATGAAAAGCTTGGGGGGAAAAATTCAAGGTGTTCAAAACAGAACTCATTATTCTTGCTCCCTCACCAATCTCTGTCCTCTTCCATGATTATCTCTTACTGGAGGAGGGCACCAACAGTTCTCCAGGCTCACAATCTGTTTCTAACTCTCACCACCCTAATTCATCTCACACCCTGGACTTCACCCCTCCCTAACTAACCTCTTTCCTCCATCCTAAAATTTCCACACTGAAACCAAACTCCTACTAGGGAGTCCTTAGCCCAGACCAGCTAGGTGGCTCGGTGAATAAAGCACTGGGCCTGAAGTAAGAAAGATCAGATTCCAAATCTGGCTTTAGACACTTAGTAGCTGTGTGACCTTGGGAAAGTTATTTAAATGTTGTTTCTTCCTCAATTTTCTTCACTATAAAGTGGGGATAATATTAACACCTATATCAGAGAATTAGTTGAGAATCTAATGAAATAATATTTCTTAAGTACTTAGCACAATGCCTAGAACATAGGAGGCCTATTATAAATGCTAGCTGCTCTGATGATGACAGCTATTTCATGAGAGGCACTAGATATGCTACCTTGCACTGCCAGCTCAACTCTTTACAGGGACTCTTCATTTCTTCACCTTTGTCTTCCCATGTATAGACATGGAAAACTCTTCATAACCTGGTATCCTTCCCTCCTTGTCTTGTGATAATTCACTCTCTTTAACCAATTCTATGATTCAGCTTTATTGGCCTACTTACAGTTTCTCAAGCAAAAAAACAATTCACCTCTCATTTCAATGTCTTTTCAGTGATTCACTCTTATCCCCTTCAATACAGCAACTCCAAATTCTCATGCTAACTCCACCCAGCTCTTCATCTGTGTCCTCTGGAAGGCAACAATCTTAAATCCATTCTTCTTCCATTCCAGCAATCTACTAGCTTTCATTGAAACCTGGCTCACCTCTGAACAGCCTCCTTGGCCAATCCTTCCAGTAAGGCCTTCACCTTTACTCAATCTCCACAGGTGGAATATTCCTTGTTCCCTGTAAAACGGGATATTATGGTCTTGTTTTGCTCCCACAAAAGTTATTGGGAGATAATCAATAGCTGTTAGGAAGCTCAGTTATCTTATTTTACTAGGACAATGGCTATCCTGGCACCAAAGAGGTGAGGGAGAAAGACCCAACAGATCAGACCTTAGAGGTCAAACCCTGGTCACAAGCATCCTCACTACCACGCCTATGTAATCTACATAAAAAGGGAATGTAGGGAAATAAAGTAAGGAATTTAAAATAACCTTAACTCTAACTGGAAGGACAAGACTACAGTTTCTATATCAGTGGGTTGTTCCTAGTGAGAACCATATCCACCTCCTCAAAGGAAGCTTAATAGACACCTTCCTCCACCCACTGTTTCTGAGTTCTTGCAATGAGAAGGGGTTTGTCCTGTTAAGGGGCATTATCACATAGATATTCCTAATCCTACCCAGGGAAACACTGGACAGCAGAAGCTTGTCCAGGCTAACTCCCCACAACCAGGTTTCTCACATTCTCCATTGCCACTTCCAGATTCTCCCCTTTCCTCTTTTTTTCAGTAATGTCTCTTCCTTAAAGATTCGTGCTATTTATATCTACCTCCCAATCAAAATCTTAACAACTGTTGTCTTCAAGACTCCCAGGTCCTTCACTGTCCTTCCTCAATGAGCTCTATATCTGGCTTATATTCCCTCCTTTCCAACTCCTGTACTCATTTTTAGGGGTCATCTGTCTATATTTATATTCTCTCTCTGTCTCTCTCCCCTCTCCCCCTCCAACACCATACTGGTTTCCAATGACCTATTCTTTCACCACACCTCAGTCACACACAAAAAACAGTCATGCTAACTGACCTTTTCATCAACCACAAATATATCACTACCCAAGTTAAAAAATTAACCTTTTAATTAATGGTCCCCTTATCTGACCATAATCTATAGACTTTTCACCTTTCCCTCTGCCTTCCTTTATATAATTTTACTCTTTACTGTTACCATGATCTTCAATCCCCTGACCCACCAACAACCCATAACTCTACTGCACTGGTCAAGCTCCTCCCCATCTTGGCTCCTTGGTGAATAATTCAACTAAATACAGTCCTTCTCTCTAGAAGCCCTAACCATCTTATCATATCACCTATTATACCCAGGCTTAAACACCTAACCTCGGCCTTGAGCCATTCCCAACATTCATCTCCTTCACTTCTATACATGACTTGCTGAATGAAGGTGGAGAAGATCATGCTGTATTGACTGGTTCCAGGTTGAATTTATATTACACAATCTCAAATGGGCCCTCACTGCAGCTGGTAATCCCCATTGTACTCCACTCATCAATTTACTCTCCCACTCCCCACAGTGGCTCTTCCAAACCTTCCCATCCCTGCTCAAAGCTCTCCTGGCTCCTGTTCCCAGGACTCTCTCAACTGAGAACCTTGCCTCACATTTTGTGGAAAAACATGATGATATTCACTATGAATTCTCTGTTCTCATCTTCTAGTCACTCAGGTGCCTTTTACCACTCCTCCTTCACTCCTGTCTCACACGATCAAGTGATTAAAATCAGTCCCCAACATTTTCCAACATATAGTACTCAAGCCATTTGTGAATGTATTGCCTGACTTAAATTCTCCTTTGTCAATCTATCATCAAGGCCTTATAAGGGATTTTGAAGCTCCTAAACAAATAAAAATCTAAGATTCAGTGTTAGGAACAATAAATAGTTCAAGGCTTTGAAAACCTATTTATAAACTGGAATGGACATTTTAATTGGATTCAAAGCAAACCACTTATACATGATATTCCTAATAAATAAAAGAGACATAAACTGCTTTGGAATAGAGTATGGAACATGGTGGAAGAGGCAGGGAATTGGGGGAAGATATTAATGATTGGGGATTCAGAACTTAACTAACAACTGACCCTAAACAGCATGCCAAACTGAATCAACTGGTTTATTCATGTTGTCCCAGTTAAAATCTTATCTTGTCAAAGGAAGTTTGCTTGGTCCCCCCTTAATTCCCGAGCCTTCCCTTTGTGGATTATTTCCAATTTATTCTGTATATAGGTTGCCTTTACACAGCTGTCAAATAGTCTTTTCCTACTAGACTATGAGTCCTTTGAAAGCAGGGACTGTCTTTTGTTTTATCTCCAGAAATTAGCAGACTGCCTGGCATATAGTAGGGCAATTAAAAAAAAATATTTACTGACTAATAAGTCCCTGCTGGTTGGGACAAATTCTATGGGTTTTATATTTAACTTTCTTAAAGCTGGTTTTTCCCCCCTCTTATAAAAAAATTTTTTTTTTGTTTTTACATTTTTGGAGAGGGGAAGGCAGGGCAATTGGGATTAAATGACTTGCCCAAGGTCACATGGCTAGTTTTTATGTTGTCTGAGGCTGGATTTGAACTCAGGTCCTCCTGACTCCAGGGACAGTGCTGTATTCACTGCAACACCTAGCTGCCCCCTTCTTATCAAATTTTTAAGGGGTCTGGAATTTGTATAGGAATGAATGGAGACAGAATTTTCTAAAACTTCAAATGAAACTACTTTCCAAAAGCAGAAAGTCTCTTAAAACTAAGGGAAGAAAAGTTTAGGGGTAGAATAGTATAGAAATTCAGGGTGAGAAATGGAGAAAGGGGCTTGCCTTAGACCCTAGTAGGATCACACAAACTCAGGGAACAGACAATACAAATTAAAGTGTTATTCTTAATTACCTTCTATTTATGAACTTCTCCCTCTGATGCTTTTTTTCCTTTATATAGCCAAAAGAATCCTCCCTCATTGCTAAATTGGAATTCTGTGCCCTAAGATTCCCCAAATATTAAGAATACTAATTACAAGAGAAATTAGAACTCTGTCTAAACCAGACAATGGATTATAGTGGAGAGTATGATGGCCTTTTCATCTCAGGACTTTACTCCCTTGGGGAATTTCAAAGAGAGGCAAAGTTGTTTTTACTACCGTGTTTTTTTCCCATTTAAAATGGCAACTAGCAGCAGCTCATAATCTCTCATCACAATTTATGGATGTTGAACATTTTCTACTTCATCAAAAAGCTAAGTTAAAAGTAATTCATGACTACTGAACTGCCAGCTACAACTTCTAAAAGTCCCTATAACTAAATAACTAAAACTTAATTTCACTGAGGTTCAGGACAACTCTTGAAAAGACTGCCAGAATTTGATTACTAAGTACCTAATCAATAACTGCTTTGAATAAAATAGAAAATTAGGGCTACCAAATTCACTAGTGGAAAGGACAGGTAAAAGAGAGGGAGATTAGCAGGCCAGAAGAAGAAGGATAAAGTTCTTAAGAGTACACTATAAACAGCCTTTAAAAAAAAAACTTAAAAAGAGAATTTGGGGGAATAATAATGGCTGACAAGAAGTACATGCTGCTGGATGCTATATGCAATCAAAGGTAGATACAGACTTAGAAAACATCTGAGATTCAAGAATGAACTCAAAAGACCCTACGTGAACTGACATCCCTACATTCAATAATGTCAACAGAAGTGTCACAGAAACAAAGAGACTTATGATGACAATTCAAGAAAAATTAACTGCTACTGGAAATTATAGAATTATCCTTTAGAAGCCTATACCTGAAGCAGAGTCAAAAGTGGCCAAGTAGCAGGTAGCACAAACTCCCTTCAAAAAGACCTAGAAAATACACCAAATGAACATAGAAAAATGTAGATAAATACACAATGATTCATTTATCCAATCAATGACCACACAGGGAGGCAGAGAGGTCAACAGACACTGGGACAGAATGTGGTCAGAAGTACTCCAGTGCCCAGAAAAGCTGTGCATGGAAAAAGTCCAGGCTGGTAGAAAGTTCAAATGGAGCAAATAGAATTCAATGAATCAATAAGACAACAAGTTTCTTGAATGTGGCCTTATATGATTACAGCTAAAATAATAATGTGGCCTTGCAACATGAAAAGGTGCTCCACCCCGGTTCCGAGGGCTTTTGATGAAAAACCAGAGATACAGGAATTATAGGAAGCATAAAGAGGTAAATATGAAGAAATACTGATAAGGAACCAAAAAAGGATAAAAAGCTTAAACACAAAAATCAAGAGGTTATCAGTGTGTCATCTTCCCCCACCTTACCCAGTCCCTAGCCCCTTCCTAATCATCATCAGGAGTTATGTAGAGGGGATCTAAATAGGCAAGGTATGGAAGGGTTTCTGTTAAGAGTTGATAATCTTAAGAAAAGAAAGGAAAGAAAAGGGAAAAGCAACAACCAGAGAGAGAAGGGAAAAAAAGGATTAAGGAAGATACTTGGGGCTATCTCCCCCACAAATAAAAGAAGAGTAAGGGGAAGAATTGACCTCAATCTTATCTGAACTAGATAAAGGAAGGAATACACAAACGAAGAGTTCCACATAGAAATTACCTTTCATTCAAAGTGAAAATAGGAGGGAAAGGGAAGAAACTGAAAGAGGAATTGAAAGGAAGGTAGATTAAGGAAGAGAATAGCCCCAAGCAAAATAAACTAAAGATGCTCAAAATTTTATTTGTCGTTTTTTGGGGGGGCGTTGTTTGTTTTGAGGCTGCAAAGGATAGGAATTGGAAGGGGCACCCATCATTCAGGGAATTGCTGAACAAGTTATGGCATATAAATATGATAGAGTTATATTATGCTAGAAGAAATTATAAAAGAGATAGGAGAAACCTGTAAAGAATTCTATGAATTGATACAGGGTGAAGTGAAAGGGACTAAAAGAACAATTTACATTATCAACAATATGGTAAAGATAAAGAACTGTGATGAAATGTGGTACCCACCTTCTAAGAGAAGGGAGAAAGATTGAGAGTGCAGAATGAGACATTTTTCTAGATATGGCCAGAGAAGAAATTTATTTTGCTTAATTTTACCTATCAGTAAGGTATTTCTTTTTTTTTTTTTTAGTTCTAAACTGAAGGTGAAGTTCTGAGGTGAGAAAGCAAATTTCTGTGACTAAAAAATATATTTTAAAGCACATAAATATAGATCTATTTTTAATAGATATGGATATAAAGATACAACTCAGGCAGCATCTTCTAAATGAAGCCTTTCTCAATACCCTCGAAGTTGTCAGTCTCTTTCTCCCCAATACATTTACATTGAATTGCTTGTGTATTTATTAACTTATGGAGTAATATGTTTATCCATACTTATTATAATGTAAGCTAATTGTCCCAAGGAGGATATTTGAATGGACACTACTACCTTATTACTTTGCATTAGTGAAAAGTCCGTTGGTGAAGAACAAACATTTTCTATATATGTGAATCAGCTCTGATATTTTCCCCCTCTTCTCTGTATTTAGAAAAAAATACTTGTATAGGATGGCTGTCAGGAATGGAAAGGAAGGGAAATGCTGGTACAAATTTTGGCAAAAAGGGCAAACGATGTCAATTTAAATTATTTTGTTTAAAGAATCATACTTAGAGTAGGTTATGCAAAAACACAGAAACTGTAGCTATAAGCCAATGAAGGTTGCAAAAATATAGCACCTACTTAGGAAAACAAAACCCAATATATGGTATTCTTAAGAATACTGCTATCTTCCATAAGGCAAACAGATGACAAATGCTATTATCACAAATAACAGCTATCAATATATCCTTAAGAATTCAATACCCTATGCATAGAAAAGGAAACATTAACAAAAAAGGGTTTTAGTAAATGCAACCAAATCAAGTACTCAAAACATTCAGGCTAGGTGGCCCAGTGAATAGAGCACCAGCCCTGGAGTCCAGAGGACCTGAGTTCAAATTTGGCCTCATTGACATTTAACACAAAACTAGCCCTGCGACCTTGGGCAAGTCACTTAACCCCAACTGACCTACTCTCCCGCCTCCAAAAAAGTAAAAAAACAAAAACGAAAACATTCATGCAAGATGGCACAATAGATAGAATGCTGCATCAGGAATCAGAAAGATCTAAATTCCAATGTGACCTCAGACAATTACAGTTTAAGGACATGATTAAGAACAAGTCTGCCTCAGATCCTTCATCTGTAAAATGGGGATAATAATAGCAGTTAACTCCAAGGGTTCTGAGGACAAAAAAATCATATTTGGAAAGCACTTTGCAAACATTATATGAATGCTATTATTATCTTCATTATTACTAATTACTAATTAAAAGTTTTCAAAATATAAAGACAAATCAAAAAAATCAAAAGGAAGCAGGTCACCAGATGATCTGTCTTCCCCACTTTTCTTATCCCATGAGCCTAGACAAGATAAATTTATATGCCAAAACTTTAATTACAAAGAGTTATGAGCCTAGACAATAATATGCATAAAATTAATTGTAAAATTAAAAGAAAAATATAGAATTTAAATCTAAATGTAATTGCATAATACTTTTAAATAAATTTATTAATTTCAATAAATCATTTAATTAATGAATCAATTAAAATTTAGAATAATGTTCAAATAATAAGAACTATAAAATACTAAAATGAACAAAATAAAATAGAAAATTGTCCCCGATTGTTTCTTCCTATTTTCCATTCAAAAACAGGAATACAAGGATTCTGAGGGCCAGCTAGGTGGTGAACTGAATGGAGCACCAGAACTGGAGTCAGAACGAAGGGAGTTCAAATCCAGCCTCAGACACCTGACAAACTAGCTGTGTAACCCTGAGCAAGTCACTTCACCCCAATTGCCTTAGACTCCCCCCTCCAAAAAAAAATAATTAAATGTGAGTATGCTGGTGGGAATGTACCTTTCAAGAATCCTTTTAAAGTTTTTGTAATGGAAATGCAAATTTAAAGATCTTCCCTGCCCCTGGGCCCTTTGATAGGCTTTAAGAGACTCTGAGAACCTTCCTTGATTTGAAATTATACTCTGCCCCCTAATAGGCTGAATGGCTTGGCTTTCAGGAATGCCCATAGCTTGATGCTGTATGATTGGGAAGTGGGTGAAGAGGGTGGTTACATTCTCTGACCCTGGAGAAGGCTATATAATCCCTGATGTGAGGCTTTGCTTTGGGGCTCATTTTGTTGTGTGATTTGACCAGATGAGACTCTCGGCTTTGAAAACCCAAATGTTGGTGCTTCACTCTCTGGTAACTGTGATTTGGTATAGATGTAATGGTTGAACAGTTTGTAAGCCTGTCTGCTTGATCTGTTTCTCTGTCTTGTAACTTCTGTCTGTGTATTCTGAAGTTCCAGGTGCTGACCTTTTTCCCCCGAACTAGGTAAAGGATATATGTTTGATTGATTAAAGTAAGCTTATTAAACCCATTTTGAGTTGCTTTCCTTTAGAAAAGCAGCTCTAAGAACCTGTTTTGGCAAACACCCTGGGGATGCTGGGGTGCTTGCTGCTACAATTTTCAAAATGAAGTTTCTTGCGTGGTTCCCACAACAAATGCACAACGCAGACAGCATAAACATTTTTTTAATTAAACAAATGCTTTATTAACTTCTGGTTTACATCATTCGTTTCCACCTGATGAGTTACATTTCCCCCCCATTTTATCCCTACCCACCACCCCAGAATAACAGTCCCACTAGATATCCCCTCATCCAATCTGCTCTCTCCCATATCTTCTCCCATATCCCCTTTGACTTTGCCATTAGGGCAAGGTGAATCTCTGAGCCCCAATGCCTGGACATCTTATGAAACATTTAATTTTAAAACTTTGATTTTCAGATCCATTCCCTTCCTCCCTTGTCACCCACTCCCTCTGAGAAGATAAGCAATTCAGTATGTGTTGTACATGTATAGCTATGCAAAACATTACCATAGTAGATATATTGTAAAAGACTGCTTATATTTCCCTCCCACCTGGTCCATTTCCTACTTTGCTCCTGTACCTCTTTGATAGTGGGTACTTTCAACCTCCCCTCCCTCCAGAATGCCCTCCCCTCCATCATCCCCCCTGAGGGTAAGATATTCCATTTAGTATGTATGTGATTCTCTCCTTGAGCCAACTTCAATGAGAATATGCTTTTGCCTTTTTGCCTTCCTGTTCTTCCCCTCCCCTGCAACTACTTCCCCTTGCCTCTTCTACATGAGATACTTTGCCCTACCCTGTCTCTCTCCATCTCCTCTTGCTACTTTCCTCTCTCACCTCTTGACTTCACCCCTTAAGAATCATCCCTTCCTTGGGGTGGCTGGGTGGTGCAGCGAGAAGAGCAGATTCTTTTTCCATCTGGCAAATTCGACTTTTTAAGGCATTCTTCTCCTCATTGCCTTTCTGAGCCTCTTTTGCCATTTGAGTTAGTCTATTTTTTAACGGGTTATTTTCCTCAGTCAGGCTGTTGACTGTCATTTCATACTTTTCTTGCATCTTTTTCATTTCTCTTCCCAAATTTTCCCCCACTTCTCTTATCTGCTTCTTAAGGTCCTCTATGGCCTGTAGCCAGCTTGTATTTTCATTGGGGGCTTTTGGTGCAGGAGTTCTGACCTCACAGGCCTCCTCCAAGCTTTGAGCCTCTTTGCCCCTAAAATAGGAGTCTAATGTTGAACTTTTCTGTTTGTTTCATTTGCCTAGGCATGTTGCCACTTAATTACTTGATTTTTGGGCTTGTTGCCACAGTAGGACTCTGCCACCAGACAGGGGAGCTTCCGCCCAAAAGTGGGGTCTTCACAACTTCCACCAGTTGGGTGGCCTCTGTAAAGCCTCCACCCACTCTGGCAAATTGGATATCCACCCCAAACTTCCCCCCAGACCACAATCCAGATCCAGGCAGTTTAAAGCAAGAGCAATTAACCCCCAGACTGATTGCTGGATCTCCCTACAGTTCGAAGACGAGGAGCTAGAGCCACTACTGATGCTGCAAAATGGCTTCTGTGCAGCTGTTTCTTCAGCAGCTTTTTGCCCCCAGGGGAGGCCCCCAAATACTGGTCCCAAAGTCCATAGGGCACTAACCTCTCACTATGTCCTAGGTATATCTGTGCTGATAATTCTGGAATCGCCACAATTGCTGGTGTTCTGGGGTCCCTCCAGCCGGCTGAAGGCCCAGCCATCCTGAGGCTAAAACCAGGGACCTGGGCTCGGCTCTGTGCTCTTCGCTGTTGGTTCCCAGTGCCCTGTGCTGCCTGCTCTCAGAGCGCTGCGCTGGCCGCTCCCTGCAGGGCTGCTGGGCTGTGCTCAGCAGGAGGTCAGCTTCTCTGTGCCGTTCTGTGGGTGCTGTGGCTCCAGAAGTTGTTCAGAGTCCCCTTTCACATTGTTTGAAATTTGTGTGGGGCAGAGCACATTGGAAATGCTGTTTCTACTCCGCCGTCTTGGCTCCGCCCCCCCATAAACATTCTTGACATTTTTCACAGTTGTGAAAAATTAAGACCTATGCCAATTTAAGTTGCAGTTCCAGTACGAAATCTCATAAGTTCAGTTCTAAAACAATATAATTCCCTCATTACATAAAGAATAATTAAAACAAAAAAATACAAAATTCTCAAAAATCTAAGTTATGTAAGCATCAAAAGTGAGCTGATGGTACATTAGACTCCCTTTTGGAGTACAACACGCCCCACCAATCAAACATCCCAATTAATAGATGTGTTTTCTACTTGATCATTCTTTAAAATCTTTATATGATACCAATTATGTGATGGGAAAATAATAACAGTTGGTCTCAAGACTTCCTGGGGCTCCAAAGCTTTTTAAAAAGGAGTTTATATAGCTAATAAGAAAATTATCTAACCTTAAAAAAGGACACTGAGAGGATAGGAAACAGGTAATATGAAAACATGAAGAGTTAAGAAAAATCACATAGCTATTGTTGGAAGCTAATAAGGAAAAAAATCTAATAGAATTCCACAAATGACATCCACCTAATGAATAATGATCATTTAAAGTCATATGGTCATGAACTAATGTATTTAGAATTACCTATCTCAGAGAAAAGTCATTTTAAAAGAAAAAATATTTTAAATCTCAATTACAAGTTAACTAACAATTAGCAGATAAACACTTAAAGAGCAGATTTTAATAACAGGGAACACCACCTTTGAATTCCAATTAAATAAAATGTCATACCCAGAAAAGGATTCTTATTAGTAGGCCACTGATTACAATATATGTTTTCTCTCCTGTTAATGAGCAGCTAGCTACACAAACTTCTCAATTTTACCTCTGGATCTGAAAACCTAAAACATTAACTGGCTCTATGCTAAAAGATTTTGCCAAGCCCTGCATTATGCAATACCATACCACTTTAAACCCAGTGGTAAACAGGTTACTATCTCCATGGAAATTCATTCTTAAGACTTGTTAAACCCAAAATCCTCATATCCCATGACCAAACTCCTTCTACCACACCACCACCACCCCAAATCATAGCAGAAAACTAAGGCAAAAATTTCTAAGATAGCCTATCTTAAGACAGAAGCAAAACAAATTTAATAAAAATTTAACAAGTCAAGAGTGGTATAAGTTTGCTATTTCAATTGCAGTCATCATCATAGATGGAAATTAGAGTATGGCCTGCCACAACTCCAAAGGAGGTTGCCTCGCTCAATTCGTCCACTCCTTAGATTCTACACACAGTTTTCTGACCTTTGGAACCATTGCTGACACCCCACTGCTCAGGACCTATCTGGAACCTCTAAATCTTGAGAAGGCCTGGTTTCACTATTCAATCTCCCATAAGTTGCACCTATCCAACCTCCACTACAAGTCTATCTTGGACTAGTCTATCCTGGCTTACCACTACACAGGAGCTCTCAGATTTGTTTGCTGCTAACCTCCCTCTCACCTCCAACTACCATCTAAATATCTTGAACAGGATGTCTTGTAGAGATCTTAAACTTCACATGTTCCAAAAAAAATAAAAAAAAAAATCCCCCCCTGCTTAAAACCTTCCATCTCTTCTCACCTTCCCTACATAGTTGAGGATAACTAACATCTTCTCACTCAGTTTTTAGCTTGTTTGAACTTGATTTATTCATATATGAACTTGATTATGATAAAAGAAATCTGTAAATCTTTCTGAACACACTGAAACACGGATTAAGGCGAACAGAGATGATAGTCGGGATGGAGAGGGTAGTGAAGAAGGGAGTATAAGCTTCAATGGAATTTCAAGGCACCCCGGTGAATCAATGTGGACTATTTGTTTTCGTGGGATTAATTACAAAATGAAAGGATCCAAAAAAAAGAAGGGAGGAGGTGGAGAAAGGCGGGGAGGGAGAGAGTGAGGGAGGAGAGGGGGTGACCTGGCCATGTCTAGGGGTAGAAAGGAAACTTCTGTGGTCTATCCAGAAAAAGAAAGATGGCAGGTGAGTGGGTGAGGAAGCAGGAGAAGGGACTGAAAAAGGAGGAAGAGAGGAAGACCTTGTCTTGGATGTGGGAAGAGGTGTCACTGATAAATGCTTCCCTGGGTGATTGACAAAAGATGTTCTGTGAAGAGAGACGGGGACCTCTGTGTCAGGTATTGTCTACAAGGTTTGTACTTGGAGAAACCATTCATCTCCTCTTGGGAAGCAGGGCATTAGACTTCCTGGAGATAACAATCTATTGGGGGAGCACATGGACCCAGGGAGAAGATTCTGAAACAAACAAGGAAGGAACTTTTCCAGAAGGAGGGCAAAGGTCAGGGTAGGGTTGAATTTTGAGGGGAAAAGGATGTGCTACCATGCCATGCAGTGTCCTCTTTCACCTGTAGGAATGGGTATTTTTCTGGGAACAAGGGAGAAAGAGGAGGTATAGAGGGGAAGGGAGAATGTAGGCAAACTCTACACAACAGTGGCAGAAATTGTTTAGAAGTGTGGGAAACAAGGGGAGGAATTTTGTTTCCACATAATTAAAAGTGCTCCTATCTTTATAGCAGAATGTGGGCTGGAAGTGACTGGTTCTGATCAGAGCTGTGATCTGGCAAGTCCGGGGGTAGAGGCTTGTGTGCATGTCTGAAGAAATATTAGAGTCGAGCATGCCTCAGGCACCTAGCCAATGGAGAGCAAGGCTCAGAAATTCTAATGGAAGCAGTATAAAAGAGCTCCCGTTTGTCTGAATCTGCTTACTCCACAACGGAGCTACCCATTTATTCAGCAAGTTTAAGTGTAAAATAAATGTAATGAAAACCTTCCTGGCATTCCAACAAATATTATTTATTCCTACACTAAGCATATTTCTCACAGAAGAAAGGGCCCAGAACTGATACGCCTCAGGAGTTTTAATTCCTTGAAGAACACAGAATATAGAGAATAACTAGGTAAGTAGAAAGGTCATGAACCAGAGAATAAGGGTCTAGAGCAGATAGGGAGGATGGATAGTGAAGAGATATCTCTGGAAAGGGGTGCTAAAAATGAAATTTTAAAAATTAATGAATTGGAAAAGTTGTAGGAGAGGACAGTTAAGAGGTCATCTATTTGACAGAAAGGAAAAAAAGAGAAGATGAATAAAATAACCAGATAAAAGGAGCAAAGAAAAAGGAACTAATAAGCAAAACTCCACGGGGAGGGGGCAAAGTGAGAATAGGGTCAAATTAAAAAGAAGATTAAGCTAAAGTAATTAAAGAGATGTAGTAATGTGTTTACAGGAGAAGAGGGAAATTATAACTGGGAAAAATGAATATTAGAGACAAATGACAAAATATATAGCTCAAAATTTTTAAGTGTGAATGGATTAAACAACCCAATAAAACAATTTATAAAAATAACTGGATTAAAAATAAAACTTGCTTAAAAAAACAAAGACATACACAAAGGAAAAATGTACTATGTGTAAAAAAAAAAATCCAAAATTCACAAGTAGCCTGCATATTATCTGACAAAGCAGAAACATTCAAAAATTAAAAGGGCTATTGATAGTATAAACTCTATTGTACTGAAAAGAATCATAAAAGACAAGCCAATATCAGTATTAAATGTATATGTTGCAAATGTATTAGCATAAACGAATAATTAAGTGAATTTATAGAATACATGAGTAGTATTAAAAAAACATACTAACAAGAAATTTCAACATCCCTCTTTCAAGTTCTGGATAAGTCTGACAAAAAAAAAGCAAGTGAAGGGCCACAAAGAACTAAAAAAAAAAATGGATTAAGAAACTAGAACTAAAATACTTACAGTGTCTTCTAAATAAAACTACAAAAGAATATATATATATATGTATATATATATATTTTTTTTTCAGCAGAATGTGAGAGATGACTTGCAGTGAAGTTTCCCCATTCTGAACATCCTATTAGATTCTTATTTCTTCTTTATACTTTGTAACTAAGTTCAATATTCTGGGGTTACTGCACTTGCTTAGTGAACCTCATGTATTATGTATGTTATCTACAAAATTAGAGCTTCATTGGTAATAATTATAGTAATGGATTGAGATTGCTTTGTGCCTCTTAGTATTAGTAAGAAGATTGTGAGCTTGCCTTACCAACCAATGGTAAGGTGGGACGGGGTTGG